>OZ023314.1:39836988-39897862 GCA_964007375.1 Ophion obscuratus
GTTAAAAGCAATGATTTGTTAGACTTTCTCCACAGTACTGTCCACGTGAAAAATTCGGAGTACCATTTCTAACTTTCTTTAAAGGGATTCAGTGAATCATCATAACATATCTCTCGCCGCTGACCAAAATGACAAGTTGGGGAAGTTATTCGATTTTCCACAGCTTGTGAAACTTGTCATTTCGTTCAGCGGCCAGACAAATCTTCCTATCATTTACTCAATCCCTCAAAAGAAAGTTATGAAATATTAGTCAGAGTTCTTTACATGAACAGCACTGTGGAGAAAGTCTGACAAGACATTGTTTTCATCACTTGTAGTTTTTCGCATGGACACTATTGTGAGTACATCGAGAGGTGAGGTTTTCCCAATTATTATATCCGAACAAAGTTACTTCGGTTGACACAGGGTACAAATGTGTTTGCGACACAAAAGTATCCCAAAAGAGCTTTCACCTCATGCGAAACACAGAGAGCACACTGCCAAGTCCAGCTGCAATCATTGTAGACACAGTTAAAAGCACTGATGCAAGGCAATTTATTAACCTTCATGATACTATACATAATTCTTTTGAGCAGTGATGAGCATTTATAGAAAAACCCGATGCCAAGCTTGTTCATGTTCTATGAAGCGTTAGGCAAAATAATTGTCAAGGCCTGCGTGAATAAATTCTACAGAGTCGGATGCACTTTCTACAAAAAACTTCACCGATTATGATAAGACTCTGTTCAGAAAATGTTGAGAATATGTTCAAAAAACTTTAATGGAACCAGGTAAACCCAAATTCGATCCAAACGACGTAAACTCAAGAACTCCAGACTTACGGACACACGAATTGGTAATGGCGTATAGAAGCAAAGAGCAGATATTACATGGAACCCCAGGGCCCGTATTAATATTTGGCAGAAAAAATGTAGTTAGTATTTCCGCTGGTAGAATGCGCGGCGATGTATCGGTGTGCCACACACAATGATAGAGGTTCATGGCACGCCTCTCGCGGTTGTCCCTCTTTCACTTATGCCTATCGGGTTATATATCCATAGTACACAGTGAGCGTGCTGTACGGCTTGTATTAAGGCGTTACCCCCACTTGTAGCGCAAAAAAGGCCTTTTTCATGAATTTTTTTAAAGAAAACTACAAAACTTTTTTAATCGATCAATATACTATCTTAAAGAACACATCTTGAAGAACTTTCAGTAATTTTTTTATTGAAAAATATTACATTGTTTAGTGGCAAATGGCCGTCAATGAAATAATGTTTTTATATACACGGTTTGCGGTGACCAACATTGCGACGAAGTGGATCATCTGAAAAAAAATGCGGATGGATTTAGTCAAATATAAGTATAAACTAGTCTTTAATCGAAGGATTTTAAAAAATATATATTTTTCACAAAATGGCGGACAATCAAAGTTAATGGTTCGATTTGTTGAGATTATCGAAGGGAAAGAGAGACGATAGGGTTACAGAGAAAGATAACTTTCAATATATATAAGTACGCTTTATTAGTTTTGTGTTAACAAAGGAACTTCTTATTGCACACGTCTAGTGAGCAACGGTCACGGACCAACTAACGAAAAATTACCGGTAACGCAAGTAGTGCGCTCCGGCGCCTTAACACTAAGTTTTGCTCACGCATGCGCAGTGAGCCTATCGACGTGCGATAACTTAACTTCTCAACACTCCCGCCGTTTGAGTGCGTCGAGGACCCTATGCCTAAACCGTTACATAGATGCTGAAATTGTCTCTTTGGAAGTGCTTTGGTAAATATATCAGCTAGCTGCTGATCAGTAGGAACATATTCTACAGATATTTCCCCACTCTCCACAGTTTCGCGAACATAGTGATGCTTAATGTCTATATGCTTGGTTCGCTTGTGGAACTCCGGATTTTTTATTAATCGGATTGCACTTTGATTGTCCACTCGCAAAACTGTCGCAGTTTCCGGAAGACACCCGAGATCGTTTAACAATTTCCTCAGCCAAATGGCCTCTTTTGCAGCCGCTGCTGCCGCGACGTACTCAGCCTCCGTTGTGCTGAGTGTGACTAGCTTTTGTCGTTGGGACGACCACGCCACAATCCCGTTCGATAGACAAAACGCATACCCCGTGGTAGATCTACGCGTCTCCACGTCACTTGCGAAATCCGAGTCTGAAAACCCCCGTAACTCCGAGTTACTCCCGCCGCTTTTGTACATTACCTCGACTTTCGTTGTTCCGACCAAGTACCGGTAGATTCGTTTCACCGCTTGCCAGTGGCTCTCGTTGTGATTGCTAAGAAATTTACTAACCGAATTCACCGAATATGCGATATCCGGCCGCGTCACAACCGCAAGAAACATTAGCGAGCGCACTGCTTCTCGAAACGGTACTGTACTTGGGTTTTCATCGTCGCGATCGTTTGGAACTAGTCGCGCGTGCGGGTCGGCAGGAACACTTGCCGCTTTTGCATCAATCATCTTAAATTTATTAAGGATTTTCTTCACATACGCTTCTTGATGCAAGAACATGGTTTTCTTTACTCGATTTCGTTCTATTTGTACCCCGACAAATAACTTTCCATCCCCGATCGTAATTTCGAACGCGTTTCCCAACGATTTTATTACTGACTCGAGGGCTTTACTTGTTTTTGCTGCGATGAGTCCGTCATCTACAAAAAGCGCCAAAAATACATCTACACCGTCTACCCGTCCTCGAAAGATACACTTGTCGGCTTCCGTTTCGCGAAACTGATATTTCTCTAAGAACTCGCGAAACTTTTCGTTCCAGCACCTGGGTGCTTGTTTCAAGCCGTACAACGACTTGTTCAGTTTACACACGAAACCACGTTTTTCTTCTTTCTTGATGTTGAGCCCCTCCGGTATTTCCATGTAGATCTCTTCCTTCAGCTTGCCGTGAAGAAAGGCTGTTCTCACATCAAATTGTGTGAGCTCCAAGTCCTGTTCAGCCACCATGGCCAATAGAACTCTCAAGGAGTCGTATCTCACGACTGGCGAGAAGGTCTCCGTGTAGTCGAGTCCCTCTTTTTGTTGAAATCTTCGTGCACAAAGTCTCGCTTTGTACCGGTATACGTCGCCTGACGTGTCTCGTATGACCTTGAACACCCATTTCGAATCTGCGGGCTTCCGATCCGTTTTCCTTGGTACGATCGACCAAGTCTCGTTCTGCTCGTGCGCGTCGAACTCTTCCTGAATCCCCTCGGCCCAATTTTCCACCTCGGCACTGTTCATTGCCTCCTGAAATGTGTTTGGCGGATTATATTCAGCGAAGTCGATCTCATACCGTATGGGTCGTCGGATGTTTGCACTGTCCCGCAGTTGTCTGTCATTGTCTGGTTGATTTTGATCTTCTTCTCGAGGATCTTCTGGTTGTTCGTTTCTTTCAGGTTCTTCCTGAGCTTCCTGGCGTTCTTCCTCCGGTTGCTGCTCGGCGGGTTCTGCCACATCTTCATTTTCGTCCGCTGGAAGGATGTATTCGAATTCTTCCCCTTTTTCTGCCCCAAGTTGCGACTTCTCATTGAATGTGACGTCTCTCGATACAGATATTTTCTTATTCTGTGGATTGTACAAACGGTAATTCATCGAGTCGTTCTGATATCCAACTAACATCAACTTTGTGGCCTTTGGATCTAATTTCTTGCGAAATTGTTTGTCGATATGCATGTACGCATCCGATCCGAACACTCGAAAATGAGACACATCTGGTGTTTTTCCAAACCAGATCTCGTATGGCGTTTTGTCTTTACCGGTAGCCAGAACTCGGTTGAGCACGGTCACTGCTGTGCCGACTGCTTCCGCCCATAGCGACTGAGGAAGTTTCTTTGCCGTTATCATCGTGCGCGCACTCTCGATGATCGTTCTGTTGTCGCGCTCGGCTTTCCCGTTCTGCTGGGGAGTGTAAGGTGCCGTGTTTACCAGCTCGATACCACGAGTCTCGAGATATCGCTTAATTTCACGGTTGCAATACTCTCGACCATTGTCCGTACGTAACACCTTCATCGGCTTGCCGAATTTGTTGTCGATCAACTTTTCGTATTTCTTGAAAATGTCGAAAACATCAGATTTGTGTTTAATGAAGTAAACATACCGAAATCCTGATGCGTCATCCTTGAAGGTTATGCAGAATCTTGCACCGCCGATCGACTTTGTTGAGAATGGTCCGCATACGTCCGAATGTATGTATTCTCCCGATTTTGTGTTTCTTTTTGTCTCGTTCTTCTTGAACGGAAGCCTGTGTGCTTTTCCGAAGGCACACGATTCACAGAAGAAATTGTCAATGTCCGCTAATTTCACACCGCGAATTAGCCTCTTTTGCGTCATTTCGCGCAAAACTTTATTGTTTACGTGTCCCATTCGTTCGTGCCAGACACGCAAGTTGACAGTTGACACATTGGCTTCTCTCGCAACACTTGGTTTTCTCACTTTAAAAAGCATTCGGTAAATCTAATTGTCTTGTTGCACACCGACACCGAAAACTTCACCGTTACGGTTAATTGTCACTAATTTTCCTTTGAACAAAACATCGAAACCCTTTTCAGTGCATACCCCAACTGAAAACAAGTTCTTTCGAATCTTCGGAACGTAGAGCACGTTTTCGATTCGAGCTTCACACCATTTACCGTTCACTAGTCTATCCATGAAGAATAGAGGTAAGGAGCCCGAACGCTGTACTGTGGACGCGGGCTATGGAATCAGCGAAAATTGTTACAGAAATATCCGCTGGCGCTCCTGTACTCAGGATAGGATACGACAGAGATGGAATGAGAAAAGAGAGAGCGATAGAAGAGAATATTCAAAGCGCAGTTATGCACGCAAGACACATGGAAAAAATAATAAATTTATTCGTTCGTCGATTAATTCTGTCATCGTGCATTTGTTAATTAAATTATATACATAGGTAATTATTATATCCCATTGAGCGGAACTCGCTCCAAACCCCATTTAACGCAACTCGCTCCAAACCGCATTTTTTTTTCATTGGAGGCTTATCGCGGCTTGTCAAGGACGCGCTCACATGTCCCGTAAAACACACACATACGTGAAATATTAAACGAAAAACGAATAATCCGCGAGTTCTCGCGTCGAGGGCGAAAATCCGCAGGTGCGATTTTAAGGATATCTCGAAGGCTGTCCACACGTTTTTTCTCTCCCTCTCTCTCCTTCCCCTCCTCTCATTCTTATTCCCTCAGCCTCTTTCGCGATCTCTTTGCATGCCCGGAAATGAAAAATTCGCGGTCCAGTCGTGCGGCCGAAAATTGTGCCAGCGTAAATCACGTCGGAGTCTAAAGTAGCTCATAGAACAATTCTGCTTTTTTTTCAAACGAAACCCAAGGAAATCGAGAAAAATGTCAGAATTTATAAATTGAAGGAATTTTTATATTGAGAGATAAAGTATTATCAATGAAAAATGAAGAATTAAATTAATTACAAAATTGAAAGACATTTTCCCTTCATTTTCAATAAATACAACACTTACCTCCGTCGGAGTAAGAAAATCGTGACAGGTCGTAGGCACTTGATGTACGACAGCGTCGTTGCAAATAGCTACGGATCCATGAGAAGGTCCGGCTAACTGGTCGCAGGGAACATTCTGTTCCGGTTGACCACCGTTTTCCTGTCGAAATAAAAAATAATTGATTATTATATTTATCTCAATGTAATAATGGACAATCTATGTCCAATTGTTCGAGGGGATAGCAAAGTACGATATTTACGAATTGACTCAAGTAATAAAGAGTAAAGACAACAGAGGAAATTGAAGAGGGGTAGCAGATAAGAATATTCCGCATATAAACATTGAAGACCGCAAGACAAAGATGAACTTTTGATAAATTATACTGCTGAACCGAGCTACAAACAATTAGCAAACACAGCTGCAGGTTAGCTGAGTTCATTCGATGAAAAGAGGGTTTATAGAAAAGTCAAGCGGAGCAGGAAAAGAATAGAGAAAAAAGAAAAAAAAAGTTGAGAAGTGGCGGAGAAACTCATTCGGAAAGTCATGCCCGTGTAGCGCTGAATGTTTTTATGCATTTCATACAAAAAATTACTATAATTATTACAATCCTTACCTTGTTATGGACTACGATGGGCATAGCATCAGTGATGAGGGTATGACGAAGATGAGGAATTACCTCGATCGTACCATCAGGCATTTTGATGCGGTCTTCTTTTATTATCGAGTCATTGGAAAAGTGAAGCTCGCACACAAAATCAGTGTGGAAGAGACACTCCCCGATGGCTCTGCTCCATCGTTGTACCATATTCTACAAGATACAGGAAAAAAACAAAGCGGGTTGAAATTTCATATACACGCTAAATCATTGAGCAAAATTTTTTTTCCTACAGGCAATAAGTGGCATGCAATTACTTCAGATTTCGTCAACAAATTACGCGCTCTATGCGTCATTTAACAAAAAGAAAACATTTTAACAGGCGATTTACCTTTGGAACCTTGAAGACGGACAACTGTCGTACTCCTAAGCGCTTGCACTTGGCTCTGCTGGCGTCTCGCCCAGTTTGACACCCTGGGTACGAACAGTATTTCGCCATTGTGCACTGCAACAAGAAAAGAACCCAAAATAAAATTTGTAATTACATATTATGACAATAATACGAATTCTAACCTCACTTTCATGCTCGAGAAATGTATTTAATCAACCGATGAATTACAATTATAATATAATACAGAAAATGGTTTCAAAATACCGTTTTCTTACCTGCTTTTATATAATGCGGGGCAATCACTCACTGCACTCCACAACACTGATTTTTAGTGCAATTAAAAAATCCTTATTACAATTTCGCATTCACAGACGAACAGCCAAGAATGATATATAAATATTATAACCAAGAATTCTCCAGTTTATATATACGCTCACTTCATAGCGTCACCGATGCCATACTTCACATCCTCCCCTCTCGGCACTAGCGCTTGATGTGGCTGAATTTCGAACCACAACTTTTCGTCACTTTCAGGGTCCACGTTTGGGGTGCTTTTAGCATACGCGTTCGGGCTCCTTACCTCTATTCTTCATGAGTCTATCGATGAGCACAGTGCCACTACCGGTAACGTCACACACGCCATTGTCCCCGAGCGATATCGACTCGCCACTGCTTGGTTCGAACTCACTGTACCAGTCCCGTCGGTAAGTGATATGCCTGGACGCACCGCTGTCGGTAATCCAGACATCGCTTGTGTCGACTGCCATGAGTCGTTCTACGACCTCACTACTCGGCACTGTCTCCGATTTCACTTGTCGCTGTTTTTGTTCACTTGTCGAAGCGACGAACGCACACTCGGGAAGGTTTTCACCGGGATTGTCTTTGTCCCTTCTCTTTTTTCGGCAATCGCGAGCAAGATGTCCTTTCCTTTTACAATAGAAACACTCGACACTCGTTTTTCTACTTTGGCGGTTTTTCTCACTGTTATTGTTTTGATTCGCGGCGAACTTTTTCTTTTTGTTCCCGCCAAGACTAACAGCGGCTAACGCTCGAGTGACGTCATCGTCACCTTCGAGTCTTCTTTCTTCCTTCAATAATCGTTCTAATAGATTATCGAGAGTTTGTCTTTCTTCGGGTACACTGTCCCATGCTGTCTGGAGAGCGTTGTACTTTACCGGTAGGCTGCCAAGAACCTTCGCCATTATGGCCGTGTCCGAAATCGCTTCTCCCAGATCCTTCAGTTGAGACGCCATATTTTGTACCCGGGAAACGTGTTGTACAACCGACTCGTTTGATTCCATGCGATGTCCGTGGAACGTTTGTAGCAAGAGCATCTTGTTCGACACTGATTTCTGCTCGTGAATTCTCACCAATTTGTCCCACATTTGCTTCGCTGTGGTGCAGTTGAGCATACAGTCGAGCTGGGAATCCTCTATCGACGAGGAAACTATGCACATGGCCGTCGCGTTGTCTTTCACCCACTTTTTGCCATCGGCCGAATCTGCGTCTGCCGGCATCACTCGCGTGCCCGTTACGACGTCTTGAATCGCGTTCGCGATAAGCATCGAGTTCATTCGAAATTTCCACGCTTGAAAATTCCAGCCATCAAACTTCTTGATGTTCTTTATCAGAGTTGATTCCGCCATTTTCGTTCGATTATTTTCCCGTACGCGTTTACCGGTACACTACAATGGCAACCACGTGTCGACCACAAAGGAAGAAAAAATCGAGATAACCGTTTTCTCTCTATCGTTCTCTGACTTCGATAATCGGATGTTACGCAGGCTGCTTGCCTGGGCCCATAACCTGTTGAGATTATCGAAGGGAAAGAGAGACGATAGGGTTACAGAGAAAGATAACTTTCAATATATATAAGTACGCTTTATTAGTTTTGTGTTAACAAAGGAACTTCTTATTGCACACGTCTAGTGGGCAACGGTCACGGACCAACTAACGAAAAATTACCGGTAACGCAAGTAGTGCGCTCCGGCGCCTTAACACTAAGTTTTCCTCACGCATGCGCAGTGAGCCTATCAACGTGCGATAACTTAACTTCTCAACACGATTTTAACGAAAAAAACGGCCGTTTTTTGGCTATAAAACGGCCATTTTTGTCGAAAAAAATCGAACGATTAAAGACTACATTTTTATGTATTAAATAAGCCTGCAAAATTTCAAGAAGATCGGTTCATTAGTGTTCGAATAATCTTGGTCACCGACTTCAGAAATGCCATTTTGAGAAAAACGCGTTTAAAGTTTCAATTTCAGTTTACACGAAGAAAATATTTTTTTTTGTAAACTTACATAGAGTCATCTATTCCGGGCCCATACAGAAGTTCTTCCGCCGACGATGCCCCTTGCAAAACGGAAATTTAGTGTTGCCTTCGTAACATTCTTCCTTCACGAGTGCTCTCGGCCGCACGTCTCTCTGCCAGTGCAATCCGTGCTTCGTCCATTTTATCAGCGTATTCGTGCGCGTTGTGTCCACAGCTCACTCCGATTGAGTTCAAATAAAATAATAATGATTTTGAACCTTCGTTGAATAGTCCAACGGCAATATAAGCTGCTAAATTTACTACGATTGCTCCACTCGAGACAATTTTTGGGCTCATTTTCCAAATAAGTTGGTTTAAACTTTCGTTGTTATTTTGATTGAAGCCACCGACGCATCTTTCGAGTAAAGTTTCCTTACTCAGATCGTTGTATATAGGTCTGATGGCCATCCAATACATTTGATGGAAGTGGTTTGTAATCGTGTTGGAAAGCCTCGTTTCTCGCCTGAGCTCGTTGATACGAACACCACGATTCTTCACCGGTTGGACATCTCTCATGGTGTGGATTTGCATCGGTTGAACTGTAATGATCGAAGGTCGCCCATATTGCCTCATGCATATCGTGAACAGAAGCAGAATGGCGTCGAATAGCAAGTCCATAGTACACAGTGAGCGTGTCAATAAATTTTCCTGTCAGCTGTCCTTTACCACCAAGCTTTTTGTTTTTTTTTTTTACTAAATTACGAAGGCGGGATCCCATACGCTTTTGGACGTGACCGATGCATTCTTTTTTTATAACTTCTACGTCGTCATAAGGATGAGAATTTACTAGCCCAGTGTACGTTTTCGAATCTCCGTCTCCAATATAGTAACGGTACAGGACATTATATGTTTCTATTGAACACTTGAAGATTTCGATAATGGACTCCACCTCCATTTTTCCCGAGGAGCCTTCGTGATTTGCACTGCAGTTATCTTCGTGTGTTTCGTACTATTCTTCGTATTCCGCATCATTTAGCTTATGTTTCCACGATTCACACATTTTACAATACGCACTTTTTACCACAAGATCAAGTACTTTTCCACTGTAGTAGCCTATGACTGATGTGACTCCGAACAACGACGTATATCCTCGCTTCCTCCAAGATCCATCTCCAGAAACTGTTAATTGAGGAGTTGCATCGCCTTCTGCATTAGGTGTATCTTCAATTTCTTCTCGTACGGTTTTTTAAATATTACATCTGCACATGTTTTCACAGACTCATAAAGACTTTTCTATTTTATTGAATATGTAGTCTCGGTAAGAAACCTAGGCATGTCCATAAGTCCGCAAAATTTTTGTGCTCCAGCCAATCCTATGCCGAGAACTCGCATGGTGAATATAAATCGACGATTTATTTCATACGAATGTTCCAAAAAAGGAAAAGATGGTATCAAATTATCTGCACATAAGTCACATTTCACAACGATTTTGAAGCCTAGTCCTCTTGCACTTGCCGTTTCAAATGTAATATTTCCATTACACGTTTTGCACTTCACTAAATTTGAAATAGCAGCAAACACAACCCAAACGTTCAAAATCCGATATTCAATATTAGGACTTTGATTCACAGACATATCAATATTATTTTTCAGTTTCTTCGCAGACGTGCTGAAACTTTCAGTTTCCGTTTCGGCCAGGTTGGGGTTAAAAACACCCTATTTTGGTCGAGATTTCCGTAAATTGTCACTGCTTCTTGTTTGTCGCGAACCTTTTTTTCCATCCATTTTTGAATGTAAAATGAATAAAAACTGCGCTTATACTATTATGAACGGCTGAATATACGTCTTATATAGTCGAACTTTCGAGCTACACTGACGAGTGTAGACCATAATAGACAACGAAAATACGTTTTTATAAATTCCAGTCTATTATATGAACGTTGTGAATGCCAGGTATACGACCCTTTTCATCGAACAATGCATTGAAGGTCGGAGGGAGGGTCGAGCGCGGCAGACGGCAGACTAGCCGGTCGTTTACACAACGGATTCTTCTCTGTCAACGCTCATATCTCAGTCAATTTTGTTCGGATCGACTTGAAATTTTCAGGACATATTCTCAGATACTTATACTTCAAAAAAATGCAATAAAAAAATCGATTTTTTCAAAATCGCAAGTGGGGGTAACCCCTTAACCCCTTCACTGAGTGACACGCATAGGAGCAAAAAAAGGCGTGCCATTGTTGTGTCATGATACGTATAGGGGCCATTCGAAAAACAACCTATTTCTACTGCATCGATTCGATGCAGTAGAATCATGCCCCTATACGTGTCATGACACAAAAATGGCACGACTGTTTTTTGCCCCTATGCGTGTCACTCACAGTAAAGAGGTTAATGGCCGACTGACCGACCAAGTATTGGGCGGCAGCAGTGCTGCCAGATCGCGCGCAAAAGTTACCTCCCCTCGAGTCTTTTGCGCGCTCATCACACAATCATAGTAGCGCCGCGTGTCCGTGAGCGAGCGAAGCTCGGACGTCTTCGGGAAGAGCCGAGCGCCACCGAAGTTTCCCGACCGCGCCTTCGCCAGCTACACCAATCCATGGACGCGGAGCACGTTCATGTGCGGCCAAGCCGAAACCAAGGATTCAAGGGAAAAAGCAATCTGAGCACGACTCGCGCGTGAGGTCACCCGACGGCACGAGCGAGGCTTTTAGATGATTTCAATGCTTATTTAGCTCTTGATTCTCTGCGTTATTAATGTATACAAAAAAATGTATCGCACACTCTCATCGCTTATTTTTTTCAGGTTATACGTTAATTTAAATATAATAATACATCTAAATTACAACTTATTTATCTTCGAAAATATTGTTTACGCTGTACTCACACCCATCCTTATGCCAAATAAATTATAATTCATAAAAGTAAGCGGAAATATATTTATATTCGTATCATTATATTAATTCTCATAGCTCTCATATGAAAACTCTCATATAAAAAACTCTCATATGAAACTCTCATATGAAAAAAAACGAAAAAAACTTCAAAACCTTAGATTTCAACGAACCAAGAACATACATCTTCACATTTTCAATCATGACGAATTTTTAAGAACAATATCATCACAAACACATCTGAACCAAAATAATATACATCACCTAAATTATCAAAACATAAATCAAACGACACAAAATCACAACATCTTATACTCAACCCTTACTAATAGACAACAGGACACAAATAATAATCTTTCCACTGATCCTCTGAATAATATAAATTCGACAATCACATTAAATAAAACGAAAGAATGGCTTATAAATCTCTCCACCATTGACATTCCGCTACACATTTCCACATTCTTGTCTCTAGGTGAAAAGTTTTGTTTTTCTTACCTCAAACTCTCAAACATAAAAACTCATATCCACAAATCAATCTCCGAACTTGAGTCCAAATTAGATTTTTTACTCGACAAACCTAGACAAATCGAATTTAGAACCAGATTCACTAAAATCTTAAACAAAATAAATATTCCAACATCATTTTCCAACACTTATCAAATTATAAAACACACGTCCTCATTCTTAAAAAACAACCCTCAACTTTTAATTACACGAGCTGACAAAGGAAATTCAACAGTCATTCTTAACAAATCAGATTACATTACAAAAACTCATAATTTACTAGCAGATTCCTCAACTTACAAATTAACAAATAAAAATCCCATCAACACTCTACAAAAAGGCATTAACAATATTCTCTCCAGATGGAAAACCCTACAAATCATTGATGAAACAAAATACAAATACTTAAAAGCTGAAAATTGCAACATATCTCGTCTCTTTTGGCTGCCAAAAATTCATCGAAATAATTATCCACTTCGTCCAAAAGTATCATCAATAAATAGTCCAACACATAAACTAGCTGAATTTATACAATCTAAACTTTCTAAATTAATCAATATGACCAATTCGCACGACAAAGATAGTTTCCACCTAAAACATTCACTTTCTAACATCTCAATTCCACTCAACTACAAATTGGTCTCGTTTGATGTTGTTTGTCTCTATACCAACATCCCATTACAACTTGTTATTCAAAGCCTTCAAAAAAGATCAAATCTATTTTCAAAAACATTTCCTTTAAACGAAATAATTAAAGCCATAGAATACATCATGTTCTTAACTTTCTTTATATTTCAAAATAAAATTTACCAACAAATCTCAGGGTTACCAATGGGCTCACCTCTGACTCCAATACTATCTAACATCGTCATGATTGATCTTGAAACAAATTGTCGGGAAAAATTAAAATTTTCGTTACCACTATATAAAAGATATGTTGATGATATTATTATTGCTCTACCAACAGACAAAATTGAATCCACCAAAAAGATTTTTAACTCATATAACTCAAAATTACAATTTACATCAGAAAATGAAGTAGATAAAAAAATCCCGTTTCTTGATATACTTTTAATCCATAAACAAAATTCAATTATCACAAATTGGTATAGGAAACCAACCTGGTCAGGCAGATTCATAAATTTCTTTTCATACCACCCACTTTTCCAAAAAAGCCATAATTTACATGCTAGTTGACAGAGAAATAAAATTATCTCATCCGTCATTTCACAAAGAAAACCTCAATCTTATTAGTTACACGATGACACAAAATTGCTATCCGATCTCTTTCACAGAAGAAATAATAAAACATTGGCTTTCCACAATCAACAATCAAAAAAAGAATAACAACAATTTTGATTTTTCCAGACTAATCAATGTTCCTTACACAAAAAAACATCCATCATCAACTAATTCGTCTTTTCCAACAGTACAACATAACATTAGTCACAAACAATAAACACAACATTTCATCAATTACTGGCTCCACCAAAGACAAAATAAATAACAACCAAAAATCCAACATAGTTTACAAAATCGATTGTAAGGATGACAATGCCACATACATCTGCCAAACCAAAAGATACCTTGAAACCAGAATAAAAGAACATAAAAATAGCCTAAAACATACTACCACAATACACACAGCCTTGGCACAAGATGCAATAGAACAAAAACATGACTCTCAATTCGACAATGTAAAAATTTTAAACAATGAAAATTGGCTCAAAAATACTAATCCTAGAAATGGTCCAAATTAAGGCACTCTCCAACGCCATAAATTTTAGAACTGACATACAAAAACTAAGCTCGATCTATAACTCTATTATATAACTATTAAAATATTTTACAATACTTTACTTGACATAACAATTTAAAAATTATTGACACTATAATTTAATTTCAAATACTCTTAACATGACGCACCAATTTTATTTCTCTTGACACGTCACTACCTAAAGGATCTTTCTCCCCCGATTCGCAAAATAAAGACTCTAATAAGCTTCACGAAATGGAGATTTAAAAAATTTTCCTCCAAAATAAACAAAAACTCGAAATTTACATTTCTCAGTTACATATTGAGTTGTGTGATCACGGAGAGTTCGAGAGAAACTGAGTGGTGTCTTAATTTCGTGAAGCTTATTAGAGTCTTTATTTTGCGAATCGGGGGTGAAAGATCCTTTAGGCAGTGACGTGTCAAGAGAAATAAAATTGGTGCGTCATGTTAAGAGTATTTAAAATTAAATTATAGTGTCAATAATTTTAAAATTGTTATGTCAAGTAATAGATCGAGCTTAGTTTTTGTATGTCAGTTCTAAAATTTATGGCGTTGGAGTGTGCCTTAATTTGGATCATTTCTAGGATTAGTCTTTTTTTAGCCAATTTTCATTGTTTAAAATTTTTACATTGTGGAATTGAAAGTCATGTTTTTGTTCTATTGCATGTTGTGCCAAGGCTGTGTGTATTGTGGTAGTATGTTTTAGGCTATTTTTATGTTCTTTTATTCTGGTTTCAAGGTATCTTTTGGTTTGGCCGATGTATGTGGCATTGCCATCCTTACAATCGATTTTGTAAACTATGTTTTTGGTTGTTATTTATTTTGTCTTTGCTGGAGCCAGTAATCGATGAAATGTTGTGTTTATTGTTTGTGACTAATGTTATTTTGTATTGTTGGAGAAGACGAATTAGTTGATGGTGGATGTTTTTTTTTGTGTAAGGAACATTTATTAGTCTGGAGGAATCAAAATTTTTATTATTTATTTATTTATTTTTTAGTCTCACTTGAGCCACCGTCGTAGACGGACGCATATTTGCGAGTGAAACTATCGTGTATTCGTAGAACCAAAACCTAGTAAAGTGATTTACTTTGATAAGAGAGTCTACGAGCTAGCTCAATGCGAGAGAGGCGAAAGGTGCAAGTGATGCAAAGATGGCAAGTGATGTAGAGATGGATCTGACCCAAACCAGTGAAAAAAACACCGCGAGTGAACCACACGGAATACCCCATCCAACGGGATCACCAATAGGCCAGGACAACCTGCGAATGGTTCTTTCACGAAACTTCACCGGTCACAACGGAAGTAAAGAATCACCGACATGGCAAGTCATGCCAAACAAAAAACGTCGTAGAACCTCCAGGTTAACAGACAGCGACGACGAAGAACGTAATCAAATTCAAACCAGAAACAGATTTACTGCTCTCAATAACGAAAACGAGCAACAGTGTAATAATAATGATAAGAGCCTAGACAATAACAACGAGACCGCGACATTCACGAGAGAACCGAAGCCACCGCCGATATTCGTGCCGGACGTTCAATCAATCATGGATCTTGAAAAGTGCCTTGAGAGAGTAGTAAGCAAGCAACAATACACACACAAAACCATGAACACCGATGGTAACATCAAAATAATGCCAAAAAACCCAGATTCCTATCGAAAAATTATCCACATGCTCAATGAGGAAAAGGCATCGTACCACACTTATCAACTCAAACAACAGCGAGCATATCGAATAGTACTCCGATCCCTTCACCCTTCCACCCCACTCGAAGACATAAAAAACGCCATCGGCGAACTAGGACACCAGGTGAGGAACGTTTCAAACATACGAAATAATAAAACCAAAATGCCGCTACCTCTATTTTTCGTCGACTTGGAGCTGAGCCCTAATAACAAAGAGATATACAAAATTGACCTCCTCTTAAACGCCAAAATTAAGATCGAACCACAAAAAAAAAAAAAAACGAGGCAACAGTCCAGTGTATTAGATGCCAGCGATTCGGGCATACTAAGTCATACTGTCACAGAAAATTTAGATGCGTTAAATGCGGAGACGACCACCCTACATCGACCTGTAAAAAATCAAAAGAGACTCCAGCAAAATGTGTACACTGCGAAGGAAATCACCCGGCTAATTACAAAGGCTGCCAGGTATATCAGGACATCCTAGAAAAAAGAAACTCCGCTATTCAAAAGCCCCATTGCCACAGATCAAGGCCGCAGTATGTAAACAACCCTCACGAAAATCGTCCTACACAAATCCAAAATATTCCCCCGATTGTAAACGGTGCTCACCATCAAAGCTACGCACAAGCGGCTGGAGCCAACGTAAACACTCGCTCAAGCACTACGGAAGACAACAGAGAAATATTAAATGTCCTCGAAAAATCATTTAACGAACTCAGACAAGCAATAACACAACAAAACGAGTTACTAAACACCATGCTAAAATTACTAACCACGGTACTCACCAAGTTCGCGGAAAAATAAGTCAATTATCATCGATTAGCCCTGTGGAACGCCAATGGCTTAGCCAACCACAAACAAGAACTAACAACATTCTTACACATAAACGAAATTGATATCCTCCTAGTCTCAGAGACTCACTTCACAGATAAGAGCTACATCAAAATATTCGGCTATAACTTCTATAGCACTAATCATTCCGATGGCACCGCGCACGGAGGCACAGCAATATTTATTAAAAAATCTATTAAACACTACGAAATGCTACCCTACACAAAGGACTACCTACAGGCAACGAACATTATCGTCAAAAACAAAAAATTGGGACCCCTAGCTGTATCAGCTGTGTACTGCCCTCCCAGACATAGTATCAAAGAGAACAAATTTACTGACTTTCTTCGAAAACTAGGATCCCGTTTTATTGCTGGAGGAGACTTTAATGCCAAACACCCCACATGGGGCTCGAGGCTAACGACAACGAGAGGAAGAGAACTGAGAAAAGCTATGACAACTCTGCACTGCGATCAACTCTCATCGGGACAACCAACCTATTGGCCTACAGACAGAAACAAAATCCCGGACGTACTTGACTTTTTTATATCTAAAGGAATAGCAAGAAATTATACCCATACAGAATCCAGCCTGGACTTATCATCTGATCACACCCCAGTAAAATTAATACTCAACACTGAAATAACTAAAAAAGAAACTCTTCCATCACTACACAATAAGAACACAGACTGGCCCGTATTTCAAGACAGAATCGAGTACTTAATAAATCTAAACATTCCCCTAAAAAATGGAACCGATATTGATGACGCAACGGAATACTTGAATCAATTAATCCAAGACGCAGCATGGGAATCCACACCGAATAGTGGCGGTCGTTGCACTACCATAAACTATCCAAACCAAATAAAACGAAAAATCACTGAAAAGAGGAGGCTCAGAAGACGGTGGCAGCTGAGCAGAAACCCTATCGACAAAAGAGAATTCAACAAAGTAGCTCGAGAACTAAAAAACCTAATCCTTGAACACAATAATCGCAACATTGAAGACTACCTAGTAATCCTAACCAACACAAAGAGTACAGACTACTCCCTGTGGAAAGCAACCAAACGAATCAATAATGTGCAAAACTACAATCCACCAATCAAGAAAAACAACGGCTGCTGGGCACAAAGCGAAACGGAAAAAGCTAAGATATTCGCAGAACACCTTGCTCAGGTCTTCACTCCCCTTCCTGCACACGACAACGACGTAGATATACTCAAATTCTTAGAATGTTCACTCCCAATGGAACTACCGATCCGACACTTCTCCCCTGTGGAAATTGGAAACAATACGTGAGAACATAAAGGCAAAGAAATGCCCTGGATACGACCTAATTACTGGACTAATCCTTAAAAAAACTTCCACGAAAAGGGTTAGTGTTTCTCACCAATCTGTTCAATGCCATCATACGCCTATCGCACATACCCAGTCAGTGGAAAGTCGCGCAAATTGTCATGATCCCAAAACCTGGAAAACCACCAAACTCTGTCACATCCTATCGACCCATTAGTCTCCTACCCATTATGGCTAAACTATTCGAAAAACTACTTTTGACAAGAATGAAAAACACCATCACTGCCCAGGGTACAATTCCTGCACATCAATTCGGGTTCAGGCCTCAACATTCAACTGTGGAGCAAGTAAGCAGGGTATACAACGCCATAGCCAATGCACTTGAGGAAAAAAAGTACTGCTCTGCTGTGTTCTTGGACATTGAACAAGCCTTCGACAGGGTGTGGCACGCTGGATTGTTGTACAAAATTAAAACGTCACTACCGCAGTTTTACTTACTGCTAAAATCATATCTGCACAATCGGAAATTCCAAGTGAGATATGGTATGGAATATTCTGAACTTTTCCCCATTAATTCAGGAGTTCCCCAAGGAAGTGTGCTGGGCCCGGTCCTCTACACAATGTTCACGTCTGACCTCCCGGTGGGACAACATACCACCACAGCCACGTTCGCTGACGACACCGCTATACTGTCAGTCCATAAAGACCCAGACACAGCCTCAAGGACACTCCAAAACGAACTAACGAACATCGAGAATTGGTTGAAAAGATGGAAAATCAAAGCCAGCGTTGCGAAATCGGTCCACATCACTTTCACAACGAAAAAAGGTAACTGCCCTACCGTCAAACTGAACGACGAACCCCTTCCACAAGTTGAAGAGGTAAAGTACCTCGGCATGCATCTAGACAGAAGATTAACCTGGGCAACTCATATAAAGAAGAAAAGAAAAGAACTTGACCTAAAAATAAAAAAAATTCACTGGCTAATAGGCAAGAAATCGAAGCTATCGTTGTATAACAAGCTCATGGTGTACAAAACCGTACTCAAACCAATTTGGACATACGGAATCCAACTCTGGGGAACAGCCAGCAACTCAAACATCGAAATCCTACAAAGATTTCAATCAAAAACGCTCAGAATAATAGCTAATGCTCCCTGGTACATCTCAAACGCCACACTTCACAACGACCTCAGAATCGCCACAGTCAGAAACACAGCCAAAAAACCATAGCATTAGCTACGAAACGCGCATCGAACAACATCCCAACCAGCTAGCAACGCAACTACTGGACCGAAATCGCATCGCACGTAGCCTGAAGAAATACAAACCGCTAGACCTTCGGCAACGATTCAACGATTAAAAGAAAAAATAATAATAATAACAATAACAATAACAATAATAATAATAATAACGATAACAATAATAAAATAAACAAATAAACTTAACCAATAGCAACGAGCATCGATGGATGCAACTGCTACCTTAACTAACCTTTTCTTTTTCTTTTTGTTTTATAATCGCTCAGCAAAATTATTTAATGTTATACATTATAACAGCTGATAATTGTAAATAAATGAAAAAAAAATTTTTTTTTTTGATTGTTGGTTGTGAAAAGCCGATGTTTTATTATTTCTTCTGTGAAAGAGATCGGATAGCAATTTTGTGTCATCGTGTTACTAATGAGTTTGAGGTTTTCTTTGTGAAATGAAGGATGAGATAATTTTATTTCTCTGTCAACTAGCATGTACATTATGGCTTTTTTGGGAAAGTGGGTGGTGTGAAAAGAAATTTATGAATCTGCCTGACCAGGTTGGTTTCCTATACCAATTTGTGATAATTGAATTTTGTTTATGGATTAAAAGTATATCAAGAAACGGGATTTTTTTATCTACTACATTTTCTGATGTAAATTGTAATTTTGAGTTATATGAGTTAAACATCTTTTTGGTGGATTCAATTTTGTCTGTTGGTAGAGCAATAATAATATCATCAACATATCTTTTATGTAGTGGTAACGAAAATTTTAATTTTTCCCGACAATTTGTTTCAAGATCAATCATGACGATGTTAGATAGTATTGGAGGCAGAGGTGAGCCCATTGGTAACCCTGAGATTTGCTGATAAATTTTATTTTGAAATGTAAAGAAAGTTAAGAACATGATGTATTCTATGGCTTTAATTATTTCGTTTAAAGGAAATGTTTTTGAAAATAAATTTGATCTTTTTTGACGGCTTTGAATAACAAATTGTAATGGGATGTTGGTATAGAGAGAAACAACATCAAACGAGACCAATTTGTAGTTGGGTGGAATTGAGATGTTAGAAAGTGAATGTTTTTAGATGGAAACTATATTTGACGTGTGAATTAGTCGTATTGATTAATTTAGAAAGTTTAGATTGTATAAATTCAGCTAGTTTATGTGTTGGACTATTTATTGATGATACTATTGGACGAAGTGGATAATTATTTCGTTGAATTTTTGGCAGCCAATAGAGACGAGATAGGTTGCAATTTTCAGCTTTTAAGTATTTGTACTTTGTTTCATCAATGATTTTTAGGGTTTTCCATCTGGAGAGAATATTGTTAATGCCTTTTTGTAGAGCGTTGATGGGATTTCTATATGTTAATTTGTAAGTTGAGGAATCTGCGAGTAAATTATGAGTTTTTGTAATGTAACTTGATTTATTAAGAATGACTGTTGAATTTCCTTTGTCAGCTCGTATAACTAAAAGTTGAAGGTTGTTTTTTAAGAATGAGGACGCGTGTTTTATAATTTGATAAGTGTTGGAAAATGATGTTGGAATATTTATTTTGTTTAAGATTTTAGTGAATCTGGTTCTAAATTCGATTTGTCTAGGTTTGTCGAGTAAAAAATCTAATTTGGACTCAAGTTCGGAGATTGATTTGTGGATATGAGTTTTTATGTTTGAGAGTTTGAGGTAAGGAAAACAAAACTTTTCACCTAGAGACAAGAATGTGGAAATGTGTAGCGGAATGACAATGGTGGAGAGATTTATAAGCCATTCTTTCGTTTTATTTAATGTGATTGTCGAATTTATATTATTCAGAGGATCAGTGGAAAGATTATTATTTGTGTCCTGTTGTCTATTAGTAAGGGTTGAGTACAAGATGTTGTGATTTTGTGGTGTTTGATTTATGTTTTGATAATTTAGGTGATGTATATTGTTGTGGTTCAGATGCGTTTGTGATGATATTGTTCTTAAAAATTCGTCATGATTGAAAATGTGAAGATCTATGTTCTTGGTTCGTTGAAATCTAAGGTTTTGAAGTTTTTTTTTTTGGTTTTTTTCATATGAGAGTTTTTTATGTGAGAGTTTTCATATGAGAGCTATGAGAATTAATATAATAATACGAATATAAATATATTTCCGCTTACTTTTATGCATTATAATTTATTTGGCATAATGACGGGTGTGAGCAAAGCGTAAACAATATTTTAGAACATAAATAAGTTGTAATTTAGATGTATTATTATATTTAAATTAACGTATAAACTGAAAAAAATAAGCGATGAGAGTGTGCGATACATTTTTCGCATACATTAATAACGCAGAGAATCAAGAGCTAAATAAGCATTGAAATCATCTAAAAGGCTCGCTTGTGCCGTCGGGTGACGTCACGCGCAAGTCTTGCTCAGATTGCTTTTTCCCTCGAATCCTTCGTTCGGCTTGGCCGCACATGAACGTGCTCAGCGTCCATGGATTGGTGTAGCTGCCGGAGGCGCGGTCGGAAAACTTCGGTGGCGCTCGGCTCTTCCCGAAGACGTCCGAGCGTCGCTCGCTCACGGATACGCGCTACTATGATTGTGTGATGGGCGTGCAAGAGACTAGAGAGGGGGTAACTTTTGCGCTCGATCTGGCTGCACTGAGCACGACTCGCGCGTGACGTCACCCGACTTCACGTGCGAGGCTTTGAGATGATTTCAATGCTTATTTAGCTCTTGATTCTCTGCGTTATTGATGTATACAAAAAAATGTATCGCGCACTCTGATCGCTTATTTTTTTAGTTTATACATTAATTTAAATCCAATAATAAATCTAAATTACAACTTATCTTCTAAAAAAATGTTTACGCTTTACTCACACCCGTCCTTACGCCAAATAAATTATAATTCATAAAAGTAAGCGGAAAGATATTTATATTCGTATTATTATATTAATTTTCATAATTTCATCAAGCGATAAAGCATTATCCCTAAAAACAAGCCAATCATCCATCCGGCCGCGAATCGTCAGTACCAGAAAGTGCACATATTCTACAAGCGATGAGATGGTCCCGTCGGTAGCGTCCCTGGCTTCGGTCCGCAGGGGCGCGGGATCGTTCCCCGCGCTCAGTGCTTTTTTTAAAATTATTATTACTGTTAATTCTTATTTGATTCGTTATTTTTATTAGTTATCATTATTATTTTAATTAGTTATCTTTTAGTGTCGAAAAATGTATCGCGCACCCCGACCGCTTATTTTATTAGTTTGTACGTTAATTTAAATGTAATAATAAATCTGAATTACAACTTATTTATCTTCTAAAAAATTGTTTGCGCTTTACTTACACCCCTCCCTGTGTCAAATAAATTGTAATTCATAAAAGTAAGCGGAAATATATTTATAGTCGTATTATTATATTCATTTTCGTAAGTTACGATTCGCGGCCGGATGAATGTTTGGCTTGTTTTTGGGGATAATGCTTTATCGCTTGATGAAAGTATATGAGAATGAATATAATAATATGAATATAAATATATTTCCGCTTACTTTTATGAATTACAATTTATTTGGCATAGGGACGGGTGTGAGTAGAGCGTAAACAATTTTTTAGAAGAGAAATAAGTTGTAATGTAGACTTATTATTATATTTAAATTAACGTACAAACTAATAAAATAAGCGGTCACAGTGCGCGATAAATTATTCGATACTTAATCCTTTGACTATCAGTGACACACATATGGGCAAAAAGAGTCGTGCCATTTTTGTGTCATGACACACATGTGGGCATTAAAAAAAAACATTTCTACTACAGCGAATTGACTATCATTTGGTAAATCATAGGTTTTCAGGTCGCTGAATCGGACTTTGAAATCATATTTCCAAAATTCAAAATGGCGGATCCAATATGGCGGACGCCAATTCAAATAATGGTTTAATTCCGACGAAAGTGAGTGTTTGAGGGTTTTTGAGGTCGCTAAATCCGAATTTGAAGTCAGATTTCTAAAATTCAACATGGCGGATCCAATATGGCGGACGCAAATTCGAAAAATAGTTCGATTCCGACGAAAGTAGGTGATCCTAACTTTAAGTATCTGACGCTCGGATACAATATGATAAATAAAAATTTAGCAAATCATGTATGACAATCTATCCATAGTAGGCTGGCCGTTATTTTGGCTTGGACAAAAAATTAACGTTTAGCAAAAAAACTAATTAAGATATGAAAAAAAAATCTGTGTAAAATTTGGACCCGCTGGGATAAGGAGAACACGTGCCACCGAGCAGTTTAATTTTCAAAAATACATACATTTTTTTTAATGGCCGCACTGAAATATTTATTAGTCTCATAATATTAATTAAAAAATCTGGAATTGCGTACATTGATTATACATATTAAGAGTTACAAAATATATTATTTACTGATTTTTTTCTATCAATCACGTACCGCAAATTCGTACCTTTACATGAAATATTACATAAGTAATAGCAGTTCATCTATGCAATGATTGAAGTAGAGTACATTTGTTTACGTTCGGAATTTTTTTTTTTATATTCGGTGACAACTTGATGAACAAATTGTTTTTGATCTCCATCATAAGTCAACCGATTGTTATAATCGGTGATAAGTTTGATACCTCGCTCCGCTATATCATTACAGACTCTTACTTTTTAATCAATTGCGCGCCCATTTAATAACTCTCGTTCGAGTCCAAATAGATACATCGGTGTCGAGAAAAGTACAATCAATTTTAAATTATTCAAAAAACGCCATAGATTCGGCACTAATAAAGAAATCAATGTCTTTATCGAGCAGAAAAGTAAAGTCTTTTCGGCAGACGCGGACGGCGGAGAGCGGACGAAGCGCCACGACCAAATTTCGAACTATTTGTCTGCACTATATTTTGTATTATCGCCACTACAGTTGGAAAATCTTCTCGCAGGGTCAAGAAAAAAAAATCATTTCGAAGCATTCAATACACGATTATTATATTATTATTTGCATAATAAATCCGCTCCGATAATTAATTCACTGCTTCGATTTCCCGCCACAATGTGGCCAAGCCACCACGTCCGTTTTAAAATTTTCTATTAATTTTTCAATCTACTCACGACTGTACATAATTGATGGAAAAAATCAGTAAATAATATGTTTTGTACCTCTTAATATGTATAGTCAATGTACCCAATTCGACAGATTTTCTAATTAATATTATGAGACTAATGAATATTTTAGTGCGGCCATTAAAAGAATGCATGCATGTTTGAAAATTAAACTGCTCGGTGGCACGTGTTCTCCTTATCCCAGTGCGTCCAAATTTTATACAGATTTTTTTTTTTCATATCTTGATTAGTTCTTTTGCTAGACGTTAAACTTTTTACCGAAGTCAAAATAACGGCCACCCTAATCCATAGTAACAAATGTAAAAAAATACTTTTTTTTGTTTTTATATCCCGCTCTCTGCCGAACTCAGAGTCACGAATCGAGGACGTGGCAGTCATTGACTCCGATTATGTATTTTTTTGTGCTTTTTGTATTTTCATTTTTTAATGTGCTTTTCGTATTTTTTCGAATTTCTTGTTACTATTCATATTTTCTTTTTTTTTCTCGTATTTCTCGTATTCAATTTTTTTCTTATTTTTGCAACTTAAAAAATTTGTATTTCTTTTGTAGTTTTAATTTTTTTCGATTTTAATTTTTTTTTTGTTGTTGTCTGTATTTATTATTTTTTTTTCATTCTTTGTGGATTTTTTTCATTAATTTATATATTTCATTTTATGTTTGGAGAACAAATGAAAAAGAATTTCGGTATTGCACCTGATCATACCGTTATTCGTGGTACTTTTGGAAGCAAGGTACCGCACACAGTGGAACATTACCACAATCTTTGCACATAAAGAATGTTGCCTTCCTTTGTTTTTTGGGGTAACATTCAGTGCAACGCTTTCTTATCTACTTATCGTCTGAAATATAGAATGATAATGACGTCGAGACGAGCGCAGAGGATTTTTGGGTTTACAATCATACTCTTTAGATGACGTGTGTCGATCACAATGATCTAACAGCTCTGTTGCCAGTGCACAACGAAACTGTAAAGAAGTCATTTTTTCGAGTCAGTTTAGAGATGATTATAGGCGACGGAAGCATTATAAATTGCAGTATCGAATAAATGAAAGTATAATTTGTGATTCCACTTGACGGTTGTGTGAATTGCTTCGTAAGAAGAAATAGACTGATCTGTTTTGTCTACATCTCCCATATTGTTATTATAATAAATAACAATATTTGGCTTCATGATCTGTTTCTTGGTGAGCTTAGTCTTTATTCCATGTCAACATTCTCGCTAGACATTCACATTGTTTATATTATTATTAATATTATGGTAAATGATTTCTCCCATTTAGTCGATCGAATTCAAATCTACTCAATCATACTAAAACTGAAAACCTTTCGTGTCATATTAGAGCCACCATTTTGAATTTTGGAAATCCGATTTCAGATTCGGTATCAGCGACCTCGAAAACCGTAAGGTTCTGACTTTCGTCGGAAAGAAACTATTTTTCAAATTTGCGTCCGCCATATTGGATCCGCCATTTTTATTTTTGGAAATTCGATTTCAGATTCACATTCAGTGACCCTAAAAACCTTCACAGTGAAATTTAGGGTAAATCTGTGAAGATTTTTTTCCAACACAAAAGTGGCACGAAAATCTAATTTTCGCCTGACTGCGAAGGGGTTAAAGATAACTAATAAAAATAATAAAAATAAGTAATCAAATAAGAATTAATAGTAATAATAAATAAATTTAAAAAATACTGAACGCGGGGAACGATTCCGCGCCCGTGCGGACCGAAGTCAGGAACGCTACCAACGGGACCATCTCATTGCTTGTAGAATATGTGCACTTTCTGGTACTGACGATTCGCGGCCGGATGGATGATTGGCTTGTTTTTGGGGATGATGCTTTCTCGCTTGATGATAGTATATGAGAATGAATATAATAATGCGAATATAAATATATTTCCGCTTACTTTTATGAATTATAATTTATTTAGCATAAGGACGGGTGTGAGTAAAGCCTAAACAATTTTATATAAGATAAATAAGTTGTAATTTAGATTTATTATTATATTTAAATTAACGTATAAACTAAAAAAATAAGCGATCAGAGTGCGCGATACATTTTTATGTATACATTATTAACGTAGAGAATCAAGAGCTAGATAAGCATCGAAATCATCCAAAAGCCTCGCGCATGCCGTCGGGTGACGTCACGCGCGAGTCGTACTCAGATTGCTTTTTCCCTCGAAGCCTTCGTTTTGGCTTGGCCGCAAATGAACGTGCTCAGCGTCCATGTGTTGGTGTAGCTGCCGAAGGCGCGGTCGGGAAACTTCAACGGCGCTCGGCTCTTTCCGAAGACGTCCGAGCGTCGCTCGCTCACGGACACGCGGCGCTACTATGATTGTGCGATGAGCGCGCAAGAGACTCAAGGGGAGGTAACTTTTGCGCGCGATCTGGCTGCACTGTTGAGCAGTTTAGTAAGAGAAAGCGCACCATTTAAACTCACGTTGAGATATTCCTGTCGCGGACGGCCGTATTTGGATGACGCTGAAGCTGGCAGACAGACCAAGCAGACGCGCGCCGCCCGAACCCAGTACATTTTGGGCGTGGCTGTACGCACTCGGGTCGTAGCCTAGCAAGGCAGCATAGGGCCTACCCCCACCACTTACCCGGTCATGAATGAGCCGAATATATCTGACTCGCGGAAATAATGTTTTTTTTTGTTGCTTAACAACAACCGTCACCGGGATAAATCATGAGTCGATCGTTTTGTTTGGGTTTGGGTTTGGGTTTGGGAGTCGATCGTTTTGTCTATTTATATAGAGTAAGCACGTAAATCGTCAAGTCGCAATTGTCATGCATGTTGACGGCAGACGACTTTAAAGAAAAATTTTGTTCGAGTACGGAGATCGAATGGCGGATAACTTTTTTTGTTCTTAATTAACAAAAGTCGTCGACGAAATGAAACATAGGAGAATCGATTTGGCTAATTATATAGAATAAGCACATAAATAGCAAAAGTCGTTACCGTCATGCGTGTTGGCAGCAGGCGACCCTTTTTGACATTTGTCGTGCGAGTAAAGAGGCGCGATTCGTGAACAACAATTTTTTATTCAATTTTAAAAAGTCGTCACCTGGATAAAACATAGGTCAATCGATTCGTCTTATTATAAACAATAAACAGCTGAATTGAAAAAGTAGCTGCTTTTATGCAGGTTCGCAGCAGACGACCTTTTGTGAATTTAGTCACAGGGTGGATCACAGGGATGATACACAGGGGGATCGATTCGGCCAATTATATAGAATAAGCAAGTCGATAGAAAAAGTCGCTTCTGTCATGCAGATTGGCAGCAGACGGTCTTTTTGAGATTTTTCGTGCGAGTAAGGAGGCGCGATTTGCGAATAACAATTTTTTAATTAATTTTAAAAAGTCGTCACGGGGATAAATCATAGGTCAATCGATTCGTCGTATTATAAAGAATGAGCAGCTAAATAGAAAAAGTAGCTGCGGTCATGCAGGTTGGCAGCAGACGACATTTTTCGAATTTAATCGTGCAGCCAGCACGGCCCCGATTCTCGGAGAACTATTTATTTTTGTTAATTAACAAAAGCCGTCACCGGGATGAAACATGAGGGGATCGATTCGGCTAATTATATAGAATAAGCACGTAAACAGAAAAAGACGCTACTGTCATGCGTGTTAACAGCAAACGGCCTTTTTTGAGATTCTTCGTTCGAGTACGGAGGCGCGATCCGTAAATAACAATTTTTTAACTAACTTAATAAAGTCGTCACCATGATAAATCATAGGTCAATCGATTCGTCGTATTATAAAGAATGAGCAGGTAAATAGAAAAAGTAGCTGCGGTCATGCAGGTTGGCAGCAGACGACATTTTTCGAATTTAATCGTGCAGCCAGCACGGCCCGATTCTCGGA
Source organism: Ophion obscuratus (assembly GCA_964007375.1). NCBI lineage: Eukaryota > Metazoa > Arthropoda > Insecta > Hymenoptera > Ichneumonidae > Ophion > Ophion obscuratus. The sequence goes on from OZ023314.1 coordinate 39,864,905, forward strand.
GAACTATTTATTTTTTTTAATCAACAAACGCCGTCACCGGGATAGAACATAGGGGCATCGATTCGGCAAATTATATAGAATAAGCACGTAAGTAGCAAAAGTCGCTACTCATGCATGTTGGCAGCAGACGACCTTTTTTGGGATTTTTCGGGCGAGGGAGGCGGCGTGATTCGCGAATACATTTTTTTAATGAAACAAAAAAGTCGTCACTCGGATAAATCGTAGGTCGGTGGGTTCGTCTTATTATAAAAAATAAGCAGCTAAATCGAAAAAGTAGCTGCTGTCATGCGTGTTGGCAGCGGACGAGGTTTCGTGAGATTTTTCGTGCATGTTAGAAGGACCGATTTGCGAATAACAATTTTTTAGGCAATTCAGAAAGTTGTCCCCGGAATGAAACATAGAGCGATCGGTTCAGCGTATCATAAAGAATGAGCATGTAAAAAGAAGAGGTCGCTGTTGCAGTGCGTGCTGGCAGCAGCCGGCCCGTTATGAATTTTATCGTGCCCGTAACGCGACCCGATTCGCGATAAATTAAGATCAATATATTTTTTTTGCGAATACAAAAATTGTTCAATGCAATGTTACTCACTCATCAACGTTGCAAGCAATCCATCAATACAACAGTTTAGAAAGTAGCTCCCTTTTGTTGTTCACTATACAACAATATTTGTTAAAAAATGTATGAAATGCGATAAGTTATCCCAGATAGACAGTCGTGATCATCACGCCGTGCATACAATTGATGTCGCAAATTTTACAGCATATTGAATACATGTCATGATGCAAAGCCGTGAACTCATTTAGTATAGTGAATGTACAAAACATTTTGATGTCAATATGTCGTTTACAAATGCATCGTACGTTTGAAGCATGTTGAATTCATATCGCTGTGCTCAAGTGTCCACAATTAATATCTGCACATTTTACGTCATATGGAAGTCATCCAATGACTGTGTTGATGAATTCACTGGGTTAGCACTGGTAGTAGACATGCCATGCAAGCAATATGACGGCGATATGCATGTTTGTCAGTGATACATTCGATGGGCGCAACATGACAGCGAGATGCGTGTTTCTCAGTGATACATCCCATGACGGCGATATGCATGTTTCTAAGTGATACATTCGTTGAGCACAATATGACGGCGATATTTATATTTTGTCAGTGATACATCCCAGGAGCACCAATATGATGGCGATATGCATGTTTCTCAGCAATACATCCCATGAGCGCAATATGACGGCGATATGCGTGTTTCTGTGACATATCCTATGGCGGCGATATGTATATTTCTAACAAGGAGAAGGCAGAGCCTGCCCAGGTAGACTGTCGTGATCATCACGCCGTGCATGCAATTGATGAAGCAAATTTTACAGCATATTGACTACATGTCATGATGCAAAGCCGTGAACTCATTTAGTATAGTGAATGTACAAAGCATTTTGATCTCAATATGTCGTTTACAAATGAATCGTACGTTTGAAGCATGTTGAACTCATATAGCTGTGCTCAAGTGTCCACAATTAATATCTGCAGATTTTACGTCATATGGAAGTCATCCAATGACTGTTGATGAATTCACTGGGTTAGCACTAGTAGTAGACATGCCATGCAAGCAATATGACGGCGATATGCATGTTTGTCAGTGATATATTCGATGGGCGCAACATGACGGCGATATGCGTGTTTCTCAGTGATACATCCGATGACGGCGATATGCATGTTTCTAACAAGGAAACGTTGCGAGGTCGATGTCTCCGATTTCGATAAAATTTGGCATGCTTGTAGAATGGGTAAAAATAAGTGACACGTATTTTTTTATATCGGCGGAACCCGATTTTTAAGGGTTGAAAAGCACCCTCGAAAATTGGGGTGTTTTTCGTTCTTCGTCGATAACGTTTTAACGGTACAAGATATGGAAAAACTTCCAAATGCAACAATGTTTATTTTTTCGTGTACTATACATTAGAGATAAGAACGATGTAGATAGCAACAAATTTCATATTGTTTATTGCAAAAATGCAAATTTTTCAACCGTATCTCCGAGAATTTTTAATCGATTGGGATGTAAATTTGCATACATGTAGAGAATGGAAAGGTGCAGATACGGATTTTTTCTTTTTCCGATATCTCACAATTAAGGGGTTGAAACTGTCCGTCGATTTTTTTGCCGAAAGCATCGTATTATCAGCTAGCCTTTTGGCATTTCGGTCTAAATTCACGTCAATATACGTTCGTGTTATGACGCAATTGCATATTTGTAACATTCCAGCCGCTCCCCCCCAACGGTCCCCCTCTCGAAAGGCAAACGTTCAAAGTTCTTACCGTGCGGCATGGACGAAAATTTGTAGAAATAAAAATGGGTTACAAAGAAAGTACAATCAGTCAAAAGAGTCAATACACATTTTCTCGTTTTGGTGGAACGACACTCTTAAGGGGTCAACGCACCCTTAACAACTTCGTTCTTTCTATAGCTCGTGAACGAGCCGAAATAAAAATAAAGTTCGATAGGAAAAAATGTTGTATTCTTCGAGTACTAGACGTTCATGATGATAATGATGAGTACAGCAATAAATTACGTGTTGTTTATTGCAATAATTCGTGAATTACTTGTGAAAAATCACTCTTCAGTTTTCCACTAATATGGGCAGAGGCAAGGATCGCAATCACGGACTGACTTCGTGCTTCGGGAAGCAACTGGATTACAATTGTATATTTACGAAGAAATTCTCCCCCGCCACGTACTGCCTTTGAAGATTACAACACAATCGGAAAAGTGTTCTCACGCTTACTCATTTAGGAAATGTTTTTTATGGATTATACTTATTACAATAATGATAGTCATGATAAAAGTGTTTGAAACAAGGAGATTTCTTACACCACGCACAAGTGATAATAGCTGCTTCGCCGCATATATCGCATGTCGGTACATTTTGTGAAAAGCAAAATTCTACCGGATTTTCGAAGTTTGGTGGTCTTTCTTCTTCGTACCCGCATTTGTGCCACGCATATTTGAAAAGATTTGTAAATCGTGGAGAAGAAAACTGGTTGTGTATAAGAGATTGTAATTTAACAATATTGTCTCTCAAATGCAGATTGACGTCGTAATTGTATAATATTACTGCGTTAGAAAAGTGTTTGACGAAGTTTTTCCATACACGGAAGCCATAAACATCAAGGGGCTGTATCATTCCAGTCGTACCTGCAGGAATTACTAATTATCATATGGACTAATTGTCTACAGAACTAATGAAACTGGTGCAATATATTGCTGGAATGGTTAAAACTTTATTATCTTTCCCTTGCATATCCATTTCTTTATATGCAGTTGGACATTGACCGCTCCAAGTATCCAGAAGTATTACCGATTTTGGACCCGTATTGGGAATATATACTTCTTGGAACCATCGCTTGAAATTATTAGTCGTCAATTTTCCAGATTTCGAAGCCAAAAGAAATATATTTTCGGCTCTGAACATAGTTTGTTCTATTCGAGGACCAAATTTGCCAGTAGGTTCGTTTAAAAGATCAACATAGGTGCCAAAAGCTTGCCACTCGCAGAAACCGAAGGCTGTATAGTACTCGTATAACTGTGTGTTGTTGATGTTTTCGATTGCGCGACTGCCTCAACGGATTTCTGCCCTTCTTTCGTCAATGTGCGGCCTGTATGTAGCTCTAAATTGAATCCACTCTGATCAGAATTAAATGTGTTTTCAGCCCCAACGTTGGCTATGTTTACTTTCAGCATTTCTATAAATTCAGTAGCTTTGTTTTTAAGTGTATCAGCGTTTAATAATTGTTGTTTTGTTACATATTTAGTAATCTTCCGTGACACAATTCCATGTTGGTTTTTGAATGTCCTTAGCCAAGAAGCGGATGCTTGGAAATTTACGGCTAGTATTTCTACAATTTCTCGTGCACGTAAGGCTCATCGTCGAAGATCTATATCATCGACAGGCAGTATTTTGTCCAAAGCATCATTAAAATTGTTTAACGTGTAGTGAGCTATCTTTGTTAACTTTTCTTTGTAGGTGCCACCCTTATTTATACTATGGGCCCACCGGCGCAACTGCGGCTCTGATTTCATCTTTTTGAATTTCGTTTGAACAGATGATAACTTTCTATTCCCATTTGCCCCGGATCTCCAGTAATCTACAGCTCTTGTCTTGTATTCGTAACTCAATTCTTCTATATCTTGGGTACATACATTTTCATCAATTTTTGAATCTAGGTATCGTTGTCCGTGTCAATCTCCTTCACTGTCATCTTCTATTGCGGCTGCTTCATGAATTTCATTTGGTGACAGAAAATCGAAACCAGTTTCGACTTCCATTTTCATAGGTTGATCCATCGCTTCAATGATCATGTTTTCTACATCCTTACTGAACTGTTTTTCCTGTTTGCTGATTGGAGTGCGAGGCAAATTCATAGCACTTATCGCTATGAATAGAAGTTGAATAACATTCACCGCATTAATGGAAATTTTTATTTGTATTTCGCACTCAAAATGTATGGCTGGCTTCTCCGTCGTAACTGCAGCAATAATGATCGTTGGTGAATTTATATGACTTGAAATCCAATTGATAAATATACATGAAAAAAACAACGACGACACACGCTATTACCAGAACTGCTATTAATCTTTAATAAGGCGATTTCAAGGTTATCATGAGAGCTGCTCTTTGCACCGTAGTCGCTCTTTGCGAAGATTTATTTCTTTTGTTCATTGGTTCCGCTGTTTGTGAAATTAAAGTTGAAGATAACGATTAAATTATGCTGCGTTATAAACTGATAAAACTGTTTGCATCATTCTGTTCATGAGTTGCAGCGGCAAACCAAAAATGCTGTAACCTCTGCAGATAATGCCTTCGATACGGTGAGCGGAGTGGAATTTCTTCGTATATATACAATTGTAATCCAGTTGCTTTCCGAAGCACGAAGTCAGTCCGTGATTGCGAGCCTTGCTTCTGCCCATATGAGTGGGAAACTGAAGAGTGACTTTTCACAAGTAATTCACGAATTATTGCAATAAACAACACGCCATTTGTTGCTGTGCTCATCATTATCATCATGAACGTCTAGTAGTCGAAAAATACAACATTTTTTCCGTTCGGACTTTATTTGTATTTCGACAACGAGAAAATGTGTATCGACTATTTTGACTGATTGTACTTTCTTTGTAACCCATTTTTATTTCTAGAAATGTTCGTCCATGCCGCACGGTAAGAACTTTGAACGTTATTGCTGTACTCATCATTATCATCATGAACGTCTAGTAGTCGAAGAATACAACATTTTTTCCTATCGAACTTTATTTTTATTTCGGCTCGTCCACGAGCTATAGAAAGAACGAAGTTGTTAAGGGTGCGTTGACCCCTTAAGAGTGTCGTTCCGCCAAAACGAGAAAATGTGTATTGACTCTTTTGACTGATTGTACTTTCTTTGTAACCCATTTTTATTTCTACAAATTTTCGTCCATGCCGCACGGTAAGAACTTTGAACATTTGCGTTTCGAGAGGAGGACCGTTGGGGGGGAGGGGCTGGAATGTTACAAATATGCAATTGCGTCATAACACGAACGTATATTGACGTGAATTTAGACCGAAATGCCAAAAGGCTAGCTGATAATATGATGCTCTTGGCAAAAAAATCGACGGGCACTTTCCACCCTTTAATTGTGAGATATCGGAAAAAGAAAAAATCCGTATCCGCACTTTTCCCACCAGCAATGGCCGGAGGTCAGAGGTGACCAAGAGATGATAAAGCATACGAAAGATAACCGGGGAATGATGAAGGTTACGGTCGGTAACCGAGAAATAATGCCAATCACGAAAGGTAATAATGATAATTACGAACGGTGGCCGAACAATAATGGTAATTCTGCAAGGTAGCCGGCACATAATTATAATTACGAAAGGTAGCCGCGCAGTAATAAATTTTACGAGAGGGGACTGAAAAATAATAATCATGAAAGGTAACCGGAAAGTAATGATAATTATGAACGGTGGCCGAATAATAATGATCGTTACGAATGGTAGCCGAAAAATAATGAGAATTCTGCAACGTAACCGGAAAATAACGATAGTTACGAGAGGTAACCGGAAAATAATGATAATTATGAAAGGTGGCCGGAAAAATAATAATAATTGAGAGAGGTAGCTGAGAATTAATGAAAGTGACGAAAGGGGACCGAAAGATAACGACAATCACGAAAAGTGACTGGAAAATAACGATAATTAGAGATCAGGCGCGAGATCGTTCGGAAAATTGATAATGGTACGATCGACTGGGGGGGGGGGGGAGGAAGGGAGGGAGAGAGTGAGAGAGAGAGAGAGAGAGAGAGAGAGAGAGAGAGAGAGAGAGAGAGAGAGAGAGAGAGAGAGAGAGAGAGAGAATGAATGAACGAATGAATGTTTATTTATGCCCTAGCGCGCTACGGGGCAATGTGTGGGTACACTTTTGGTGAAATCTTACATAATGATTTGCTTGTTTCATTTCGAGTACACATGCAACTTAAATCGTACATCGACAATATGATTAAAATGTTATAAAAATGTTTTCGAACGAACTACGATAGAATATACTACAATTCTTACAAATAAATAACAATAGCACTGTGGTACAATAAGAACTTGAAACTAAATTACTAAAGCTACTCTTAAAATTACTTAATAGTAAAAGCGCGGATTTTAGTAATAAAGTACTGACGAAGGTACTGTCGGGCTCAGCTTGCTTCAGGTCTCTAATTTTGCTGAAGAAGAAGGAGGCGCTCGGTGCTTAGAAGGTGTTCGAATAGTCTCATTTTAAAAATGTCGAGGGATTCGGATGCGGTGATAGAAGGGGGTAAGGAATGCCAAAAATACATAGCGTACAAGGAAAAAGAGTTATGAAAAATTGAGGTTCGATGGACAGGGATATGGAAAGTGTACGACGAAGACGGTCGCCGCGCAGAGCGACGATCACGCTGGTCATGCAGGGGAAATAGTTCAGCCAGATACTCAGGAACATTCATGAAAAGAACACGATAACACGTAATACCTAGGAAATAGTGACGACGATTTAGGACCGATAACCAGCGCAGACCGTGACGATAAGGAGGGACGTGCTCATCGCGTCGCAAATCGAAGATAAAGCGAATGCACAAGTTTAACAGCCTCTGCAGTTTAGTGTTGAGCTCCGCTGTCAAATCATGGTACACTAGGCAACAATAGTCAAAGTGCGACATGATGAGAGTTGAGATTAACTTAGCCTTGAGAGACTGAGAGAGAGAATTTTTATGGTGCTTCAATTTGTACACTGCCATATGCACTTTTTGAGCAATAAGCGAGACATGCCTTCGCCATGATAAGTTTGAGCACATCAGCACACTCAGATTGCAAGCCTCACTCGAAAACCCTAGCGCAACACCATCAATCCGAACCCTCGGACCGATCTCGAAGTCGATCCGACGGATATATGCATTACTACCGAGAACAACGGCCCTGGTCTTAGACACATTTACAGAGAGACCGTTGGAACGAGCAAATTCGCAAATCACACTGACATCGTGCGACATCATGGCAATAGCAGTGTTGATCTCCGAAGGATGACAATGCAAATAAACTTGCGTGTCATGCGCGAAGATCATCCTGCTCGAAAACTTAAGACCAGCGCCGATGTTGTTCAGGAAGAGAGTGAAGAGCAGCGGTCCAAGTACCGAACCCTGTGGCACACCCATTGTTTTCGGTAACCAGGCAGAGCACTTCCCCTCCGAGTCAAGAACTACCTGAAACCTTCCAGTTAAATAAGTATAGAACCAAGTAAGCCAAAAGTTTTTAACTTGCATAAGAGGTTGATATGTGGAACAGTATCGAAGGCCTTACTAAAATCAAACAGCACAAGAATCGTAAGCATTGACTGGTCGATAGCACGACGGATATCATCGGTCACTCGGAGTAGGGTTGTATGAGTGCTGAATGCCGTTCTAAAGCCGGATTGACGAGGATCCAAAATATTGTGTTCCGCGACAAATTTTGAGACCTGATTGTGTACCAATCGCTCGAAGACCTTCGACACTTCTGGCAAGTTCGCTATTGGCCTGGTATCAGCAGGAGAGGCTGGTGACCTAGACTTAGAAAGTGGACGGATGAACGCCCGTTTCCATTGGGAGAGAGAGAGAGAGAGAGAGAGAGAGAGAGAGAGAGAGAGAGAGAGAGAGAGAGAGAGAGAGAGAGAGAGAGACACCGGTCTAGCCTTGGCGTGTTAACGTACTCAAGTACGCGGCCGAGAAAGTCCTCGACATTAACTAACGCGCTAATATTTTATATGACATAGAAACATTGAATTTTAAGTAACTCACATGCATGGTAACAGAAAATAACATACCACAATGCCAAACAGGACAAGACCAATTTCGACCGAACGAATGCTTAGGGTTTTTGCCTCCCGAGAACTCTTCAACAAAAAAAACTAATGAATCAAACAAAAAAAATTATGACGGCGAGTGTTCCCCAAAACTTGCAACGCGACTCGGGAGCGAAACACCCAGGCTCACCCAGAGATAGAGGATGGTGAATCGGAATCAGCGCTCTCAGGTTCCAGCCGGCACTCACTGACTCTAACAATCTCTCCCAAAAACTCGACAGGACGCAGGCTCGCCAAATTCCCGACTGCCGATTCCTTACCTCACATGCCGAGGCTTGGCGTCCCGCACCCCCTCGTCCCGCCGGAGTAAGGCTTGCCCTAGCGCGACAATGTCATTGTCCCTCTCTCCTTTATAAAGGAATTCTGATGGAATCGCCGTCTCTTATCGCGACGATGCCGAATTTCGAACTTCGACAATCTTGCCTTTGACGCGTATGGCCGCCGATGGCGGCCGAGAGCCGGCACCACCCCGCCGATACCCGCGTGCGGATTTCCCCTTGCAGTGATAGAAGCCGGCACGGCGAACGCCTTCCTCCAGGACCCGGTGAGCGACGGCGAACGCGGGGGAGGCAAGGCGTCTCGCAAGGGCAAGGCGTCCCCAAGGCTCAAACTCCGTGGTGGGCCCACACTCGACGCTGGACGCCGAAAATACATCACCCGCAGTCCGCCACCACCCACCGCGGCCCAATCACGGAGGCACCCGTTTTAATGGACCGCGATGCCCTTGACGCCGGCAGGAAGGTGCGGCTCCCAGGCCGCGTAGTCCAAGGGGCGGGAGACACGTTGCGCTGGTCCTAAGCCGCCGTCCCCTCGGGCATCCCTTAACCGCGAGCACCGGTGTTCCGTGCTCGCCTGCTCTGATGAGGGAAAATCCGCGTGTACTCGCCTGGGTCAACGCGCGGAGCGGGCAATGGCGCCCGAGCTCTCGACCTTCCTCGACGCCGACAGTTAGGAGAGAGGACCTCCTCGTGGACGAACCACTTTCACAAAATGGGCGCGGGACGCAATCGCCCCGGGCAGTCGGGGTCGTCCTAAATTTAATAATTTTAATTGAAAGAAAAGAAAAAAAAACGCAAAAGTATTTGATCTCTTGGTACTGCGAGCACGCCACATACGCACGGCCACCTCGAGCCCGGTGTCCCCGGCCAAAGGTCCGCGTTACTTTGCAAATTAATTGGGATTCCCTAAAGAGTCTCTCTTCAATATTGTAATACCCAGCAAAAAAAATAATGAATTCGCTGTTCTACCCCTTTTCCTGTTCCCAAAGTGTGAGTCGGGAATCTGGCTGCCCGACGCCCCTCCAACAGGATCGTAAACCCGGCTTACTGCTCGAAAGCACTCCGCTCGAAGTGGCGGGACGAAAAAGTCACGTCACAATATATATATATATATATATATATATATATTGTAACGGGTCGGAATATCGTCACAATATTTTTGTTTGTTCGAGACTCGATCAGAGAATGAATTAATTGAGACTCAGGTATTTTGGTGGTAATTTACAATAAAAAATGGTTTATTCAATTTTATGGATACGATACAATATTATTCAGCGCCGTGTATGAGTGTAATGTGTTGTTTGTATTGTTTTCGTGTAATTCATCCCTTAACTAAAGCGTCGGTCGGTAAAGATTCGCGGAGTTACCCGAGTGGTAACGTTTTCGAGCGCGGCCGGTATCGATTACCATGCGTCGGTAACCGTAACCCCTTCCTTACCGACGCTCGAGGCGCGATGGATCGTGACGCGGTAGATCGCGGCGTGCTGACTCGTCACGGTCGCTGCCCGCCCTTTGTTTACAATGCGGCGTACGCGTGCCTTCTGACGTCGCTCGCCCGAGTCCGTTTTTTTTGTTTATTTCTTGCCTTTTATTATTGGTTTATAATAATTGTAATATCGGTGTGTTCGGGTGTGTGTGTGTATGATTTCGCACCTCCTGTTACCTCCTGTCCCTTTATATTTTCCTGATACTATTTGTCTATTTAATTTTCCATAAATCGCTCCCTTTTGCTATTAACTAATTATCCAGTAATCCTTTTTAATTGACTCATTATTTTCTTGATCCGCGGGTCGGTATTCGCGAGAGGTTCCCTATTTTTACCTACTTAATTATTTTTTGTATGCTTCTCTCTAACATTCCTCTCGTGCTCCCTCTCCCTTGGACCAGTAATTATTCCAAGTTTAATTAATGAATTATCTTTTCTTCCCTTTATTGACTTAATTTTGAATATTTTTGCTCCTTTCAGATTCCCTTTCTTTTTCTTTCCCTTGGTACCGCTTTCCTTTACCCCCTTTCAGGAGTTAGTATTCGTGTCCAGTACTTCTCGATTTGCCAGAAAAAGCAGAAGTGCCTTCCTTCCAAAATTCCCGTCCTTATATACCCATATTTTACCGCCTTTTCATACCCCTTCTCTCACTTATTCCCTCAATTTAATTAGTAGGCTTATCCGGTTATGGCCGGTTTTCTTTTCCCTTCTCTTCCGTCTTCCCTTAATTTGATTGGTGGGTTTGTCCGGGTTTTACCGGTTTTTCTGTTCACTTATAGTTTTGTTTATTTTTCTGTTTCGGTAGTCCGTTATTCCCCCCTCCCCTACTCCTATCATGAAGTCGGTTGCTTTTTGACTCCATGGTGGGGGTTATTTATTTGTGAGACGGACCTGTACGTCTCAATATATATATATTATGACGTCCCTGGCTGGCTGCACTGCCACCTAAGGGGAGGGCAAGGGGGGAGCGGGGAAAAAGGGAGCTCAAAAATACAAAAAAAAAAACCCAAAAGAAAATAGCCGAATATAATGAAAAATAACAATATTTAATAGCACAAAAAAAATTAAAGCGTCGGAATACAAATTTTGAAAATAATTAATTGATAGAATAAAAGGGGGAACGCAATTACAATGGGGCGGGGGGAGGGCTCGTACACGCGAGGGTGGCACTCAGTACAGGGGTCTGTCGCAAGAGGATCGACTCGCGCACTTTGGGGCTAACTCGGAAAACAAAAAAAAGGAAACACAAGAGAAAAGATATAAACAGCGATAAAAAAAAGTAAGAATTCGAAGAGCGCTCAAGCTCAAAGATGCGACGGTTCGGTGGGCGCCAGCTCCCTTCAGGGAGCAATTCTCGATCTTCGCTAATACGCGGGGGAAGGGGGGGGAGTCACGGGAGGACTCGAATAATTTCACCAGAGTCCGAAATATTAATTCGGACTCCGTGATAAGATTTAACGGCCCTTATAGCGGCTGGCCTTGCTTCGTAGTTGAAGCAAGGCTTTGTTTACCTAGTCGAAGGTCGCCCGTCGGCCGGCTCGGGGCTCGCGCGCGCGGCGAGTATCGTCCTCGACGAGCCGGCGGGCGAAGGACTTCGCCAGGCAAGGGAGCGTGGGAGGGGGAACGATGGGGAAACGCTCGATTTCTGGGGAAAAGGATAGCTCTATTTTACAGGGGGGATATGGGGAGGCGCGGGGAGGGGCACGGGGGCACGCACTGCACGGGGAAACGCTATTCTGCACGCACGCAATTAATATCACTCGCCTGAAAGGGGTGGGGAGACGCAAAAAAAAGAAAAAAAAAGATTAAGGGGGAACGCGGGAAATTTGGCGGCGGGCGTCGTGAAAAGGCAACGGACTTACCGGCGTCGACTCTCGGCTAATCACAAAAAAAGGAGGGCTTCTTTTTGACTCGGTCGGCCGGTCGTCCTCCCTCTCTCTCTCTCGCTCACGCACTCACATACGCAGAGACGAAGAAAACTTAGAAAACGCAAAAAAAAGGAAAGAAAATTAGTCGAAAAGAAAACGAAAAGAGAAACGCAAAGAAATAGAAAATGATAGAGACGCAAAAAAAAAGAACTAAAGGACTCAAAGAAAAAGAAAACTCTACTAGCTCAAATAGGCTTGAAAACTAGGGTGTCGCTCGTACGCAAGGCTCGATGCTAACTGACTAATTCCTCGCGTGCTCGCCACATTCTCGAAATTTTTCCCAAAAGGGTTGCTGGCGCCTCTATGGGGGGGCAGCACTTCCCGGGCGGGCGAGGATATATTTCGCGGGACAGTCGATAACGGGTCGATTTCGGGGTAATGTAGGGCGGGTAATGTAGGACCGATAATTATCGATTTTCGGGATTTGGTGGAATAGGGCTCCGCTCTATCGGTGACATCAGCGCGACGATGGATGGCAGCAGCGTGCTGGTTGAGGACTCGATCCAGCGACGGGCGGCTCTCTCTCTCTCGTACTCGTTCGTTGCTCGGGCGGGCGATGCTCTGACTGCTCGGACGGCTGTTTTCCCGCAGCCTCGCGCCGTTGGGCTTGGCGGGGGCTGTCGAGGATTGGCTGCGGATGGCTCGGCGCCTCCGCGGGATGGTGGGCTCCCCGCGGGGGGATTGTGGCTCGATGTGGAGAGGAGAGAGAGGCGGTGGATCCCCTGTGGGGGAATGACGTGGGCGGCCGGTCCAGGGACGGCTACTGCCTCCTTTCACAGATCTCCTCGAGCGGGGGAGGGGGGGCTATTCGGGGCGGGGAGGGGAGGGCTGCTGCGGCGATTATGACGCGGAGGACTCCCGCGTCGTCGATGGCCGGGCTTACCTTATTGTACATAATTTTTCGGGCCTCGCGGGGCCACAAACTTTCGCGGCTTACCTCTAAAAATCGCAAAAAAAAGAAAAGAGAAAAAAAAAGAAAGAAAAAAAGGGGGTGTGGCAGCGCGTGGGGGGAAGGGAATTAAGGGGTTTTGCGTGAGCTAGCGTCGAAGCCTGAGCGATTGTGGCGCAACGGCACAATATATATATATATATATAGTATATATATATATACGTGTGTCGCACTCTTAAATTGAATCAATGGTAACCAACAGTTTCATGCTTCCTGCGGATTTCTACATATAAATCCGCCTCAATTAGAACCAGAAGTCTTTGCGAATCGTCAACAGCATTCAACAACCAATAAAACCAGACTGCGTCTGTTTCATAATTCATAGTCTTGATTCTCTTTGAAAAACACCATGTTTTCACTCACGATCAAGCACTGAAATAATTCTATAAATCACATCAAACAGATTGTTGTACAATTTTGTTCTCACCTTTTTTTTTCTCTCCGACATAGCTATCCTGACTCGCCTCGTTTCCTGGAGCTGCGATCAGTTTGTCATGAGATACTTTGATGCTATTTCGGCCTCGTAATCCAGAGCCTACCTTCTTGACATGGTATCTATCGTTCGGTAACACCGCAACAACTTCAACTGGACCTCGATATTTGGCATCCAGTTTTGTCTTTATTCTATCATTATTTCTAACCATCACAGAATCTCCAATTTTGAATGGGTTTACCGGTCTGTTATTCTTATCAAACCTTGCCTTTTCTTTTGTCCCTTCGGCTCTCATTCTATCTGTAGCTGCAGTTCTAAGCTCGCTCAAATCAACGCTATGAGTTATCACGCTGTCGTGTTTCACGCGTTCGATTTCTATCGAGTTTACTTTTGTACCAAACAAAATTTCAGCGGGGCTTTTCCCCAACGTTTTTTGAACTGTTGAATTTATTGCAAGCTGAACTCTTCCTAATTCGTTCTGCCATTGCTTTCCTTGAGGTTTGCTTATGGATAACATATTCCTCATCGTGGACATAATTCTTTTAACCTGACCATTAGCTCTCGGTGTTCCCGAAGCTATTAAATGAAGCAAAATATTATTTTCGTTGCAGAATTTTTAAAGGTAGTACGAGCGCGCTCTTGATTTCTATAGATTTTGTTCAAATTTGAACCAGACATTGTTCATATCATTATGCATGTTTGAGTGAAATTTCAGAACAATCGACTATTTAGATTGGGAGATAATAGCTTTTGAAATTGCAACTTTTAACATGGCAGGGTCTGCATTGACCGGAAGCCAGGTCACATAATCCGTGGTACCATTCTATTGTGTTTATAAATTTTGAAGAAAAATTATTTTTACATAGCAAACTAGTTAATGAAAGAGTGAAAAAAGTTTGGATTGCCTTTACTATTCGGTTTTGCTAAAAACGTTCAGTAAAGACAGAATAATGTTCCGTTGAAAATATTTGTCCCCTATAATAAGAAGAGATATGGCAACATCGCATCGTTCCACGTATCCAAGGACGTAACTTTGCGCGGCATATTTGAAATAACTCTACAACACAAAGTTTTATTTGGAAGTAACTTTTAATCGAACAAAGTTTTTCATTAGTTATCAATTAACCAACACTTTTATTTATTAATGAAGATAATATGAACAGTATAAAATATTAATATTTATAACGCAAATATTTTTTTATGATAAAAGTTTTTAATTTTGCGAACGCGATAATAATTTTTTTTTCTCGAAATACTGAACAATACAGTTCAGTATTTTAACAGTTTTTGTAACTCGTGGTTTCTTATTACTTTGTTTTTCTGATAAGAACTCTATAAGTCCTCGGGGGCCCTTCTGAAGAAAAACGTCAGATAAGATCGAATATGAAATTCCTGCTCCTGCAATTTTTTTTTATAATTCTGGCTGTTATACAACTTTGCAAGGGCTCTAAACTTTCAACAAGTTTAGAAGTTTTTTGGGCGTCAATTTCAGTGTTTAAACTTTCTTTGTAAGATTTACTATTTTCAATCAAATCGGATTTTGGTATAAACTTTGTTACAAGCTCTTTTAAAACCTTTACGTCGTATGATACCTCATGGAATACTTGCGCACATTCTTTTTCCAGGAGATCTTGTGCTAATACTGATAATGTGAATTGCCCTTTCCCCTTCCTATCTGGAAACTTTTTTTTCAAAATCGCAAGAGAATCTGCAAATCAAGCAATAGCGGGACTAAACACTTCCACCATGGCAGATTTTTGTATGGCTTGGAGCATGAGCATGGTATCAAAACTTGCGTTATGGGCAACAAGTAAAGCCGGCTTTGGTGACGACATAAGAAATTCTAAAAAATTCTCCAATGCCTGTTTTAGCGGTATCAAGTTCATTTCTCACCACGAAAAAACAATTCGCCGTGTCGATTTTCCAATCTAGTAATTTCCGATGCCTTTGCCGCAACGGGTTTTGTAGGATTTACATAGATAGAAAATATTTCGTTTTCACTTTGGGCTGCGAGTTGAAGGATATCTGCATGCCTACCAAAACTCGATGGTTCGAGGTCAAAGTATACAATTTCGCAGTTATCAACAGTTAAGTGGATTTCAGTCATATTATTAATATCTATATTTTCGAAATTTACTTGGAATCCACAGTTTGGGCGGTACTGAACTCCTTCTGTATGCTCCATTTTTTTCGCCAGTCTTCGCGTTTTCTTTTCAATAAATTTCGTCGTGCTTTTTCTTCTCGCAATTTTGCCACCGCTGATTTCTTTACTTTTTTCTCATCGGATTTAATTGCAAAAGAATTCGTATGTTTCCCCGGCGATAATGGCATTTTTTGCAGGACCTCGGACAAATGACGCTGGTCGTCATTTCTTGTACAAACGCTACTTGCCCAGCGATAGTCAGCAGACTCACTGCGACTATAACAATGGCTTTTCGGTGCTTTATGTGCCATAATGCTATTTAAGGACTCGTTAGCCTGACTCGAAGCAGCTACCGAAAATTTGGCAGAGTTATTGGTGTATTTGGTAAAAATAGCGCACAATGCTGTGTATAATTCAGGATTTTTGAATAATACAGTTGGTGCCTTATTGCCAGATTCCTTTTGAGAGTTTTGACGACACCACAAACCACAGTTTTCATGGCGACCAAATACGTGATCAGGTATTGCTCGTAAAGTAGCTGCTAATGGAGCAGCTTTACCCTTGTTTTGGGCGACTGCATAATCAAAGCACTTTTTCAGATGCGGAATACTATCACGACCATTCATTTCTTTAAATTGCTTTCTTAGATTGTACAATTCACCAGTGAAATGTTTTCGGAGGTGATTGGTATCCGCTAATTTGAAAACTTTATCTGATCTTTCGCGATTCACAGCTGCGATCGTGGAACTGTCTTCATCACCGATCATCATCCGAACGTTCAGCCCTGCTGCTTTTAAAATTGCACTCTCGTTGACCAATTCAGCTCCTACATCTGCCTCCATAGCCTTAGCACTTCCGCGAAAATTTAGGCGGCAGGCATGATCTTCTTTGGGCCGACCTTGATCACATAACATTCATTTTCTGTTTTGCTTACGAAAATCTAGAACCTTACCACTCAAAAACCCGATAATTGCTCCATAGCCGTTTAAGCTATCGTAGCTTCTACCGTTACCCCGTTTGCTCCAGCCCATATCATAGGAGACTACAATATTGATTATATTACTAATCTCTGCATCAAACAGTTCTACGTTAGAAGTTACGTCAATATTGGAGTCGATAGATCTACAAGTTTCTAGAGAGGTTGAAGTGGAGTCACGTGGCAGTGGTTGTCGAGGTGAATCACCATGATTGATTTGAAGAGAAGAGTTAGATTCTTCATCTTCAAGTGATGGAGAGGTAGTCAGAGGTATCAGGTTGGCATATATCTCACGGCTTACTTCTTCTGGCCTAGTGGAAAAAAAGGAAATAAACTAGTATATTCATGATCATTTTATCATCGTATAATTCTTTATTAAAATGGCTGAAAATTATACAAATTAAAATATTCATCATCAATTTCAGTTAAACTCTATTTACAATTTAATTTGATTAATTTGAATGTAAAATACCAATATATAATAACATGATTATATTGAAATTTCCTTTCGAGAAACTATTTTTTCCCGAAAATCACGTGAAATGAGGGCAACAATGAATACATGACTGGCACAACACAAATCATATAGTATCTGTCGCTCCTGAATGACTTGATGCGTAAAAATTAGGCTGTATTATAATTACAATCGTAATATAGCTACGCGAATAACACTGGTAAATTATTTTTAACCTTACTAAAATATCTTATAGAAAAATGTGGGAATTGTATGCACGAAATAAGAAGTCGATATACGAATTATGACAAAAAATTTTGTGCATATTCACTGTTGCACTCATCCTGTATTATCAATGAAAAAGTATGTAAAAATTAAAAGATCTTACAACTCCTGCCTGAGTTTATCTATGTTTTCTAAAATTAGTCGACGTTCTTCCTCTGCTGCCCGGCTACAACTATCTCTCGCAGCTTCTTCAATTGCAGGCCCAACTTGACTTTCGTACCTTTTATATAAAGATTCCGAGATGTTTGGAATGTTTAAACAAGCCAGAACCTTGTTTAAGGCTGCACATCCAATTCTGGCGTGAAGTGTTCCTACGAATGATTAGGTTAGAATTATGGCACATATTGGGTATGGATGTGCACTTTTTAGGTTAGGCGTACACTTAGTTATACATCTATAAGTTAATCGTTGCAGGTTGATTATGGATTGAATTAAAATAACTGCGTTACTTACCTAGTATAGCCTTTGAGTTCGTATCTGAGCGTTTACAATTGGCATTGTTTTTTTTCTCGTCGAGATGCTGTTTCCCAGTGGCTACTTTCGTATATACGAAATACTTTCGGCAACGTACAGTGAAGATCGAATTCAATCCAAGTCGATTTTCTTGACTAATGTCCTTCAGAGAAAGTACCTCTGTACATTGACAACAAATTAAATTGTCACCAAGCTCTGAAATTTCGACGATACGTCTCCCATAGCGTGCTTGTCAAATGTTCTTTTTCAGCGATTCCACCTTCAACACATTTGTTCTTCTTGGCTTGGGCCATTGCTGTCAGAGCTTTTATTTTACTTTCAGCGGCTTTTTTCTTCCGCTACTTTCCTTTAAAACGTATTCTGCTTGACATTTTTATTTTTTTCCGATATTATAAACAACTAGCTTGATTCACAAGATTCGTGATTCTCAGACTTTTTTGTCAGCTTCGCGACAGCTCGTTACAGTGTTGCCACGATCGTTCATCCACCGAAATCTATAGTCGGGTTACTAGCTTCGTATAGTATTCCTCACACTGTAGAGTACAGTCAGAGGGAAAAGTTTTCTTACGAAACTATAGTTTTATGTATATGCTCTACTCCATGTAGCGCGTGATATTTTTGTTTCCGACGACCGCGCTAGGTCTACCTTAAATCGCGCATTTGTAAACCCTGCACCTTGGTCACAAATAATTCGTTTCGGTGCCCCAAACGTAAACGAATGTTTTTTAATCTGGTTGATTGCTGTTTTCGCATCTAAACGGGTTATCCAATTCAACGTTACAAATTTCGTGAATGCGTCTATGATCACGAAAACGTATTTTTTTTTCTCAGAGGGACCTGATAATTTTCCCGAGATGTCGATGTGAATCGTACACCACGGAATGCTGTCCTTTTCTATTGGATGCAGCTGTGCTTGCGTCGGTCTCGATACTGATTTACAAGTTTGACACATAATACAATTTGCTACAAATTTCTTTACTTGCTTTGACATATGAGAGAACCAATAAAGTTCGTATAAATTGTCCAAAGTCTTTTCCCAGCCTAAATGGCAAATATTTTCGTGTACGTGATGGATGAGTGACCATACTATCATCCTCGGCACTACAGGTAGCGTGATTTGTTTACCTTTTCTTTCTATTGTTCGCATTAAGATTTTGTCTTTTATCGAGTAAGTCTTTGTGGTTTCTGATCCGTCCAATACTTCGCGGTATAATGTTTTTATTCCGTCGTCTTTCTGCTGAGCTACGATTAACCAGTCATCTGCCAATTCTGTTATTTTGTTCCTGTCCTTTTTAACTACTTTCAATACTTTGTCTTCAAGAACGGGGTTACGCGATAGAAAGTCCGCGTGTTTCATTCTTTCACCCGCACGATATTCAATTTCAAAGTCAAAAGATTGTAGGAATGCCCACCATCGATACACTCGTGGCGTTAAATCTTTCTTAAGGCTTGCAGCCTTTAGTAAGTTACAGTCCGTGACCACCATAAATTGCTGGCCAACCAAATATTGTCGAAAGTGTTTTATCGCGTTTACGACTGCAAGGGTCTCGAGTTCGTATGAGTGGTAACGAGTTTCAGCGTCTACGGTGCGTTTGCTGTAGTATGCGATTGGATGTTTATTTTTTCGATGCGTTGAAGGAGCACAGCGTCATATCCAAGGGCGCTAGCGTCAGTATGTAATTCGATCGGTAGGCTAGAGTCAAATATACGGAGACACAGTTCTGACGTTAAAACTTGACGAGCTTAGTCCTAGCGTCATTGTGTTCGTTTGTCCATTTTATTGTCTTTGCATTCCCTGCCGTCAGTCTATACAGAGGAGCTGCTGTTTGTGAGAATTTTGGTACAAATCTACGAAAATAAGATGCTAACCCTAACAACTGCCTTACCTGGGTCTGCGTTCGAGGGATGGGCGACTGCACCAAGGCTTCGATCTTTTGAAGGTTGGGCCTCAGCTCTCCTTTCGGTACAGTGTATCCCAGATAATCAAAGTGTTTTCAAAAATTTACACTTATTTAAGTTAAGCGAAAACCCGTTAGCGGCGAGTCTTTCCATTACAACTTTCAGTCGATCTAAGGCCTCTTGTTCAGTTTTTCCAGGTATAAGCACATCATCCAAATAAACAATCGCGTTAGAATATCTCAAGTCTCCCAACGCGTTATTAATTGCCCGCTGATACACGGAAGGAGCATTCGTCAGCCCAAATGGCATCGTTAAATATTCATAATGTCCGTCAGTAAACGTCGGAAAGTCCACACACTATCTGAACCATCTTTTTTTTTTACCAAAATGATTGGACTGGAGAACGGATTTTTACTTTCCCGAACGATTTCGGCCTCGAGCATTTTGTCAACAACTCTTACAGTTTCTCGCTCTAGAATACCTAGCTTGCAAGGGCCTCTCTGCACGAGTTTGTTTACGTCTATCAATCTTATCTCAAGCCTGCCTGAAGTTATTCGAATCTTAGGAGCCTCCGGACTCATATGTTGAGAATACAGTTTCAACAACTTGATCAGTGGTTTTCTCATTTCGACTGAATCACAATCGACAGCATTGACATCGATCTCCAAGTTGCGCGAGCCAACAAATCTATTTAATTTTGAAAATTTAATCGTAATTCCATCCAACTTGACTGAGACTTTTGCTAACAATTCTTTACCCAAAAGTAAATCAGTAGACAAATTTTCATCCGGTATCACATATAAGTCAATCTCAACATTTATGCCATCAAGATCGACCCACACAGAGATTAGCTTACAGCAATCAACGTACCCATTTCCGATATCCATATCTCTCAGCCGCGTTGAGACGCATCGTCTCCTACCGGGCAATCTTTCTTCCAATGACTCTCCCACAAGAGAGCAATCCGAACCAGAATCAAAGGTAAATGTCAACATCTTACCTTCTGCCAGCTTCAAAGTACCTTCAGTAGAGGTTGAGCTGCAAAGCTTCACGATTTTCTCGTCCTTCTTTGGACAATTCGGGGAGATATGACCCTCTTCCTTGCAGTTGTAACAAGTCACCACCTTTCTGGAATACGACCCGTGGCTGACTGCCGTGCGACTTCGAGGATGATTTACAATCGCCTTACGATGTCCCTTCTTTCCGCAATTGTAGCACTCGATTTCCGAACGGTGCGAATTCCCATCTCGCGGCGTCGAAGGTTTAGTATGTGGACCAAGGGCTCCGAAGGATGCACGCGGTACGACATTGCTTCTTGCAAATTACGAGGCGATTCGGGTACGAAGATGTTCCGCACAAATCGGTTCTGGAAAGAGCATGACAACCCGGCCAGTCGGGTAGCGGTCTCGTCCACCGATTTCCGTTCCTTGAGCCACGCTTTGATCTTCCTTCCCCTCTTCATAAAATTTTCGAGCGTGAACTCGGCATCGTCCGTCCAAATGGTATGAAGTTCTGAAGCAACGTTTTTATTCTTCGCATACGCGCTCATGAATTTAGCACGAATTTCGGTCCAGGTTTTCCCGGAAGGATCCGTACCGGTGAACCACTGAGCTGCTTCGTCCTTAAAGGCTTTAGCCAGATGCTGGACGACTTCCCAATCGTCCGGTTTATAACGTCGAATCCATTCATCGACCATTTTTGCCCAGACAGTTGCGCCGGTATTTTTCGGGTCAAATTTTACAAGATCCATAGGAGCTCGATCTCGTTGAGTAAGCAATGTAATCAATCACTTGTTCTCCTTCAGTTTTGAAGCACGTTTCCTCCGTTTATTTGCCTTTTGCACAGACTCATCAGCATTGTACTCGGATTCCGATGACTCTGGACAACATTCTCTCTTCCGATTCTCAGATAACACACTGCTTGTCTCACTCACACTTTTTCACTGTCTTTCGTCATAGGCGTATTCAAACTTTTCACCGACACAATTTTCACGTGAACTCTATCGCCCGAAACTCTGGATTAAACGTTCTTTATCCCACTTCTGATGTCAGATATCAAGAATATAGAGAGAGCCAGGAATTCCGTTCATGAATTGGAGAACACTGTCTATCTCACTGACTGCCGCAGTGACACGGCTTACACGATTTATTTGTGTCTCGATACAATAAAATATTCAGTACAAAGTGTAATCACAGGATAGCAGTGCTAGTGAGGTGTGTTACACACAGCCTTTTCGAAAATTAGTCCTTTCGACCCAATGACCCGAGAAGGAATGACTTCGTGACCCGAAATGCATACGTCTCCCACTCCACTTCTTCTAGGCCTCTATGCAACACAACACACTCGTGGATCATACACCACGCACTACCACCGGGGTAGGTTCTTCTCCGAACGCCTTGTCGCCTTCTCGTCACTCAATGCCCACCACTTGACTCTCCATAAACATCGTCAAGAAATCAAAAGCGCTGTTGAAAAAGCCATTCCCATAGCGATGCGATATATATATATATATATATATATATATATATATATATATATATATATATACCATAACATCAAAGGAGTTACGAAAACGGACCGAGTCATAAAACTTTCCTCTTCCTATCCCGACAATTTATAAAGGGCGCTAGCCGAAGATCGGCTTGTCGGGACGAGAAAAAGGGAAACGAGAACGCAGTGTCCGGACAAACTGCAGCCTCGTGAGTAAGGTAGAGGAGATGGGTCAGGTGTCAATCACGTGCCGAAAGATTACAATTTAATATCGCCAGGGGATTTATTTCATATTAGGTCGACGATTCCCTTCCTTTGCCAGAAACACCGGGACAAAAATCAAAAGACAAAAAAATACACAATACGCGCGGAATCTCGCGGGACAATTAATCTCAAGCGCACACACACCAACTCTGACCAGGGCCTACGCACACACACAGACTACGTGGAGCTCGGCTTGGCTTCTCTCTTCCCCCTACCGACCATACTGCGATTTCAAAACCGGGCCCCCGATAATCGGTTACCTGGCCAAGCATTAACGAAAGAGAGAATATCCCGGAGAAATGCCCTGGTCGTTACTTACGCAGGCGTCGACACTCGGCAACCTCTCCCCCGAAACGAAGCCGGGAAAGTCCTTACGCCGGGGATAGGGGCACCCTGTAGATGTAATTAATACGGATGGGAGCCTGATGGCAAACGGGAGACTTGTTCTCCGTGGAGATGTCTTGGCCGGAGGGTAACCTCCTCCCCCTTCTCTTCGCTCAAGTGTCATCGCGGGCCGAGGGATCTCCGAAGTCGACGTGTCGTAATTCGCCTCACACACGATCATTTACACTTTTTATATCAAGCCAACAAATGTTTCGAGCCAAGGCTCATCGCGAAACGGAATTGAGCCTCCCGCGCGCGCCCACGATACTATTTTCCGAAAACACGCGCTAGCTTCGTAAACACTTACAGAAACGCGACAGAGGTCGTGGCTACAAGAAACGAATACCCAAGATTGAGGATTGACCACACGGTCAGATATCTACGCGGACTATCGCGGAGGATAACGCTGAGCTCACCGGCAAGAATAAATGGCCGCCTTACGCTGGTCGTCACACGTCCTTCCGGCTCGGTATCTTGCGAGAAGCTGCCCGGCAGGCCGGCCGGCGCGCGAGACGCGTACCCATACCCTTCCCCACTCCTCTCGTTTATCTCTAGCTTCGCGCGAGAGGGCAGTCCTGTGCCGATTGTTTCGGGAGTTCGCCTATGATTGCAGCGCGGATTTCGAATCTCATAACACCCGAAGCGAACGAATAGAATCAGCGCGCTGGTCTCACGAGGCTCGGGTATCGATGGGAACAAAAATAAGATGAATTTCGAGTGGGGGGGGCGGGGGCAGGACGCTCGTGGATCCGGCGCCTATGAACTAGTCTCTCCGGATAATATGGGAGTCGCGAGCGTTGGGGTTTTCGCGGGAACTTTGGCCTCCCCGAACGCTCAGCCGTCTATGAGCCTCCGCGCTTTCCCGATCTTCAGCCCAGGGCGGAAGTTTTACTTCGCCGTCACCACTGCCTCAGATGTTCTACTCCTTGACGACGCGTACTTCCTTCCGCAGGGGAAACCTCGACATCGGGTTAATATTGTAGGAAAAAATAAAAAGAAATACAGACGGAATTAATATATAATATATCGCTACTCAGGACCCTACGGAATCGTGTCGTGGCGGCGATGGCGCCCCCGAGCCGGGGGACGCCCTCGCCGGGTACACCAAGGGGCACGGCGGGCCAATGGAGTGTTACCCAAAAAAATACGTTATAACATCCCCTCCCCAGACATCGGCCGCCACGGCCGAGATCTCAGCCCTGCCCGGCTAATCCGTCAATCGCGCTACCCGGCGATGACCTCCATCACGCCCGATTCTGTAGCGCCCTCCCGCGCCATCATTATGGTCAAATAGAGTCAAAAGAGAATAATGTCCGCTACACACCCGATTCACGTCGCCGATGTTCACGGGAGTCTGAGTCGCCATACCACGACAATGCCTACAGGAACCCCATGCCTCCGGGTTGACGGAAGGGGAGGGGTAAAGAAGCGCCGAGGGTACAACTACCGTTCTTTTATCATTTATCTATTTTGAAGCTCACACCTCACCACTCCTCCTTACAAAAAAAAAACACAAAAGGTACCCGAAGAGTAGGAAGGAGTGGGGGAACCCGCGAGCAGGACACACACAAAAAAAAGAAAGGAGAAAAGAAGAAAAAAAATGGAAATGATAGTAGGCCTATTCTCCGGCCCTTTTCTTACTCTCCGGAGTCTTAGCGTCTTAGCGGAGATCTTAGCGTGACCCTCACACGACCACGTGAGAAGCAGATGGGATCACGCCTGCGGGGCTTCGTGCAGTTGGAGCGCACGTGCCCCCAACCATCGCAATTCCATCACTCTTTAAGCCGGTTTAGAGCGGGTTCGGCCGGTTCCACCTCACGGGAAGGGCCCGGTCTTGGAACCTCATTCTCCGAGTACTTCAGCCATTTTTCCGAGGGCTGCCCTGCGAGTACTTTCGTGCTCCCTAGGCCGCATCACGGCATCCAGGGCGTGCGGCTCGAAGGGCTGGCCTCTCTCCTGCTCCCGCAGGTCGGCCCAGATTCGCATGACTTGATCCATACGGTCCGCGATCGAGGGCTCTATCCCGTCCACTCGGCTGATGCTGGCTAGGTGGCTCATGGCTTCCATGAGTTTTTGGGCTAATGCCCAACTCGGGATGACCCCGCGAGCGCGGATCCGCGATCGCTCAGCGAGCAGGGGCACCATGGTTCGGCCCATCACCCACTCCAACACGGTCCTCCGCAACTGTGGCCTGGTGGTTCATAAAGGGAGAATCGGGAGAGCTATACAGCTTAAGATCTTCTATCGAATCTTTCGGGATTACATTTCCTTCGGGGGCCGTAAGCTCGTATCGTGGCGCTCATTTCGCAGCCACGCATTGTGTTGATGAAAAGAGAACGCGCAATTTCCTTAGCACGCCATCGCCTACCTTATAGGATACGACGCTACGGTGTTTATTGTACCGTTTCGACTGTTCCCGATACGCCTCTTCGAGGTTGTGACAGACTCTTTCGCGGAGTTCTTTTACCTGTTGCATGGGGGTCGACCACTCGTCATGGGGCAAAGGGATCATTTCCCGTCCCTCCATAGTCTAACGCCGGTAAAACTTGTGTGGCCGCGGTGTTCGATCGAAATTTAAGAAGGCGGAAGTACATCCGATCGCGGAATGGTGCGCCGTGTTGTAGGCAAGGCGAAATTCGGGGAGGTGTTCGTCCCAAGCACGGTGATCGTCGTTAAGGGAGGAAACGACCATGGTCTTAAGTACTCGTTTCGACCGTTCTACGAGATTAGCCTGGGGGTAGTACGGAGGAGTAGTGGTGTGGAAGACCCCTATGTCCTCGGCCCACGTCCTCAGACTTCCGTTAACAAATTCGGCACCGTTATCGGTCAAAAGAACTTCGGGGGTGCCCCATCGGGACAAGATCAGCTCTTCGAGTATTTCCCGTATCTTTTTCCCTGTCGCCCTTCGCAAAGGACAGCACTCAACCCATTTTGTAAATAAGTCCTGGATGACTAACACATAGGCAAATCCGTAGTGACTTCGCGGGAAAGGACCTATGATGTCGGCCGCTACTGACAGCCACGTGGCCTCTATCACGCGACAACCCATTAATCCGGGAGGAGGGGCTTGTACGACCTTAATGCCCTGACGCCTGTCGCATCTGCCCACGTAACGAGCGACGTCCTTGTGCAGACGGGGCCAGAAATATGTCGCTACCACGCGGAGGAAGGTCTTTTCTACCCCGAGATGCACAGATGCGGCAAATCATGGCTCTCATGCAGAACCGTGAGATGGTCGGGACTCCATTCCATTCAGTCTCTTCCGGTATCCTGGTGGTTCTACAGCGGAGATACAATCTATCGTCCACGATTTTCCAATCGGGAAATCGTTCACCCCGGGCTGATACCTCAAGCCAACGTTTGGAATACCAACGGTCGTCCGGGAAAGGTGGTTCGGGGCCAAATAGATCACCGCCCGTTCGCCAACAATCGGCATCACCATTCCCTCCGGAAAAACGTCCGACGACGACGCCCGGGCGTCGGCGGCTTTTTGTCCTCGAACACCCGCGCCAGTGCGTCTGGGACATGATGGAGAGACGCTTTTGATGGACTTTCGATGGACGACTTCAAAGTCGTATTGCATCATCTGCAGGGCTCAACGGGCGAGTCGTCCCGTCGGGTCCCGGAGAGACTGCAACCAACGCAGACTATCGTGGTCCGTTATAACGGTGAACTGGTAGCCTCCCAGGTAGCCTCTAAATTTTCCAATGGACCACAGAATGGCCAAGCACTCCAACTCCGTCACCGAGTAGTTGCGCTCCGCATCCGACACGAAACGGCTGGCAAAGGCGATGGAGTGTTCCGCCTCTCCATTCGATTGCGTGAGGATCGACCCTAAACCGGAAAGGTTCGCGTCAGTTTGGAGGACAAAGGGCTTATCGAATTCCGCCTCGCTAAGGTTAGGGAAGTCGTTGAGGTGGACTTCAAGCGTCCCATTGCGGTTTGTTGCTCCTGTCCCCACGCCCAAGACTGTCGTTTCTTTGTTAACCGGGAGTGGCCCGGCCATGGCGGCGAAATGCGGAATGAACGGACGATACTAGGAGACCATACCGATGAACCTCTGTAGTTGAGTGAGGTTCTGGGGATCGGGAAAATCGCGTATCGGCGTAACTTTGGCCGGGTCTACTTGTAGACCCTCCCGATTGATACAAAATCCCAAATACCGGACCTCTGAGCAGCAAAATTCGCACTTCTCGGGGTGTATTGGGAGGCCAGCACCTCGGACACGGTCAAATATATTCTTCAACCAGATTAAATCATTTTCAAAGGCCGCGGTCTACATGATGATATCGTCTTGGTAGGCAAAAGCGTGGGTTTCTATTTCCGGGCCTATGAGTGGGTCCAGCCAGTGTAGCCAGATTGCGCGCAAAAGTTACCCCCTCTCTAGTCTCTTACGCGCCCATTACACAATCATAGTAGCACGTGTCCGTGAGCGAGCGACGCTCGGACATCTTCGGAAAGAGCCGAGCGCGGTCGAAGTTTCCCGACCGCGCCTTCGGCAGCTACACCAATACATGGACGCTGAGCACGTTCATGTGCGGCCATACCGAAACGAAGGTTTCGAGGTAAAAAGCAATCTGAGCACGACTCACGCGTGCCGTCACCCGACGGCACGCGCGAGGCTTTTAGACGATTTCAATACTTATTTAGGTCTTGATTCTCCGCGTTATCTATGTATACAAAACAAATGTATCGCGCACTCTGATCGCTTATTTTGTTAGTTTATACGTTAATTTAAATATAATAATAAATCTAAATTACAAATTATTTATCTTCTAAAAAATTGTTTACGCTTTACTCACACCCGTCCTTATGCCAAATAAATTATAATTCATAAAAGTAAGCGGAAATATATTTATATTCGTATTATTCTATTAATTCTCATACTTTCATCAAGCAATAAAGCATTATCCCCAAAAACAAGCTAATCATTCATCGACCGCGAATCGTAAGTAAGTGCACATATTCTACAAGCGATGAAATAGTCCCGTTGGTAGCGTTCCTGGCTTTGGTCTGCAGGGGCGCG
Source organism: Ophion obscuratus (assembly GCA_964007375.1). Lineage (NCBI taxonomy): Eukaryota > Metazoa > Arthropoda > Insecta > Hymenoptera > Ichneumonidae > Ophion > Ophion obscuratus. The sequence goes on from OZ023314.1 coordinate 39,892,778, forward strand.
GGATCGTTCCCCGCGCTCAGTGCTTTTTTCAAATTATTATTGCTATTGATTCTTATTTGATTAGTTATTTTTATTAGTTATTATTATTATTTCAATTAGTTATCTCTTAGTGTCGGAACATTTATCGCGCACTCTGACCGCTTATTTTATTAGTTTGTACGTTAATTAAAATATAATAATAAATCTAAATTACAACTTATTTATCTTCTAAGCAATTGTTTGCGCTTTACTTACACCCGTCCCTATGCCAAATAAATTGTAATTCATAAAAGTAAGCGGAAATATAGTTATATTCGTATTATTATATTCATTCTTAGGGGTGTGCAGGTACCCGATTCACTCGGGTACCCGATGTTCGGGTCGGGTCGAGTACCCGACGGGTTACGTTTTTGCATTACCCGCCTCTATCGGGTACCCGAATTCGGTAATCGGGTACTCTCAAATTTTTGGTACTCGTAAACGTCGAGTACTCTTAAAATTCGAATATTCGTAAACGAGCCGGAGAGCCGTATATTTTATTTATATTTATTTTTTATTTAGGTATATCGACCGAATAATGGGAGAAAACGAAAACTCTAAGACGGCGATAAAACGAATAAATGATAATACTGTAAAAAATATTTTTTCGTCTCACTCTTCTATCCTGTGTGTGTGTGTACGTACGTGCGAGTGTGTGTGTGTGTGTTTTTTTTTAAAGAGGTTTAGCGGGAAAATGCCTGCGCACCGTAGCAAATAATTGCCGTGTGTCGGGCTTGCACCGACTAAAAACCCCCGTTCCTCTGTGGCTTTACAAATTCTCCCGCGGGACGACCGCTAGGTATTACATCGCGGGAGAGGCCTTAGCCGTAGCTCTTCCTTCAGTGCTATCAGACGACCTTACATCCCCCGTTTCACTCGAGATGGTATGAGTGGTTTAGGGGTTCGTGTCGCTGATTTCATCTATGACTGCCTGGTCTTCCGGCGTCGTCTTCTTCCTCGCGCGTTCTGCACGTCGCAATTCCTTCATTACTGCGGCAGCATAAGCCGATACCGCTGTCCATGCGTCTGCTGACTTCAGCATCAACTCAACCAGGTTGTCCGGGGTGATGCGTGTCTCCAGCTGATCCTCGACTATCGCGCGGGAGGCACTAAAACGTGGGCATTGGAACAATGCATGTTCAGCGTTCTCCTCGACTGCTACACATGCTGGGCAGTCCGGGGAATCTTCATAATTAAACTTATAGAGATAAGCCCGGAAGCAGCCGTGTCCTGAGATCACTTGAGTGAGATAATAGTTGAGCTCCCCATGTAGACGGTTCACCCACATCTCCACCTTCGGGATTAGTCGATGTGTCTACCTTCCCTTGGTAGAGGCATCCCACATCGTCTGCCACTGGTTGAAACTGGTTGCTCTCGCTTCTGTCCTTGCATAACTGGGATTTCTAGCTCCCTTCTGCTGGTACATCGATCTACGCTCCCCAGCGAGCACCTCAATGGGCAGCATTCCCGCGATAACGTTGATAGCGTCCTCGGAGACAGTGCGAAATGCACAGGCTACCCTCAAGGCGCTGACGCGATACGTTGCTGCAGCCTTCCTGCGGTACTCCTGGATTTTCAGTGCGTCAGCCCATATGGGTATGCCATAGGTGAGCACTGAGGTCGTCACTGATGACAGCAGTTTCCTCCTCTTCTGTCTGGGGCCACCAACATTAGGCATGAGTCGCGCCAGTGTGGTAGCCACCCGAGCGGCCTTTCTGCTGATCTGCTCGGTTTGCTCTTTGAAGTTCAGCCTCGCGTCGAGAATCACACCCAGGTACCGAATGAACCGTTGGGATGTGATTTCGGCGTTTCCAACCCTGAGCGTTACCGTTTCCATTACCTTCCTGCTGGATACGAGGAGTACTTCTGTTTTGTGGGCTGCAAGCTGCAGTCCAACAGAAGACATCCATTCCTTTATCTTGGCGAAAGCTTCGCCGAAGAGTGCGGTGATTTGCTCCAGGAATTTGGCCATGACAATCAGCGCCGCGTCATCTGCAAACGCTACGACGGACACTCCTTTCGGCAATTGTAATAGCAGCAGATCATTGTACATGATGATCCACAGAAGCGGTCCAAGTACAGAGCCCTGAGGAACTCCTCCAGTCACCCTATACGTCTTCGGTCCATCCTCTGTGTCGTACATGAGCCACCTATTACATAGGTAACTCGCCACTATTCTCCGTAGGTACCATGCTACACCTAATGTTTTTAGGGCATCCATGATACACTTCCATATCGCCGAGTTGAAAGCGTTTTTGACGTCGAGAGCGACAACTGCGCAGTACTTCTTGGACCCTCTTGTCCATCGTTTCCCCGCAGTCGACTCCTGCGCCTGCTTCACCACTGTGTTAATGGCATCCAGCGTAGAGCGCTCCTTTCTGAAGCCAAACTGGTCCTCCGCCAGTAGAGGGTCCACGAACTTCTCAATCCTGTTATGGATGATGCGTTCGAAGATCTTTCCGGCGGTATCCAGCATACAGAGCGGACGATAGGATGAAGGTTCGTCCGGCGGCTTCTTCCCTTTCGGGAGGAGCACTAGCTTCTGCCACTTCCACTTGTCCGGGAAGATTCCTTCCTTGAGACACCTATTGTACATGCCCAGGAATATTGCCGGTGCCAACTTGATCGCCGCCTTGAGTGCGATGTTGGGTATCCCATCTATGCCGGGGCCTTTATTGTTGCCCATCCTGACAATCGCCGTAAGAAGCTCTTCTTCAGTAATGGCTGGGATGTCCTCATCGACGTCCTCCGCGAGCTGGTAGTCCTCCTCGGGTTGCTCAGGGAACAGATGTGTAACAATCTTTTCCAGCAGGACTGCGTCCATAGGCGATGGCATCGGCTGGCTTTTCAGCCGAGTCATTACTACTTTGTATGGCCTGCCCCAGGGAGCATCTTCCACCTCGCTGAGCAGTTCGCCCCAGCTTTCAGCTTTACTCTGCTTGATAGCTTTTTTAAGCTTCAAGCGCGCCTTCCTGTGCTGTTCTTCCAAATCGGGGAACGAGCGTTTGCCTCGAGCTCGTTGCGCTCGGCGGCGAGTTCGATGACACTCCCTTCGGAGGCCAGCAATTCGTTCGCTCCACCAGTGTACCGCTGGTCGGAAGTCGACATCACGTTTCCGTGGCATTGTGGCATCGCATGCTTCGGTGACCCTCTGCATGACCACCTCGACCTTCTCGGTTGCACTTTCTGCTGCGAGGGGGCTGGTGTCAAAAGTTTCACGAAACAAGTCCGCGTCAAACATTTTCGCTTTCCAGCCCTTCCCGTTTGTCTTCGGTGCCTTCGCTATTCTGCTAAAGTCTCCGCGAATCTCCCAGAGAATCGCTTGATGATCACTGTGAGTGTAGATATCACTGACTACCCAGTGGCACTGGTTGCCTCTGGCCAGGCTACTACTCACAAAAGTGAGGTCCACTATAGAGGAGGTTTCACCTTTAACAAAAGTGGGCTTTGTACCTGCATTAAGTAGTACTACATCTAATAAGGACATAGCCTCAAGCAGAGCTTGACCCTTCCTGTTCGTCACTTTACTACCCCATTCCACAGCCCACGCGTTGTAATCTCCGGCTATAGCTACCGGGAATCGTTGTTTAGCGTCTGCGACTAGGTTGTCGAGAAAATTCTCAAACTCATCAGTCGTCAGGCTAGGCGGTGCGTAACAACTGTAGAAATGAACTCCTTTGGCTTTTATTCTCACGAAACCAGTTTCCATCCGACTCGCAAGATCCTGAAATGGAAGCTTTCCGCAAGACCAAATTGCGGCCTTCCCACTTGCGTCAGATTCCCAGGGTTGCGTGTCTAGATGTCTATATGGTTCCGAGAGTATCGCCAAGTCAGGCTTCAGCTCGCGTACAGTCTGCATGAGCAGGTCCTGTGCGGCTTCACAATGGTTGAGGTTGAGCTGGAGTACTCTCATTTGCATCGTTTTTGGAGTGCCTGGAGAGCCCGCGTATACGCTGGACATCGGCTGCTACCTGCGATGTGGGCTGTGGGTGCCCCATCTCCCGCTTCTGCACATATGACGCACTTTGCGCTTGCTGTGCATTCGGCAACTTTGTGGCCAGTGATAGCGCACTTGATGCAGTCTTTAGCCCGGTCGACACTGCTCTTGCAGTTCCGTGATAAGTGTCCAAATTTCCAGCACTTGAAACACTTTAGCGGCCTCACCACCTCTCGGATTCTGCAATTACACCAGCCGACTCGGATGATTCCTGTATCCAGAAGTTTCCGGGCAGCAGGCACCATGATTCGTATTACCGCGGTCTGAGTCCTGCCATATGCTTTACGCAGAGCCTTAAGAGAGTGTTCCGTGGCTGGATAGTCCGGTCCCAAGACTCTCTGCAGGGCCGCCGATATCTCCTCCTTCGTCGCATCCTCTTCCAGGTCCTTGATCTCCAGATCCACTTCCTGGACTTTACTCGGCACCGTTGCTGATTCGCCAAGAACACCTTCGAATTGGTTTCGCAATTCCGGTGCTTTGGCTGAGCTCTCCTTATTCAGAACGATCAGCAGATCTCCCGCGTTCGTTCTGCGTACTTTTTGGACGCATTCACCTGCATCCTTGAGCGCCGGATCCTTCTTTATACGACTCAAGATCTCCGCATAGCTCAAGTCACCCTTTTTGTGGATGACGAGAGCGTTGGGCAGAGTCGGCCGTTCGCGAGGTTTCTGCGGCTTCTTCTGAGGCTGCGTCTGGGATATCTTGTGCGATCTTTTCTTCTTTCCGGCAGTCTGCCACTCCTGCTCTGATTGCACGTCTCCCTTATCCTCGGGTTGACCAGCCAGCTCCTCCAGCTTCTTCTTCTTCTTCGGCTCCTTTCCCTCGGTCGCCGTTGGTGTAACCCGCTTTCTCCTCTTCGCCTTGCTTCCTTGCGTCGAGGTACCGTCCACGTCCATGCCTTCATCGTTCCTCTCCTTGTTAGGTAGAGTCGATTTCGCTTGGTTTATGGTTGGCGTGGTTTGCGTACCTCCAGTCGACATTTCCGCCTGTGGCTTTGCCCTCCACGTTACCAGGTCCTCTATACCTTTCCAAGTACTGGTAAGCATAGGAACCCATCGCTGGATCTCTTT
>OZ023314.1:39898062-39945562 GCA_964007375.1 Ophion obscuratus
GACGCGGCCACGTAGGGGTTTCAGACTCCCCATGTGGTGTGTGTGTGTGTGTGAATGTCTGTTAGGACGGAGTAAAAAACGGTCACTTTTGGCGGATCTTATCGTAATAGCGTGGGAAAGTTGTGTTTTGGCATAACTAAATAGTGTGCCAAAGGAAAAAATTTACAATAAATATCTTCTGTTCCGGCAAACACCTTAAAGTTTTGAATTTTTTAACGTGGGTTTTAAATGGAGAAATAACCCAAAAAGGCCAAGATTCAACGCCTTGCGTTTATTTGGAGCGAGAAGAATGTAGCTTCCATTTGACATTTTAACCCATTAACGCCCAAGAATCGCGATTTTTTCCTTCATTTTCAAGCCAGATTTTTATTATATAAAAAAAATCATAAAAAATGAAGAGATACGTTCCCTAGTATTTTCGGGGGTGCTCTTTCAGAATCTGAGGTCAAAATCGGGTTTTGTCCATTAGGAAAAAAATATGATGGGTTTTAAACAAAAAAAAAAAAAACAGGAAAAATCGATGACACTTTTTTTTCAAAATTTTTTTTCACCTCGAAGCCGTTGAAAAGTCTGTTTTTTTTCAACCATGGGTGCATAGAATAGTGACGATTGAACAATCAATTTTTTAATTCGTCGTTGTCAACATTTTCACCCTCAAAATGGGGCTTTACACCCCCTGAGTGACACGAAAATTTTTACGCTCGGTGTCCCAAATGAAAAGTAGTTGGATTTGGACGAAAATTGGTACTCAGAGGTTTTTGAGGTCGCTGATTACGATTCTGTTCTCAAAATTCCGAAATTCAAAATGGCCGATCCAATATGGCGGACACAAATGCAAAAGTTCATTTGAATTGGATAAAACGTGGCACTCGGGGGTTTTCGAGGTCGCTGATTATGATTCTGCTCTCAAAATTCCGAAATTAAAAATGGCGGATCCAATATGGCGCACACAAATGCGAAAGTTCATTTGAATTGGATAAAACATGGTACTCAGGGGTTTTCGAGGTCGCTGATTATGATTCTGCTCTCAAAATTCCGAAATAAAAAATGGCGGATCCAGTATAGCGGACACAAATGCAAAAGTTCACTTGAATTGGATAAAACGTGGCACTTGGAAGTTTTCGAGGTCGCTGATTATGATTCTGCTCTCAAAATTCCGAAATTGAAAATGGCGGAGCCAATATGGCGGACACAGATGCAAAAGTTCATTTGAATTGGATAAAACGCGGCACTCGGGGGTTTTCGAGGTCGCTGATTATGATTCTGCTCTCAAAATTCCGAAATTCAAAATGGCGGATCCAATATGACGAACACAAATGCAAAAGTTCATTTGAATTGGATAAAACGTGGCACTCGGGGTTTTCGAGGTCGCTGATTATGATTCTGCTCTCAAAATTCCGAAATTCAAAATGGCGTATCCAATGTGGCGGACACAAATGCAAAAGTTCATTTGAATTGGATAAAACGTGGCATTCGGGGGTTTTCGAAGTCGCTGATTATGATTCTGCTCTCAAAATTCCGAAATTAAAAATGGTGGTGCCAATATGGCGGACAAAAATGCAAACGTTCATTTGTATTGGATGGAATGTGGCACTCGGGGATTTGCGAAGTCGCTGATTATGATTCTGCTCTCAAAATTCCGAAATTAAAAATGGCGGATCCAATATGGCGGACACAAATGCAAAAGTTCATTTGAATTGGATAAAACGTGGCACTCGGGGGTTTTCGAGGTCGCTGATTATGATTCTGCCCTCAAAATTTAAAAGCCTTTGGGTATTCAAATACCTGAAAATACCAGGTATTTAAATACCCAAAAGCTTTCGGAATTTTGAGAGCAGAATCATAATCAGCGACCTCGAAAACCCCCGAGTGCCACGTTTTATCCAATTCAAATGAACTTTTGCATTTGTGTTCGTCATATTGGATCCGCCATTTTGAATTTCGGAATTTTGAGAGCAGAAATATAATAAGCGACCTAGAAAACCCTCGAGTGCCACGTTTTATCCAATTCAAATGAACTTTTGCATTTGTGTCCGCCATATTGGATCTGCCATTTTTAATTTCGGAATTTTGAGAGCAGAATCATAATCAGCGACCTCGAAAACCCCCGAGTGTCACGTTTTATCCAATTCAAATGAACTTTTGCATTTGTGTCCGTCATATTGGATCGGCCATTTTGAATTTCGGAATTTTGAGAACAGAATCGTAATCAGCGACCTCAAAAACCTCTGAGTACCAATTTTCGTCCAAATCCAACTACTTTTCATTTGGGACACCGAGCGTAAAATTTTTCGTGTCACTCAGGGGGTGAAAAGCCCCATTTTGAGGGTGAAAATGTTGACAACGACGAATTAAAAAAATTGATTGTTCAATCGTCACTATTCTATGCACCCATGGTTGAAAAAAAAACCGGACTTTTCAACGGCTTCGAGGTGAAAAAGAATTTTGAAAAAAAAGTGTCATCGATTTTTCCTGTTTTTTTTGTATAAAAGCCGCTATATTTTTTTTCCTAATGGACAAAACCCGATTTTGACCCCAGATTCTGAAAGAGCACCCTCGAAAATACTAGGGAACGTATCTCTTCATTTTTTATGATTTTTTTTATATAATAAAAATCTGGCTTGAAAATGAAAGAAAAAATCGCGATTCTTGGTCGTTAATGGGTTAAATCTTTTAAAGAATTAGAAAATATCTTGATTAGTTTCAGAGATATAAGCGTTTGAAGAACAAGTTTTACCGGGAAAAAATTAAAAAATGACAAACAATTAAATTAAAAAGAATGAATCACAGAAATTACCAGTTAGCACTAGACAGAATTAATGAAAATGCGACGAAGAATCTTGCTTTTATTCAGTTTTTCGACATTCAAATAACTCAATATTTCCTGAAATGCGAGTGGTTGTATTTCTTATGAACTCTAACCTATCGGCGAAGGGTAGAGAACATAAAGCTTGAATCTATTTCATCCGTTTTGGTACGTTTCCGTGGCGTTATCTATACTATGAAACGAAATTTTGTCACACGACTTATCGAGTACCCGATGTGAGACGAGTACTCGAAAAACTCGGGTACCCGATCTGAATCATAGTCTAATTACCCGACCCGACCAATTCTGGTACCCGCACACCCCTATTCATTCTCATATACTTTCATCAAGCGATAAAGTAGTTTTACCGACTGTCATAGCCTGCAACACAGCAGGCTCTTGACCGATGAGTTTAAATAGACTGAGCATATCCAGTGCGACCGTCATCGCGATATTATGCTCAGCCAAAAAAAGACGCGAAACGAATTTCAGCAACTTGTACTCGTTCATTGAAGTCAAATTCAGCACCAGAGGCAGCTGAAAAACTCTCTTGAGTACAAGTTGCTTCCGGAATACACGCAGAAGGCGTAGTGTTCCTCGAATCGAGCGATCCTACACCTAATACACTCATGTTTTTCACATGCACTTCTGACTTGGAATGCCTCTTTATCTCACAGTGGCCACATGACTGTGGCCAATTTATCAGGTTGCGATGCAACAGCCTGAACCCATTTTTTTCCACTTTGGATGCTGATCGTACCATTAATGTTGAAAATGTTTCTTTTTAGCCGGTTTCGGCTTTTTACCGCGGGCTCATCCATGAGGAAAAAAATCAGGAGTTGAAGAAACACAACCCAAATGTCGAATAAATGAGAAAAAAAGAATTAAAAAAAAACACCAATGTTACGAGGCACAGAGTAAAAAAATCGCGTATTACAAAAATCTCGAATCGCCTATCACGAAAATCACGAATTGCATTGCAACAAAAATCCCGAATCACGGTTCACAAAAATCCCGAAACGCGTATCACGAAAATCACCAATCGCAAATTATGTTTGTTTAAATTTTTTAATTATTCCGATCGGTACAAAGACAATACGAAATACGAGACTGTCGAAACAATCCAGTCGAATAACGGCGAAACAGCATGCTTTCCCTTATGAGGCGTTGAAAGTGATATATAAAAACAAAAACGAGCGAGCGACGTTTCTTGGAAAAAATGTGGCAGGTTCAGATTTTTTTACATTTTGATACATTGTATGATTTCACGAAAAAAACAATTCGCCCCATAAAAAAATTAAAAAAAAACAAATGTACTGAGAGCGGGGAACGATCCCACGCCCCTGCGAACCGAAGCCAGGAACGCTACCAACGGGACCATCTTATCGCTTGTGTTAAAAATGCACTTTCTGGCACTTACGATTTGCGGCCGGATAGATGATTGACTTGTTTTTGGGGTAATGCTTTATCGCTTGATGAAAGTATGAGAATGAATATAATAATAAGAATATAAATATATTTCTGCTTACTTTTATGAATTACAATTTATTGGACATAGGGACGGGTGCGAGTAAAGCATAAACAATTTTTTAGAAGATCATTAAGTTGTAATTTAGATTTATTATTACATTTAAATTAACGTACAACCTAATAAAATAAACGGTCACAGTGCGCGATACATTTTTCGACACTAAAAGATAACTAATTAAAATAATAAAAATAGGTAATCAAATAAGAATGAATAGTAATAATAATTTTTAAAAAAGCACTGAGCGCCTGGAACGATCTCGCGCCCTTGCGGACCAAAGCCAGGTACGCTACCAACGAGACCATCCCATCGCTTGTAGAATATGTGCACTTTCTGGTACTTACGATTCGCGGCCAGATGGATGATTGGCTTCTTTTTGGGGACAATGCTTTATCGCTTGATGAAAGTATGAGAATTAATATAATAATACGAATATAAATATATTTTCGCTTACTTTTATGAATTATAATTTATTTGGCATAAGGACGGGTGTGAGTAACGCGTAAACATTTTTTTAGAAGATAAATAAGTTGTAATTTATATTTATTATTATATTTAAATGAACGTACAAACTAACCAAATAAGCGATCAGAGTGCGCGATACATTTTTTTCTATACATTACTAACGCAGAGAATCAAGAGCTTAATAAGCATTGAAATCATCTAACAGCCTTGCGGGTGCCGTCGGGTGACGTCACGCGCGAGTCGTGCTCAGGCTGCTTTTTCCCTCGAAGCCGTCGTTTCGGCTAGGCCGCACATGAACGTGCTCAGCGTCCATGTATTGGCGTAGCTGCCGAAGGCGCGGTCGGGAAACTTCGACCGCGCTCGTCGCATTCCGAAGCGAGCGCATTCCGTCCGAGCGTCGCTCGCTCACGGACGCACGCTACTATGATTGTGTGGTGGGCGCGTAAGAGACTAGAGAGTGGGTAACTTTTGCACGCGACCTGGCTGCACTAGGTCCAGCAATCTCTGAAAGGTAGCCGGGGCATTCGTGAGAACATAGGGCATTCGCCTGAACTGAAACAATCCCTTACCCGGGACAGTAAAGGCGGTAATGGCCCGGGACGATGCCTCTGACGGGATTTGGTGGAACGCCTGGCTTAGGTCTAGCGTCGAAATATATGTCGTGGCCTGTAACTTGTCCAGGATACTGTTCATGATCTGGAGGGGGTACGCGTCTTACTTCGTTACGCTATTAACGCGACGGAAGTTTAGACAAAAATGGTACGTGTGATTCGGCTTCCGAATCATGACAATGGGCGTACTTCAGTCGCTCTTGGAACTTTCGACAATCCCTTCCCGGAGCATTCGATCGACCTCCAGGTAAATGGCATCTCTAATTACGGGAGTCACGGAATAATAGCGCTGCTTTATTGGCGCGCTATTCCCGACGTCTATCTTGTGTTCTACGAGAGACGTTCTTCCCGGTGCCTGCTTTAAGAACGCCATTTCGGTAGACAAAAACTGTTCCAGTTGGTCTGTTTGGGTCTCAGATAGGTCAATTAGGCCCGCGCATGGATTTAGCGCATCGGGACCCTCCACGGGTTCAAAGGTGTATTCTTCCGTAATCTCAGAGAAATGCCATACCCTGCGACCGTGGTCCACGACCAGTCCCAACCACTCCAGAGATTCGAAGACTAGTAGCAAGGGAACCGGGAGTTTGGGGAACACCCTCGCTATCAGCTCACAACTTCGACCTCTCAATTTTACGGGAAGAATCAATTCTTCGTCACAGCAAATTCGGTCTCAAACGCGCCGTCGGGCGCATCGGTCTCCCGGCACGAGGAGGTTCGCGCGATAACCCTGCGACAGCCGGTACAGCGGGGACCCTGGGAGGCGGGACAACTTCTTGGTTGAACTGGACCATGGCGCGGCCCTTCATTCGAGAGGGTCGGTAAGCCAAGTCCGGTAAGACGAACCTCTCTGGAGAGATGGGCCTCCCTTCAACCGTCTCCCCACTCCTTTCGAGCTCCAAAGCGATCTCCTCCAAATCGTCCAGGGTGTGAACTCCCTGCGCAGGATGAAAATGCGGAGTCGAGGCAGGAGGTTTCGGTGGGGATAATTGAGCCGCTCCTCTTTCCCCATCCTAAGGTCAACGCGGTCGAACATGAGGCGGATGTAGGTGAGAAAGTTGGACACCGACTCGTATTCCCCCTGACCTGTACGGGAAATCTGATTTCGTAACGTAAACTGGAAGTTGTGGTCCCCGAACCTAACCCGAAGAGATTATATATAGGGTGATCCAGAATAGGTGTAACAGCGGGAAATGCCGGGTTCGGCAGGTTACGCCGAAGATATCTACCGAGCCGTTTTCTTTTTTTCGCCTCCGTCATCAAATGGGAAGCATTAGAAAATAGGCGTTCGATCTTCGAAATTAACACTCGAATCCGCCACGTTGGACGATCGAAAAAGGCAAAAGAGTAGACGAAGGGCCACGAAGTCGTAGCCGACGTCAAGAAGGTTCTGCGAAACAGCAGCGTTTGACAAATGCCAGCGCGCATGATCTGACGTTTAGCGAATCATTCGCTACGTTGCCTGTCAACCTATTCGGCCCGAGAATCGTGACACACGATTTGACGTTTCACCTATCGTCTGCTATCGCTCGGCGTATTGCGTGCCAAAGCGTGAAGCGCGCCGCAATTAATGACCATTACGAATTTTGCCGCGATTATCCATCGAGAGCGCCTGTTCTTTTTGCTTCCTTAAGAAATAAAAATTAACAAAACCAAAGAATTGTGAATGATTATCGAATTTCGATGTACCGAGCGATTTTTTTGCGTATTGAAAAAAAATCAATACGTAAGTTGTTATTAACAAACTCTCAATAACTTGACGCTACATTTTCGAGAATTGGATGTTTTCGGGATTTCATTTCTCATTCGAACACTCCGTTCAGTATAAGAGTCGGATTGATTTCCAAAAATACATGTTTCTGTACGAATATCATCTCAAAGTGTGTTCGAGCTGGGTTAGGAAACATGAGGAGAAGCTTTCCATTTCCTCATTAGGGGAGGCGAAATCAGTCGGTTCCGGCAGACGAAAATCGATACGACGTTTTTTTAGGATTGAAAATAGATGAGAAGATCTTCTGCACAGCCTGAGATACAATTTTTCACGTATCGATACGGGTTGATTATGGAAATCCCAAAGCGTTGCGACTCTGTTTGCGGTTTCTCTTAAGGGGTAACACCACTCGAGCGGCAGAAAATTAGGCCTAACTTTGACAATTTATTTTGGCAGTATGAAACAAGGAATAGGATTTCTTATGAGAGGGTATATGGAAGTCAAATTAAAGTATGAAAAATTATTGTAATTTTCATACAAAATAGCGACTACAGAGCTCATCTTGAAAAAATTGTTTTTCAAACTGGGAGGCCGGAATACGCGAACCCGCAGCATGCATCGATTTGAATTTTGATCGCAGCTTCATAATTACATTCTCTAATAGTCTGCGATTTTATCTTCCGGTCAGAATGGGTAGCGCATTCTGACGATGGTGCGAGAACGACGGTAGAAGCATTGTTTATTTAACAAAGATAAAATCGGTGCTCGGAATGGTTCTCGGGGCCTCCAGCGAAGATTCCCGATATTACTGCCCCGAATTCGTCTCCGATTCTATCTTACTTCCGGTCAGAATAGGGCGAGAAGTCTAAAAATGCAGCGAGAACGACGATTGGAGCATTGTTTATTTAACAAAGATAAAATCGGTACTCGGAATGGTTCTCGGGGCCTCGAGCGAACATTCCCAATATTACTGCCCCGAAATCGTCTCCGATTTTATCTTACTTCCGGTCAGAATGGGTCGACAAGTCTGACGATGCTGCGAGAACGACGGTAGGAGAATTGTTTATTTAACAAAGATAAAATCGGTGCTCGGAATGGTTCTCGGGGCCTCGAGCGAACATTCCCGATAATACTGCCCCGAATTCGTCTCCGATTTTATCTTATTTCCAGCCAGAATGGGTCGAAAAGTCTGATGATGCTGCGAGAACGGCGGTAGGAGCATTGTTTATTTAACAAAGATAAAATCGATGCTCGGAATGGTTCTCGGGGCCTCGAGCGAACATTCCCGATATTACTGCCCCGAAATCGTCACCGATTTTATCTTACTTCCGGTCAGAATGGGTCGCGAAGTCTGACGATGCAGCGAGAACGACGGTCGGAGCATTGTTTATTTAAAAAAGATAAAATCGGTGCTCGGAATGGTTCTCGGTGCCTCGAGCGAACATTCCCGATATTACTGCCCCGAAATCGTCTCCGATTTTATCTTACTTCTGGTCAGAACGGGTCGACAAGTCTGACGATGCTGCGAGAACGACGGTAGGAGAATTGTTTATTTAACAAAGATAAAATCGGTGCTCGGAATGGTTCTCGGGGCCTCGGGCGAACATTCCCGATAATACTGCCCCGAATTCGTCCTCGATTTTATCTTACTTCCGGTTAGAATGGGTCGAAAAGTCTGACGATGCTGCGAGAACGGCGGTTGGAGCATTGTTTATTTAACAAAGACAAAATCGGTGCTCGGAATGGTTCTCGGGGCCTCGAGCGAACATTCCCGATATTACTGCCCCGAAATCGTCTCCGATTTTATCTTACTTCCGGTCAGAATGGGTCGACAAGTCTGACGATGCTGTGAGAACGACGGTAGAAGAATTGCTTATTTAACAAAGATAAAATCGGTGCTCGGAATGGTTCTCGGGGCCTCGAGCGAACATACCCGATAATACTGCCCCGAATTTGTCTCCGATTTTATCTTACTTCCGGTCAGAATGGGGCGAGAAGTCTAAAGATGCAGCGAGACCGACGATTGGAGAATTGTTTATTTAACAAAGCTAAAATCGGTGCTCGGGATGGTTCTCGGGGCCTCGAGCGAACTTTCCCGATATTACTGGCCCGAATTCGTCTCCGATTTTATCTTACTTCCGGTCAGAATGGGTCGAGAAGTCTGGCGATGGTGCGAAAACGACGGTAGGAGCATTGTTTATTCAACAAAGATAAAATCGTAGCTCGGAATGGTTCTCGGGGCCTCGATCGTACGTTCCCGATATTACTGCGCCGAATTCGTCTCCGATTTTATCTTACTTCCGGTCAAAATGGGTCGAAAAGTCTCACGATGCTGCAAGAACGACGGTAGGAGCATTGTTTATTTAACAAAGATAAAATCGGTGCTCGGAATGGTTCTCGGGGCCTCGAGCGAACATTACCGATAATACTGCCCCAAATTCGTCTCCGATTTTATCTTACTTCCGGTCAGAATGGGTCGACAAGTCTGACGATGCTGCGAGAACGACGGTAGAAGAATTGTTTATTTAACAAAGATAGAATCGGTGCTCGGAATGGTTCTCGGGGCCTCGAGCGAACATTCCCGATAATACTGCCCCGAATTCGTCTCCGATTTTATCTTACTACCGATCAGAATGGGGGAAGAAGTCTAAAGATGCAGCGAGAACGACGATTCGAGCATTGTTTATTTAACAAAGATAAAATCGGTGCTCGGAATGGTTCTCGGTGCCTCGAGCGAACATTCCCGATTTTACTGCGCCGAATTCGTCTCCGAATTTATCTTACTTCCGGTCAGAATGGGGCGAAATGTCTAAAGATGCAGCGAGAACGACGATTGGAGCATTGTTTATTTAACAAAGATAAAATCGGTGCTCGGAATAGTTTTCGGGGCCTCGATCGGAAATTCCCTATATTACTGCCCCGAAATCGTCTCCGATTTAATCTTACTTCCGGTCAGAATGGGTCGAGCATTCTGACGATGGTGCGAGAACGACGGTAGGGGCATTGTTTATTCAACAAAGATAAAATCGTAGCTCGGAATGGTTCTCGCGGCCTCGATCGTACGTTCCCGATATTACTGCCCCGAATTCGTCTCCGATTTTATCTTACTTCCGGTCAGAATGGGTCGAAAAGTCTGACGATGCTGCGAGAACGACGGTAGGAGTATTGTTTATTGAACAAAGATAAAATCGGTGCTCGGAATGGTTCTCGGGGCCTCGAGTGACCATTCCCGATATTACTGCTCCGAATTCGTCCACGATTTTATCTTACTTCCGGTCAGAATGGGTCGAAAAGTCTGACGGTGCTGCGAGAACGGCGGTAGGAGCATTGTTTATTTAACAAAGATAAAATCGGTGCTCGGAATGGTTCTCGGGGCCTCGAGCGAACATTCCCGATAATACTGCCCCGAATTCGTCTCCGATTTTATCTTACTTCCGGTCAGAATGGGGCGAGAAGTCTAAAGATGCAGCGAGAACGACGATTGGAGCATTGTTCATTTACCAAAGATAAAATCGATGCTCGGAATAGGTTTCGGGGCCTCGATCGGAAATTCCCGATATTACTGCCCCAAAATCATCTCCAATTTTATCTTACTTCCGGTCAGAATGGGTCGAGCATTCTGACGATGGTGCGAGAACGACGGTAGGGGCATTGTTTATTGAACAAAGATAAAATCGTAGATCGGAATGGTTCTCGGGGCTTCGGTCGTACGTTCCCGATATTACTGCCCCGAAATCGTCTCCGATTTTATCTTACTTCCGGCCAGAATGGGTCGAGAAGTCTGACGATGCTGCGAGCACGACGGTAGGAGAATTGTTTATTTAATAAAGATAAAATCGGTTCTCGGGATGGTTCTCGGGGCCTCGAGCGAACTTTCCCGATATTACTGGCCCGAATTCGTCTCCGCTTTTATGTTACTTCCGGTCAGAATGGGGCAAGAAGTCTAAAGATTTTATCTTTGTTAAATAATCAATGCTCCAATCGTCGTTCTCGCTGCATCTTTAGACTTTTTCCCCCATTCTGACCGGAAGTAAGATAAAATCGGAGTCGAATTTGGGCCAGTAATATCGGGAAAGTTCGCTCGAGGCCCCGAGAACCATCCCGAGCAGCGATTTTATCTTTGTTAAATAAACAATTCTCCAATCGTTGTTCTCGCTGCATCTCTAGACTTCTCGCCCCATTCTGACCGGAAGTAAGATAAAATCGGAGACGAATTCGGGGCAGTATTATCGGGAATGTTCGCTCGAGGCCCCGAGAACCATTCCGAGCACCGATTTTATCTTTGTTAAATAAACAATGCTCCTACCGTCGTTCTTGCAGCATCGTGAGACTTTTCGACCCATTCTGACCGGAAGTAAGATAAAATCGGAGACGAATTCGGCGCAGTAATATCGGGAACGTACGATCGAGGCCCCGAGAACCATTCCGAGCTACGATTTTATCTTTGTTGAATAAACAATGCCCCTACCGTCGTTCTCGCACCATTGTCAGACTTCTCGACCCATTCTGACCGGAAGTAAGATAAAATCGTAGACGACTTCGGGGCAGTAACATCGGTAATGTTCGCTCGAGGCCCCGAGAACCATCCCGAGCACCGATTTTATCTTTGTTAACTAAACAATTCTCCAATCGTCGTTCTCGCTGCATCTTTAGACTTCTCGCCCCATTCTGACCGGAAGTAAGATAAAATCAGAGACGAATTCGGGGTAGTAATATCGGGTCCTACGATCGAGGCCCCGAGAACCATTCCGCGCACCGATTTTATCTTTGTTAAATAAATAATGCTCCTACCGCCGTTCTCGCAGCATCGTCAGACTTGTCGACCCATTCTGACCGGAAGTAAGATAAAATCGGAGACGATTTCAGGGCAGTAATATCGGGAATGTTCGCTCGAGGCACCGAGAACCATTCCGAGCACCGATTTTATCTTTGTTAAATAAACAATGCTCCGACCATCGTTCTCGCTGCATCGTCAGACTTCTCGACCCATTCTGACCGGAAGTAAGATAAAATCGGTGACGATTTCGGGGCAGTAATATCGGGAATGTTCGCTCGAGTCCCCCAGAACCATTCCGAGCACCGATTTTATCTTTGTTAAATAAACAATGCTCCTACCGCCGTTCTCGCAGCATCGTCAGACTTTTCGACCCATTCTGACCGGAAGTAAGATAAAATCGGAGACGAATTCGGCGCGGTATTATCGGGAATGTTCCCTCGAGGCCCCGAGAACCATTCCGAGCACCGATTTTATCGTTGTTAAATAAACAATGCTCCTACCGTCGTTCTCGCACCATCGTCAGAATCCTCTACCCATTCTGACCGGAAGTCAGATAAAATCGCAGTCTATTAGAGAATGTAATTATGAAGCTGCGATCAAAATTCAAATCGATTCATGGGTTCGCGTATTCCGGCCTCCCAGTTTGAAAAACAATTTTTTCAAGATGGGCTCTGTCGTCGCTATGTTGTATGAAAATTGCAATAATTTTTACATACTTTAATATGTCAAAGTTTGGCCTAATTTTCTACCGCTCGAGTGGTGTTACCCCTTAAGAGAAACCGCAAACAGAGTCGCAACGTTTTGGGATTTCCATAATCAACCCGTATCGGTACGTGAAAAATTGTATCTCAGGCGGTGCAGAAGATCTTCTCATCTATTTTCAATCCTAAAAAAACGTCGTATCGATTTTCGTCTGCCGGAACCGACTGATTTCGCCTCCCCTAATGAGGAAATGGAAAGCTTCTCTTCATGTTTCCTAACCCAGCTCGAACACACTTTGAGATGATATTCGTACAGAAAAATGTATTTTTTGAGATCAATCCGACTATGATACTGAACGGAGTGGTCGAATGAGAAATGAAATCCCGAAAACATCCAATTCTCGAAAATGTAGCGTCAAGTTATTGAGAGTTTGTTAATAAAAACTTACGTATTGATTTTTTTTCAATACGCAAAAAAAAATCGTTCGGTATATCGAAATTCGATAATCATTCACAATTCTTTGGTTTTGTTAATTTTTATTTCTTAAGGAAGCAAAAAGAACAGGCGCTCTCGATGGATAATCGCGGCAAAATTCGTAAAGGTCATTAATTGCGGCGCGCTTCACGCTTTGGCACGCAATGCGCCGAGCGATAGCAGACGATAGGTGAAACGTCAAATCGTGTGTCACGATTCTCTGGCCGAATAGGTTGACAGGCAACGTAGCGAATGATTCGCTAAACGTCAGATCATGCGCGCTGGCATTTGTCAAACGCTGCTGTTTCGCAGAACCTTCTTGACGTCGGCTACGACTTCGTGGCCCTTCGTCTACTCTTCTGCCTTTTTCGATCGTCCAACATGGCGGATTCGAGCGTTAATTTCGAAGATCGAACGCCTATTTTCTAATGCTTCCCATTTGATGACGGAGGCGAAAAAAAGAAAACGGCTCGGTAGAAATCTTCGGAGTAACCTGCCGAACCCGGCATTTCCCGCTGTTACACCTATTCTGGATCACCCTGTACAATCGCCCCATGAGTGAATGGAAGGTTTCCTGTTGCGAAACCAATAAGTAGTAATTCCGCCCAAAAAATGTCGGGAAACAATTGATCAGATCCTGGTCCGAGACGGCCACCATCGCGCGACGTTCCTCAACTTGGGCAATGAAGGCCTCGATATCCTCGCCCTGGTTCCCGTTAAATTTCCAACTCCACTTACGTAGAATTTCGTAAGCGGACCTCGATGGTAGAATGAGATGACGCGGAACCCCCCCCCCTCTTCTTGAGTGCGGTTGACCTTTTCGACGGATCCCCTGGATCCACCACCGGTGAACGACCAATCTCCGGAAAATCTCGACTCGCCGCCTCGGGTGGGATTATGCTCGCCGCCCCGAAACCCGTAGGGGGCGGCGGATGGTCGAACCAAAGTCCTCGAGCTTCCACCCGGGCAATCATAGTGTAACCTTCTGGCAAGGAAACGGAGTGCGTTCCCGAGTCGGCCTTGATCGGAACCGTCACTGATCTCGAGGGTCGTAAATCCCGAGCTCGAAGCAGCCTCCCTGCCGACTGACGGGAAAGTCACACTCGAACCTCGGCGGGTGGTAATGACTGGATCTTCCAAAGTTCGGTTCATCCGAAGCACCAGCACCTTCATTGAAAGTGCATGCAGCCACGTATGATGCAAATTCAACGGTTTGTTTGCTGCCAGGTAATTTTTTCGGTGCAATCCTCCAAATTAGCTGGTTCAGACTTTCGTTGCCATTTTGAGTAAAACCTCCAAGACACCTTTCAAGAAGTTCATCCTTGCTCAGATCCTCGTAAATCGGTTTGATTGCTTGTAAGACATCTTCTGGAAGTTGAGTGTAATTGTGTTTGAAATTGTCCGCTCCTGTTGTGGCCAGAGCTTCTTGATAAGGACACCACGAGTCCTCGCCGCTCAGGCACTTATGGTGTTGAGGGTTATCGTCTGCCGACTGCTGGTGGTAGTCCGTTGCCCAGATGGCATTTTTCATTTTCTCTACCGAATCACAATTATGTCTTATTGCTGCTCCGTAGTATCGACTCAAATTATCACTGACTTTTCCGTTGAGTTTTCCTTCCCCGCAAAGTACTTTACGTCGCCGTTTTTTACCTGAATTTTTTCCTGTTTTCACGACTTTATCTTCAACAGTATTTTTTACCAGATCACGTAGATGTTTTCCCATTCTCTTTTGCACGTGACCTACACATTCTTTTTTATTTATAGTGAAATTTTCACCGTAAGATTTCGCTTTCACTAAATTGCCATAAGTTTTGCTATCGCTGTCTTCGACATAGTTGCTGATCTTTGCTCCATACTTTTCCTCTGAGCGGCGGAACATCTCGATTACTGAGCCTACTTCCATGTTACCTGATGGTCCGGTGTGATTGGCTCGACATTCATTATTATCAACTTGTTCTTCGTGCCACTCTTCAAGTTCAGTTGTATTCCATTTTTTTCCCTCACAATTTACAAGACTGACAATACAAACTCCTTACGAAAATATCAATAACTTTTCCAGTCCAATAACCAATCAATAAAGAGACCTTTTCGGCAGTCGTTTCGACGTAGAAGCAAATCGATGTCATAATATCCAAATAAGACGATGTGGCTAAAAAATTACTTGCAATGTCCATTAGACCGCAAAACTTATTGCAGCCTGCTAAACCCAAACCTAATGTACGCATTACAAAAACAAATCGAGTTTTAATTTCGTAGCGATGACCAGTTTTCTCACTCGACGGTATAAAGCGTAGATTACAATTGGCACATTTCACCTGGATTTGAAAGCCACGACCTTCTTTTTTACAACTTTTCAATGCAACTGAACCATTACACCGAGCACATTTCACCAAACTTGCAATTATTGAGAAAACAAGCAAAAAATCGATGATTTTATAATGATTTTCAACGTCTTTCGGCACGCTCGCACTGGTATTCAACTTTATCTTTTTCGATGATACACTCTTCATATTAGCTTCATCCTTATTTTTTTACATGGATTAGGGCTTTTTTCGATCTGCACAAATACGTTCTTGTATCTGTTCGGTTACCTCTTGAAACTTTAGACAATCTTGGCATTTTTACTCAGAAAATTTCTTGACGAAATTATAAAATCACTGAGAACAAGCGCTCGATTCTCTTTTGAAAATATTATACACCTATAATATATGTATACGACTTTTGTTACCTCTCTTTACTCAATAAAACCTTTTCAAAACAGAATAATGGGAAGGACGATCGCCAAGTGAATAAACTGCATACCTGCTCGTCAGCTGGGCGCTGCCTTTCCGACAGCCCGCAGCTGTCGGAGCTACAGTGTTAGATGAGCGGGACTAAATAGTCGATAACTTCGAGAGTTTTGCTCTGATTGACTTAACATTTTAGGATTATATTCTTAAAATGTTTAACTATAAGAAAATACAAAAAAAATCGATTTTTCAAAGGTGCAAAGCCCTACCCTCGCCTTGAATAAAGCAGCAAGTCAAAGCCAATCTTACGTGTTACTCATGTTTTTCTCGTTCTTGACGTTCAGAACACGCGGTATAAAGACAAAATCTCGTCAGCGTCTTCCCGGTCACTTGTAGACGGAGAATATCGGCGAATATTCGGGAGTGCGTAATATTTCGCTCGGGACGTTGTCGAACGATTGTTTCAGACTCTGGATCTAGAAGGTGCGAATATAAAAAAAAACGTAAACACAAAGTTGATATGACGGACGCGAGCGCCGGACCACTCGGCCGGAGCTCGCGCTGGATTCATCGGCCGAGCAAAAAGTCGGCTTAGCGACGCGAGGAACCTCGAGCACACGATACTCGAGGCCTCGAAAATGTTTCGTTCGGTAGCCCCCCCCCTGCCGTTCTCCCTGTGAAACTTTTCTTTTAGAGGACGAAAACAATGGGACGACCATAATGTTGACAAGAAAAATAGGCGTATAAACGAACACGACAAACGGTTGCGAAGGAGACGTATGATCGAAAATGAATTCAAATTTAACTTCGTCAGGATAAAATAAAATTCTCTGCGCCAAATGACGCGGCTCCATTTTGGGCGCCAAATTTGTAACCATAAAATCGAGGGAGCCAGGAAAAAGGACCGAGTCCCAAAACTTCCCTCTTCCTATCCCGACAATTTATAAAGGGCGCCCGCCGAAGATCGGCTTATCGGGACGAGAAAAGGGAACGCAATGTCCGGCTAAACCACAGCCTCGTGAGTAAGGTAGAGGGGATGGGTCAGGTGGCAATCACGTGCTGAAAGATTAAAATTCAATATCGCCAGGGGATTTATTTCATATGTGGTCGACGATTCCCCTCCTTCGCAAGAAACACCGGGACAAAAATCAAAAGACAAAAAAAAATACACAATACGCGCAAAATCTCGCGGGACAATTAATCTTAAGCGCACACACATCAACTCCGACCGGGGCCTACGCACACATACAGTCTACGTCGAGCTCGCCTTGGCCTCTCCTGTCTCCCCTCTACCGGCTATACTAAGATTTCAAAACCGGGCCCCTGCTAATCGGTTGCCCGGCCTGGCAACCGGCCAACCCGGTTGGCCGGTTGCCAGGGTTGCCAGATATGTAGTACCGCAAGTCGCCAAC
Source organism: Ophion obscuratus (assembly GCA_964007375.1). Lineage (NCBI taxonomy): Eukaryota > Metazoa > Arthropoda > Insecta > Hymenoptera > Ichneumonidae > Ophion > Ophion obscuratus. Next base: position 39,915,275 of record OZ023314.1, read on the forward strand.
AGCGGTCGTGCAAGTAGCCAAAAGTAGCCAACCTTTATGCCAACAAGTGGGGGTATGAAATTCCCTACGCATTCAAAATATGTCGCAAAACCACAAGTGAAAAGTAAAACTAATTTCAAATGACATAAAATTAAAAAATCAAAAGACAATTGATAATTTAATATTAAAGGATAATTTATTTGACAACACAGTTAATATATATTTATTTATGTAAGAAGCATATAATGAAAAGATATTTGAAGAATATTCTGTAAAATTTTCATTAATAATTATGCAGAAATGAGCCAATTTGGTTTTTTTCAATCTCAGATGATCCAGTGATGAGTTATGCAGTTCCCCGCAATAATGCAACTTTTTTTGTGGCGCCTGAGAAGATTTATTGTCACTGGCTCATTTCTGCACAATGATTAATGAAGATTTCACAGAATATTCTTCAAATGTCCTTTTATTATATACTAAATATATAAATAAATATATATAAAATGTGTCGTCAACAAAAATTATCGACAATATGCTTTTTTTTTATAGCGAATTAATATCTCTGATAGAAATAATTTTTGAGACTTTTTTTCGGTTTCAGGAGGGAACAAAATACATTTATTTAGCGTCCACTAACTTATTATCTTATATGTTTATTTATTCAAAATGTTGCTTTGTTGTAAGTTTTAACAAAATTACGAAAAAAAGAGGTACGTACAGTCTACTGGCACTTAAAATAATAAATCGTTCCTTCTATAATCGATGAAGCTTTGGTTCAAGTTTTAATACAATTACAAAACAGAAGTACGTACAGTCTATTGACACTTAAAATAATGAATCGTTCCTTCTATGATCGATGAAGCTTTGGTTCGAGGTTTAACAATTTTACAAACTACGAGAATATTCAGTTTTTTACACTTAAAATAAATAATCGTTATTTTATGATCCATAACATAACAGCTTATTTTTACGATGTTGAACATTTATAATGTATTTCTGGTATAATTTACGTGTAGCTTATAATATACTATATTTTGTTTACACTTTTATTTGGCGTTCATATCGACTAGATTTGCCTGATTTTTTTTCTTTTCTTTATATCACTTCAGCTACGAGGTACGAGATTCTACGAGATTCATCGAGAATATTCAGTTTTTTGACACTTAAAATAAAGAACCATTATTTTATGATCTATAACATAACAACTTATTTTTACGATGTTGAACATTTATAATGTCCTTCTGGTGTACTTTACGTGTAGCTTATAATATACTATATTTTGTTTACACTTTTATCTGGCGTCCATCGACTAGATTTGCCTGTTTCTTTCCTTTCTTTATATCACTTCAGCTACGATATTGAGCATTTCTGTGAGCATTTCCGATTCATCTTCGTTTTTGTCTGACGTGACTTGGGACTCACTTGATGATTCATACATATATTTTGATTGAAATCGTTCAAGCATTTCGCTAGTTGGCTCTAACGTTTTGCAACATTTTTTGAACGAAATGCAATACAATCTGATTCGTAACAGAGCTTCGAGCATTGGCGTTCGAAGCTTGTTACGAATTCGTGTTTTTATCAGAGTCAACGCTGAAAAGGCTCTTTCTACCACTGCGTTGCTCGTAGGAATGACCAGCATTTTAAACACCACTTCTGCCAGTTCTGCAAACATCTTGCGGCCGCTAGCGTTGGTGTACTTATATACCTCAGGCCAAAAGACCAAAATATTTTGAGGAATGTCTCCGTTGAAGTGGACTTTCCAATCAACATAATTTAATTTGTCCCATTGACTCCGATAGATGGAAATATCGCTTTGTGGATCGAGAAAGTCTTTTAACGGCAAGTCTTCGAATTTGATCTGAACCTGAGACAGACAAACGCTAGGACTCAGTAATTTATATTTTTGAAATATCTCCAGGTTTGTCGGCAGTCTCACTGCCATTTCGTGCAAGAGCTTTTTTAAAAAATTAAACGACCGTTTTTTAATTTGAATTTTGGACTGAGGCGGTATCTTAAATTCTGCAAGGCGTTTTTCGACTTCAATTCCGAAATCGATCTCAGTAAGTGGTAGAAATGCCAATTCATTGTCCAACGCTTTGATTACTTGACGCAAAACAGATATTTCGTTGCAAGGCTTCAGAAAAAGTGGTTTGAGGATGCGTTTAGCTAACGATAAAAATGTGAAAGACATTTCGTCGTAGAGACTACCCACATCGACATCATCACTCTGAAAAGATAGATTCAAATGCTGAATTTCCGCGAGAATGGGCTTCAAAAAAATGAAATAAATCTGGTTGACGTCATCTTCCAGCATGTCACGGATAATTCGCGCTGTGTAACACCATTCAGCATCACAGGCTAGACGAAAATGCGTTTTTAACTCGAGCCATTGTTCGAGGATCCTTTTTACTGCTTCATAAAACGCTAGCCACCTAGTTCGGGATAGTTGAATTATCTGACGAAATTTTTGAGATTCGGTACCAGAATTAATCAAGTCAAAAGTTTTTCGATAGTTAATGCGACGCAAAGAACTAACGCTGAACCAATTGTATATTTCGCGCAGTAAAAAATCCAACGAACTGGGCAATTCTTCACTTGCTTTTGACGCGCAGAGGTGTAAAGAGTGACAACAACAACGCAAAAGCTGCAAATTCGGTACTTCTTTTTTCAGCAGCGTGTACACCGAATGATGACTGCCACACAAATTGCTTCCACCGTCAGTACCTATTGCTATCAAATTTTTCAATGGGAGCCCGATTTTCGCAAGATATTCTGTAATGCTTTTGGTGAGGTCATCAGCAGTCGCTCTTTCTACTTCCAAGATACCGAGGAAAGTAGTTATTAGGCGATTTTCAGTTGTATCGAAGTATTTGATGCATATGCATAAATATTTTGTAACTGATACATCAGTACTTTCGTCAATGATGATGGAGTAGCTTTTGTCACCGATCGCTTTGATAAGGCTAGCCAAAAGAGCCGGAGCAATAACGTGCTTTATGATGCTGGAGCATTTCGTTCGATGCAGACGTGTTTTCTCTAGCACGCTTCCCTTTCCTAGCTCCGATAGAAGCTCACCCAAATGGTCAACCGACTGTATGGCTGAATGCATGATGATATGCAGTGCCATTTTGATATCGGCTTTTTTCTTCTCGTTTGAATTTTGAATCCCATAACCTTGAAACAAAAATATCGTGTAAAACGCCTAAAAAATGAAAAAATATCAGTTGAATGTAAAGACAGCTCCAATAAGCAACGTTGAGGAGATCGGGGCAAAACGGGATGGTTAACGAAATATTGTGTTAAGTAAAAGCTTTATACGCCTTATCTACTTCGTTTTACTCATAATTAGGAAGTGTATTGCATTTTTTCCTGAATTAAATAAAAAAATGTGTCTGAGGCAAAATGGGTTATGATGAATTTCCGAATTTTCGTAATAGGCTTCTATTTAAATAATTGTAATTTTGTTTCTAAAGAGATAGCGCTTTTACCTATACATATTCTTTACGTATTCAGTTACTCTTCAAAATGCGACTTGGAACATGAGGATTGGATGATTTTTCGATTTTTGGCGAATTTTTAAAGTCCATCCATCCATTTTCACGATTCATTGTAGACACCTTATTTTTATTTATAAGACTTCTGTTGGTGACGTGTATCTATTATTTCTATCGAATAACTTTTAAAAAAAAGAAATTTCGAAAAAAAAAGTTTTTCTCGATTTGTTCGCGCATCCCGTTTTGCCCCGGTCTCCCCTATGTACCAATTAAAAAAAATGTTTTCGTTTGGAATATTCAACAAAGTTTGAACCAATATTGATTCACCGAAAATACGCAAAATTTTTTATTTCTTACTGTCTCATTATACGTACCGTGGGAGAATAATGTATTCTTGAGCGGTTTCTTCAAACTGGAAGCATTCAGTTTGTGTTTCTTGCTCTCTGCATGTTTTTTTAGGTCGGCAATATGACTCCTTAAAGAAACGTTGCATAGCTTGCAGTGAGCTTCGTTCGGATCATTTTGATTCACAATTTTAGCTGCACTGATATGTTGCACCCATCCTACGATGAAAATATAATTACACAACTGAATACAAATAATAACAGTGCAAGGGTGCACTTATGATATTTATCGAGAAAGGTTTATCCTTTTCAGAAACTAACCTTTTCCCCAAGATTCCGTTTCCCATTCTTTTCGATATTTACGCTTATCTTTAGCGTATTTACCCATCGTTCAAGTTCAACACTGTTCGTAAATTTGGGCTTGAGACAATAATATTGTTATTGTGTCTCTTCTTGAAAAATCGTACACAAACTGTTTCGTTGACTGGGGAAACAACGGAAGTAACCTAACCGGTGAACAAAAAAATCCCTAGCCTAGTACCAGAGTCAAAAAGACAACCAATAGAAATCAACTACGGTACTCGTAATATGGTGCAAAACTTATATCTTGGAGCAAACTATAAATTCCAAAAAATTCATGTGAAACAGAAAGTTAGGAAGCCTAATACGGACGCAGGAATATCACATAAATGTGGACCCTGAGAGCGACGAACAAAATATATGTTGGTTGTATAGGACATGAAGCAGTATAGGACATGAAGTAAGGCATTGGTAATGCAATGAAATAAGCAATACACACAGATCTAAATATGTAACATACCATAATAAATACTAAACTTTTTATTTCACTCATAGGAAATGTATTTTTTTAATACTTGCTTAAACAATTATTATATCTATATGACATGTGCTTCTTTATTTATCACTTAAATAATTCGGCTGGAAATTGAAATCGGTCAATTCGTTCGTTCATTCGTTGAAAAATGTGTACTATGTACTACGTATACTATGATATATATTCGAAATATATATTCCCGCGAAGAATATTTTATTCACAATAAATATAATAAATATAATAATAAATAAATAAATAGAAAAGTGTTCCTTTAAATTTGGCGCTTGGATTATAAGAAATATTCATTTCGAATGAAAGATTCTTCGGAGGAAATATGTTTCGAATATATAACATATTTTCACACACATAATTTCGACGAACGAATGAATGAATTGACCAATTTCAATTTTCAATTTCCGATCTAATTTATTCAGATGATAAATTAAAAAAGTACATGGTACATACATATAATAGCTGTATAAGCAGGTATGAAAGAAATATAATTTTTATGGGTGAAGAAAAAAAATTATACCGAGGCAGGATTTGAACCCCGGTCCTCCTGCGTACTACACTTATTTGCTAGCCACTAAGCTAGCACTACCATCACCAATACAAGGCGTTTTCTAGTATTTAAGTTGTAGCCATGCTTGGGATTTGAATTTGGTTTAATTTGTTAGTTAGTTTGAGGCTTAATGTAAATTGTGCAGTCCTGCATTTTTGTGTGTAGCAAAAAAAAATCTGTTGCAAATAATATCTAAAATCTTCGCATTATGTCCTGTATCTCCCGGTTCCATCCAATGCTAACGATGGCAGCGCCAAGCGCCATTATATTTCATATTAACCTCGTCGCTTTTAGGGTTCACATCTACAGTGCGGCGTTTGATGTTCGATCTCTTTACCTCTAGAACTTCCTGCAAAAAGTAGCCAAAATATCGCCATGGCGCCAAAACAGAAAATTGGACGCCAGAACAAGTTCTGAAGTAGCCAATTTGGCGCAAAGTAGCCAAATCTGGCAACCCTGGCCCGGCCGAGTATTAACGAAGGAGAGAAGATCCCGGAAAAATGCTCTGGTCGTTACTTACGCAGGCGTCGACACTCGGCAACCTCTCCCCGCAGAAGTCCGGGCGTGGATTCGGCCCCGATAAACTAGTCTCTCCGGATAATATAGGAGTCGCGAGATTTGAGGTTTTTGGCGGGAACTTTGGCCTCCCCGAACGCTCAGCCGTCTACGAGCTTCCGCGCTTTCCCGATCTTCAGCCCAGGGCGACCGTTTTACTTCTAATAATTGGATAAATTGAAATTGCCATGAAACGACCTATGGTTCCTGTCTGACTTGTGTTCCTCTTATTTACAAGGAAACGTTGCGAGGTCGATGTCTCCGATTTCGATGAAATTTGACATGCTTGTAGAATGGGTAAAAATAGGCGACACGTATTTTTTTATATTGGCGGAACCCGATTCTTAAGGGTTGAAAAGCACCCTCGAAAATTGGGATGTTTTTCGTTTTTCGTCGATAACGTTTTAACGGTACGAGATATGAAAAAACTTCAAATTGTAACAATGTTTATTTTTTCGTGTACTATACATACTATACATACTATAGATTGGAGATGAGAACGATGCAGATAGCAACAAATTTCATATTGTTTATTGCCAAAATGCAATTTTTTTAACCGTATCTCCGAGAATTTTTAATCGATTGAGATGTAAATTTGCATACAGGTAGAGAATGGAAAAGTGTGGATACGGATTTTTCTTTTTCCAATATCTCACAATTAAGGGGTTGAAACTGCCCGTCGATTTGTTTGTCGAAAGCATCGTATAATCAGCTAGCCTTTTGGCATTTCGGTCTAAATTCACGTCAATATATGTTCGTGTTATGACGCAATTGCATATTTGTAACATTCCAGCTCCCCCTAACGGTCTCCCTCTCGAAAGGCAAACGTTCAGAGTTCTTACCGTGCGTCATGGACGAAAATGTCTAGAGATAAAAATGGGTTACAAAGAAAGTACTATCAGTTAAAATAGTCGATACGCATTTTCTCTTTTTGGCGGAACGACACTCTTAAGGGGTCAACGCACCCTTAAAAACTCCGTTCCTTCTAAAGGAGGTGAACAGGCCGAAATAAAAATAAAGTTCGAAAGGAAAAAAATGTTCTATTCTTCGACTACTAGACGTTCATGATGATGATGATGAGTACAGCAATAAATGGCGTGTTGTTTATTGCAATGATTCGTGAATTACTTGTGAGAAATCACTCTTCAGTTTTCCAATGATATGGGCAGAGGCAAGGATCGCAATCACGGACTGACTTCGTGCTTCGGGAAGCAACTGGATTACAATTGTATATTTATGAAGAAATTCTCCCCCGCCATGTACTGCCTTTGAAGATTACAACACAATTAGAAAAGTGTTCTCACGCTTACTCATTTAGGAAACGTTTCAACTCTATGTTTTTTTATGGATTATACTTATTACAATAATGATAGTCATGATAAAAGTGTTTGAAACAACGAGATTTCTTAAACCACGCACAAGTGATAATAGCTGCTTCGTCGCATATCTCGCATGTCGGTACATTTTGTGAAAAGCAAAATTCTACCGGATTTTCGAAGTTTGGTGGTCTTTCTTCTTCGTGACCGCTTTTGTACCACGCATATTTGAAAAGGTTTGTAAACCGTGGAGAAGAAAACTGGTTATGTGTAAGAGATTGTAATTTAACAATATTGTCTCTCAAATGCAGATTGATGTTGTAATTGTATAATATTAGTGCGTCAGAAAAGTGTTTGACGAAGTTTTTCCATACCCGGAAGCCGTAAACATCATAGGGGCTAATTGTCTACAGAACTAATGAAACTGGTGCAGTATATTGACCTGCTGGAATGGTTAAAACTTTAATATCTTTCCCTTGCATATACACTTCTTTTAATGCAGTTGGACATTGACCACTCCAAGAATCCAGAAGTGTTACCGGTTTTGGACCCGTATTGGGAATATATATTGGGAGTACAACTTTGCAGTGACTGTTGTTTTCAAAAGTTTAAGACTTTATTATAAAAAAGTGGCTACATATTTTTTAATCAAAGTACTGCCCGTCGCTAGCTATACCCTCGGCCCAACTTTCAGGTAGCATTCGAATCCCGCGTCGATAAAAGTCTTGGTCCTTGGAGGCAATCCAGGAATCAACCCCATTTTTGACTTCTTCGTAAGTACCGAAGTGCTGGTCAGCCAAATCGTGTGCCATTGACCGGAACAAGTGATAGTCGGAAGGGGCAATGTCTGGAGAGTACGGCGGGTGGGATAAAACCTCCCATTTCAGCGTTTCCAAGTACTTTTTCACGACATTTGCAACATGGGGTCGGGCATTGTCATGCTGCAGTATCACCTTGTCATGTCTTTCGTTGAATTGTGGCCGTTTCTCTTTGAGTGCCTTACTCAAGCGCATCAACTGACGTCGGTAGAATTCCCCTGTGATGGTTTCGGATGGTTTGAGCAGCTCATACTACACAACGCCCAACTGGTCCCACCAGATACACAGCATCACTTTGGATCCGTGAATATTCGGTTTGGGCGTCGATGACGGAATATGACCAAGCAGTCCCCATGATTTTCGGCGTTTAGGATTATCGTAGTAAACCCACTTTTCATCTCCAGTCACAATCCGGTGCAAAAATCCCTTCCTTTGTTGTCTTTGGAGCAGTTCCCGCAAATGCTGAGAATTCGGCTCGTAGGTTGCCATGTTTGAGTGCCAATAACTTTATAATGCATACACGTATCCGTTAGCTTTTGTAAATTGTTTACATTGGCAGAGCCTCTAGTTTAAAATGCCACTTCTTTTATTGAGCTAGGGCCACTCCTTCGGCCGCAGTGACTCTCTAAGTAAAACGGTCACTGTAAAGTTGTACTCCTAATACTTCTTGGAACCATCGCTTGAAATGATTAGTCGTCAATTTTCCAGATTTCGAAGCCAAAAGGAATATATTTTCGGCTCTGAACGTAGTTTGTTGTAGATAGAGGACCCAATTTACCAGTAGGTTCGTTTAAAACGATTAACATAGCTGCCAAAAGCTTGCCACTCGCAGAAACTAAAGGCCTTATAGTATAACTGTGTGTTGTTGATGTTTTCGATTGCACAACTGTCTCACTGGATTTCTGTCCTTCTTTCGCCAATGTGCGGCCTGTAGGTAGCTCTAAATTGAATCCACTCTGATCAGAATTAAATGTGTTTTCAGCCCCAATGTTGGCTATGTTGACTTTCACCATTTCTATAAATTCGATAGCTTTATTTCGAAGTGTATTAGCGTTTAATAATTGTTGTTTTGTTACATATTTAGTAATCTTCCGTGACACAATTCCATGTTGGTTTTTGAATGTCCTTAGCCAAAAAGGGGATGCTTGGCAATTTACGGCTGTTATTTCTACAATTTCTCGTGCACGTAAGGCCCATCGTCGAAGATCTATATCATGGATAGGCAGCCTTTTGTCCAACGCATCTTAAAAATTGTTCAACGTGTACTGAGCTATCTTTGTTAACTTTTCTTTGTAGGTGCCACCCTTATTTATACTATGGGCCTACCGGCGCAACTGCGGCTCTGATTTCACCTTTTTGAATTTCGTTTGAACAGATGATAACTTTCTATTCCCATTTGCCCCGAATCTCCAGTAATCTACAGCTCTTGTCTTGTATTCGTAACTCAATTCTTCTATATCTTGGGTACATACATTTTCATCAATTTTTGGACCTAGGTATCGTTGTCCGTTCCAATCTCCTTCACTGTCATCTCTATTGTGGCTGCTTCATGAATTTCATTTGGTGACAGAAAATCCAAACCAGTTTGACTTCCATTTTCATAGGTTGATCCATCGCTTCAATAATCATGTTTTCTAGATCCTTACTGAAGTGTTTTTCCTGTTCGGTGATTGGAGTGCGAGGCAAATTCATGGCACTTATCGTTATGGATAGAAGTTGAATAATATCCACCGGATTAACGTACATTTTTATTTGTATTTCGAACTCAAAATGTATGGCTGGCTTCTCCGTCGTAACTGCAGCAATAATTATCGTTGGTGAATTTATATGACTTAAAACCCAATTGATAAATACACACGAAAAAAAATAACGACGACACACGCTATTACCAGAACTGCTATTAATCTTTAATAAGGCGATTTCAAGGTTATCATGAGAGCCGCTCTTTGCATCGTAGTCGCTCTTTGCGAAGATTCATTTCCTTCGTTTATTGGTTTTGCTGTTTGTGAAATTAAAGTTAAAGATACAGATTAAATTATGCTACGTTAAAAGCTGATAAAAATGTTTGCATCATTCTGTTCATGGGTTGCAGCGGCAACCCAAAAACGCTGTAATCTCTGCAGATAATGCCTTTGATACGGTGAACGGAGTGGAATTTCTTCGTAAATATACAATTGTAATCCAGTTGCTTTCCGAAGCACGAAGTCAGTCCGTGATTGCGAGCCTTGCCTCCGCCCATATGAGTGGGAAACTGAAGAGCGATTTTTCACAAGTAATTCACGAATTATTACAATAAACAACACGCCATTCGTTGCTGTACTCATCATTATCATCATGAACGTCTAGTAGTCGAAGAATACAACATTTTTTCCTTTCGAACTTTATTTTAATTTCGAAGACGAGAAAATGTGTATCGACTATTTTGACTGATTGTACTTTCTTTGTAACCCATTTTTATTTCTACAAATTTTCGTCCATGCCGCACGGTAAGAACTTTGAACGTTTGCCTTTCGAGAGAGGGACCGTTGGGGCGGGGGGCTAGAATGTTACAAATATGCAATTGCGTCATAACACGAACATATATTGACGTGAAATTAGACCGAAATGCCAAACGGCTAGCCGATTATACGATGCTCGCGGCAAAAAATCGACGGGCAGTTTCAACCCCTTGATTGTGAGATATCGGAAAAAGAAAAAATCCATATCCGCACTTTTCCATTCACTACTGTATGCAAATTTACATCCCAATCGATTAAAAATTCTCGGAGATTCGGTTGAAAAAAATGCATTTTTGCAATAAACAATATGAAATTTGTTGCTATCTACATCCTTCTCATCTCCAATGTATAGTACATGAAAAAATAACCATTGTTGCTATTTGAAGTTTTTTCATATCTCGTACGGTTAAAACGTTATCGACGAAAAACGAAAAACACCCCAATTTTCGAGGGTGCTTTCCAACCCTTAAAAATCAGAATCCACCTATATAAAAAAATACATGTCGCCTATTTTTACCCATTCTACAAGCATGCCAAATTTCATCGGAATCGGAGACATAGACCTCGCAACGTTTCCTTGTTAGTAGAATTTTTAAAGCCAATAAAAAAATTGACCCTGAGTTTTGGGATCAGGGTCAATTTTGCGGGTCCGTGTTGGGGGGTGATCTTCGCCGAACGTGACTTGGAGAATTACCTGGCGGAGTGGTGCCACATAATTTTTATACACCCTGTACACGGTTTTGAAAAACCATATGTCGAGGAAAACGCGTCCGTCCGCACCAGGTCTCACGGAGATAGTCGAATCGCTTTTTCTGAGAAAGACTGTAGCAACCAGAATAATTCGAATTTCGCCTTACAAAGTGAACAGCATGTTTATAAACGTCTATACTATCGGATAATGCATGATGAACCCTTAATAATTATTTAAGAAATGCATGAATAGGAGAATAAAATTATTTAAGAAATGCATGAATCGTCTACACTATCGGATAATGTATGATGATCCCTCAATCATTATTTAAGAAATTAATGCATGAAACAATACTAACACAATAATAGCCCATATAGTAAACACCTAGAACTAACACCTATGCATCAGCAGATCGACTTGTGTATTTGAGATGTTGATAAGAACTGTGAATAATTATTTTAAAATCCAAAACCGTTTTCTAATACATCGAAGAATACTGGAACTATAATATCCCATGAAGAAGGCACTTGGAACTCACGCCTATATATCAGCAGATCACACTTTTATAGTTTAGATGCTGATAAACATTCAAAATAATTATTTAAAAATAGCTGGAAGCCAGAAGCTGTAGTGTCCGCGCGGGGAAAGAAAGGACGAAGATGAGGTGTTCGTGGCCAATACTTTATTTCGACTGCCGGGTCCGGCTTACAATAACGAGGATTATCCACACTCCCTCACGCGTAGCTATACTCACGCATACACCACAGAACTCTTTTTAAATACATAAAACAATACTAATACCATAATATCTCACACAAAACACACCTACGACGCACGGCCACCCATCAACAGATCACACTTGTATAGTTAGGATGCTGATAACAATTGTTAATAATTGATTAAAAATAGCTGGTAGCCAGAACTCTTCTCGAATACATGGAAGAATACTAACACTATGATATACCACACTGAAAGCACCTAGCACTCTCGTCTATCCATCAAAAGATCAAACTTGGATAGTTAAGACGCCGATAACCATTCTTAATAATTATTTTCAAATAGTTGAAAGCCCGAACTTTTCCCGAATACATAGAAAAATACCAAAACTATAATGTCTCTTACAAAAAGCACCTAGAACTCACGCCCATCCATCACTAGATCACACATGTATAGTTGAGATGCTGATAAACATTGTTGATAATTATTTGACAATACAGTGGAGCGATAATTATCCGAATCAATTGGAACGGGCGCCTTTCGGATAATCGAAAATTCGGACAACCGAACAGCCATATTCTGTGAGCGAAAAAACGTTGATTCTTTCAATATGATAAAATATATACATTTAAAAATAAAAGTACATTTTTAGTGAATTGCAAATAACCATTGTATCACGTAATGATATAGAATGAAGTTAAATATGTATTTAAAAATAATCAACATTTGTGCATCTTTGAGTTTTATGTATTTATTTTCTTTGCTGCCAAATCTCGAGTGCTAGTGGAAATCATAGTGCGCGCGAGCGGAGACCGAGAAAGTGGAGAGGACGTACAAAATGTATACATCGTGCAAACATGTAGGACGTAATCGTGCGAATAACTGAGCATTCGGATGGACAAAATTATTGTTTAGAAAATTGATATTTTGGATAACCCAAATTGCCATTCGAATAATTGACGTTTCGGATAAACCAAATCGCTATTCGGATAGTTGACGATTCAGATAACTCACGTTCGGATAATCGACGCTCTACTTAGATACTAACACTATAATATCATGCGCAAAATACATCTTGGACTCAGGCTTATTCATCAGCCGATCACACTTCTATAGTCGGGATGCTGATAACAATTGTTAATCATTTTAAAATAGCTACAGGCCAGAACACTTTTCTAGTACATCAAACAATACCAAGACTACAAGAGACTATCCCTGTAATACTTTTTAGGTATTTGCCATACGTATTTCGTGACGAGAATCAGAAGTCCAATAATTTGAAGAATTTAAATTAGATAAAATCAGATAAAATTCTTTCCATGACACTCAACCAATATTTTACCGTCAGTATAAAAGAAAGTCAAAACTGTGAAATTCTTTTGAATCGAACACAGGTAAGAGAATATGTCACGTCCTGAGGGGACGTGGGTATATATTTTTACGTTTCCCTCTTTGTAGCCTACGCCTAGCGCAATAGCTCGGGATGAGGGTAAAAAGGGGTAGTGCTTGGGTAAAAATGAGATGAAGCGATTATCCGATTGAGGACTAATTGGACACTCAAATTCTATCGACTCGGGGTTTATTGGAATTAACCAATTTGGTTAAGTCGATTAAATTAATAATACAGAAAATATACATGAAGTATTTCGCTTATATTTGTCGATGCGCCGTGAGTACAATGGTTGGAGATACGGAAGGTCGAGTTGGGCCTTCGCAGGTAGGCCGGACCGTTCGGTTGTGTACGCTCGGTTACGGGTTTAGCGGAGCAGGTGTTCTTCATGTAGACACAATCTTTTAATGCCGGAGTAGTTTCGCGGGCCGAGTCTTGGAATTAATTGGAAGTCTACGCAATTCGATGTATCGATGTTAGTGTGGACGCTGAATATGAATAATTGGAACTTTCATAAGTCGCGCTTTACGAAATATAGACAGAACTTTTAACAATTATACCGGAGGAATACGAATTTTTAGAGTTAACGTCTGAGCTTGTCGGATACTGTCAGGAGACAGATTTTCTTTTCGAACTAGATCTGATGGAAGATGTTGGAGACTTTGTTCGAACGCGATGGAAACTTTTGCGAGACTAACTTCAACGAATGGTGATGGAACACTGATTTTCTGTAGGATAATTCTTCGCCAAGTGGAAAATAGGAGAGGCTTCATTTATGGGGGAAGGAGTGCATTTTCGTGGTGCATTTTCCTTAGGGATTGGTGGAAAAGGCATCAAATATGTGTCTCTTCAGATGATTAGTCGAAAATAGAGAGTGAGAGTAGGACGTAGTCCAAGGCCCGCGAGTGCACGGGGTGTTTTATGACAAGGTGGTTTCCTAGGTTCGAGGATTTCATTCTGGCGAGTGTGTATTTGTTCTTCATATGATTAAGACTACTGTGCTTTCGCGGGAGAAAGTACGTGAGACGCTTACTTATTATCAATAACCTACATTTCCGCCGTGGTAGGTCTATGCCCAAAAAATATAAATATTCGTCGAAAAATGAGAATGCCGCTATCGCGCATATGTTTGGCTTATGATAAGCCAATCTACATTTTTTTTTCTCAAATTCAGAAAATTTTAGGGGAACACAACTGTTCATCTATCTATTTGACGTCGTTTGGCAAAGTTTCGACGGGATCTGAAGAGCCGTTTTCGAGATTTTTGGGAATCTATAATTGTTCTACCATACCGACCGCGATGAGGTATCATTCCCTCTTAAGAAGATAAGAGAACGCGAGAAAAAGAAATACATTGTCCGCATTTGATCGCGACGTGACACCTCCCCCCTTTACGATTGAGCGTCTCGCTCGATCAGGTTCGTTTGGAGTCGCAATCGAAAATATAGTGGCACGATAGTATGAATTGGCATTGTCATTGATCGACTTACAATGTGACTTAAATATATTCAAGGATTGGTATCTAATATGACGGTGTAACTTATAGTTATCTTGCGCTTAGGAGGTACGCATGAATTTCATTATCACCTTATAAGAAAGCGTGTGTGTTTCATTTTTAGAAGATTTTCGTGCGAGATTTTTTGTTTCTAAAAGCCTTAAAACTAAAATTTTTTGTTTGTTTTTTAAATTATGTATATATGTTTTTTACTTCACTGTAAGATGTATATTTAGGCGTTTTATCCTTTCTTTTTCCTTATGAATATATACTTATTTACTCATTTCAACTTATCTTGACAAGGTTAAAAGAACAATAATAATGAGGATAGAGAAAAACGTTATTAAGCATGGCTAGAATGGTCGTTTTGATACTCGAATGTCTTCTTGTGCGAACTCAAGGGAAAGGAACGTGTTTTAGGACGTTGATCGTACCTTGACCGATCGGAGATGTTAATTTCAGAGATCATGTGTTGCAGCGTTGGTCTTGCCTTGATCCTTTGGTTCAACTGAACAAGGTATCACGAGTTTATTCAGTTTTTGACCAGTTTGACCTTTGACTTTATCATCTTAGGGCGTTTAGCCAGGTGCATCAGGAGGTGCGCTACCGAGTCCTATGCTGCACCAACGAGGTAGACCGACCAGACGTACAGCCTATACATGCATGATCGTTCGCACGACGGGTAACATTCGGGTGACACCAGCGTTTGCTGTACAGAATTTTTCCCAGGTGCGATTCCAGATTGAGTCCGCTTGATTGACAGTATTTTGACCACTGATGCCCCGTGCCATATTGTTTATGGCAGCGGACTGCTCTGCAGGAAACCTGATCTGTTTTCGTACGTTTCCGATGTCTTCTGCGAAAGAGATCCCACATGGTGGTTCTGGGTTGGTGTATCGCCAAGTAGACTTCGTCGTCGCCTTCATGCTTGCAGGTGGTATGGCTTCGTTCGGAACAGTCATGAACTTGTACCAGATATATCCGTAAAGGCAATATGGAGGAAGTAAGGAATTACAGGTTGTTTGAGTTGTTATTTTGATAATATATGAGTTCGAAGAGTAAGGACATATTTTGCGTTCCCACGAGTGACAGGTTGATCGTAATATTCTTTTAAAATTCTTTTAATATTCTTTTAACCTTCTTTTAACATTCTTTTAACCTGATCAAATTTACCTCTATAGGGACACATTTTATGATATGTACCACTTCGCCAGCTAGTACTGCCATATGGCCAGGTCCCGTCATTAAGTTATATCCAAATTCGTTTGGCGCTTGTGTTGCTAAAGTTAAGCTATTTCGCAAAATTTGGCGTTCTCTGTTGCATTGTTGAGTGAGCATATTTAGATACAATGATTTCATTTCTTGGCGTATGTGCCGTTCTACATATATAAAGTTAGAGATAACGTAGGCGAAAATGTCAAGGTTCGCAACCGGGAATCTTCCCTGGATTGTATAAGAGATGCTTCGAGTAGTCTCAAATATAAATAATTTAGGATGTTCTGTGCTGAGGATGTCATAACCGCAAATCTGGTCGGTTTCTTTGGCAGCTAGCGCGAACGTAATATCGTCGGATGTAACAGAGTAAACCGTATTCGGATTTTCGGATTTGACCTTGCTAATCTTTACCGACAGACCCTCGTGGAGAATGCTGTATTTATTGATACCGCAATTTTCTCGAGGCCTCGACTCCCAAAAGGTATATCCCGCATCGGGGTCGATGCATGAGCTTGAGAGCAAGGGACATATTGTTCTTGAACGCAGATGGATTTGACTTGAATTTAAAACAATTTGCGCGGTGCAGCTCCTTAAGGATATTTTTACTACTCCTTGGACTACAACATTGTCCCAGGTACCATACGGGTCTGAATATGAAGCGCCATGACACTTTCCGTTGTCTTTAACATGACCGGCGAGGGTAATGCTGCTTGTGGTCGTTTGATTATCCTTTAATCCGATAATTATGGTATAGCCAACCCGTGTGGTTCCGTATTTATGCATATCGTTTGATTAAAAATAGGACCCATATTAAATGGATTATGATCATCCGTAAATAACATAATTATGAGATTAGTGCAATTAATAAAATTAGGAGCGGGAGTCGTAGACCCTGCTTGGTTTGGCTTTTCTTTTGGGCTTGCTTTCTACGCTAATATGCGAATAACGCAATCTATTCTCGTGAATGATGCGTGTTTTATAGTTATACTGAATCTTTACATTACCCTTATCTAGTTTTTCTAGAACCTTATGTGGTCCAGTAAAATGGTCTCCAAGTTTACCTGGTTTCGGACTCTTTTGGAGGTAGATGAAATCTCCTACCTTGAAACTCTTGGGATTGGCGTTCTTATCGTAATATTTCTTCGAACGATATTTGGATGAGACTAGATTTTCATAGGCGAGGTTTCTGATTCCGTTTATTCTCGTGGTTAATTCAATTAAATACCCGCAATAAGTGGGTAGCTGATTGGATTCTCGAAGTGGTTCGCTTGATGGAACTCTCGCTACTTTGCCAAAGACTATTTCGTACGGAGTATACTTCGTACTCTCATGAACACTTGTGGTATACGATAGCGTTGCCAATTCTAACCATTGATCCCATTCATTGTCTTTATCCGTATATTATTTCACAAATTCGGCCAGTACATGATGAGATTTCTCGATGGATCCATTGGATTGAGGATGAAACGCGGTCGTTCGACATCGCTTGATACGAAGTCGTTTTGCGACCCGTTTCATGAGACCGCTCAAAAAGTTACTTCCTTGATCTGTTAGTAGCGCCTTGGGTGCACCAAAAACGCATATAAATTTCTTTATAAATGCATCGGCGACCGTTGTCGCTAGTGCATTTGGGAGTGGAATCGCGACACAATACTTCGAGAGGTGATCTTGAATAGTGAGAATGTAATCCTTCTGATTCGAGGTACGTTGCATTGGACCTACTACGTCCATTGATATATTTTGAAAGACTGTTCCCGGAGTGTCCGTTATTATTATCGGTTGTTTTGTTTTGACTCTGAATAATTTTTTTACTTGACACTCTAAGCATTGTTGGATTCTTCTTTGGATGTCGGATTTCAAGTCTTCCCAGAAATATTCGCGTTTAATTCTGTTGTATGTTTTCGAGATATCCTTGTGTCCTCCAATTGGGGACTTATGCATTTCGTAAAAGATCGAATCTCGTTTTTCCATTGGCGCTTAGCGTAGAGTTCCTAAGCAAATTATTAGTTTTATTTGACTGTTTGTGAATGTTTCTTTTATGATGTTCATAACGTCGGTCCATACTATGTGTTCGACGTGATTTGTGTGACAAATGCTCCACGATTCGAGTTTGAGAATTTCGCAAAGGTCTCTCAACTCTTTTATGCTTTCATTAATGTCCTCTAACATGAAGGATAACGATGCAGAGTTCTCGCCCTTGATAACTAATGAAATGTGATCTTTTTTTCCAACCTTCTTACTATAGGCTTGGCCTACTGTCAAATCTTTCCAGAGGGGAAGTTTGTCCAATTCCAATAATTGTTGTGCTCCAGAGTCGCATGGCTTGCCAGCTGAATCAACAAAATAGACTAAGTGATCGTTTCGGAAATGAAACAATTCTTTCGTCGTGACACAATTAGCAATTTGGAATTCAGGTATCTTTGTTCCGTGACTCAGAGGTATCTTATCTTTGGAGGACTGTGAGTCAACCGAATCGGAGTTAGAATCTGTTGGATCGTTGGAATCAGAATCAGATAGAATTTGGGAATTAGGGATACGAGATGCTTCGCGCTGGCTCGGGCTCTCAACTGTTTTTCGGTCAATAACCTTTTTGGGGCGCCTAACACGTGCGGGTCTTATAACCTCGGCTTCTGTTTCATCGCCACTACTCTCCTCGTAGTTTACGACCTTACGGTTTTGGCAAGTAAGGTGCCGGGGTTTGCTACGCACATCTGTCCCTTTGGGTGAGGGTGTATCGGCTCTTGCTGGTGTATCGTCACCAAATGATTTTTTTTCTCGTGCAGTTTCTTTTGTATGTAGAGCTACGTCGTTCTTCGCTTGAGAACGAGTGACGACGTTAATTTTTTTTCCCTGAACGATGGGGTGGCCATCTATCTGAGTTGTAAATCTTATGGGGCCTCCACTTTCCTCTTCGGCACTACCGGATTCTTTTGATAGACGGTTTATTTCTAGTAACGCGTGTACTGGACTTCTTATCTGTATTTGTTTGCGGTGAGTAACGATTTCGGTTTCTTCTAATTTTTCAATTGGATTACGCGACAATGCGTCAGCGTTTGCATTGAAAGTACCAGATTTGTACACGACGTCGTAGTCTTATTCTGAGAGTCCACGTCGCCATTTTAGGATACGTGCATTTACGTCTTTGGCCATCTTGAACCAAACCAAAGGCTTGTGATCGGTGACAAGAGTGAATTTCCTACCATATATATAGGGTCAAAACGCGTTTACGCTGTGAATGATAGCCCTTGCCTCTTTTTCGTAGGTGTCGTACGGAAGGGATGCCCCTTTTAATACGCACGATGTATAGGCCATCGGTTTGTCTTTACCTATTTCACCTTGTGATAGGACTCCGCCTAAGGCGAACCCGGAAGCATCTGTTGTGATGATGAACGGTTTTTCAAAATCAGGGTATTGTAGAATACGAGCTTTGCAAAGTTTATTTTTAATAATATCGAAAGCACTTTGCGTTTCGTCCGTCCATTCGAAATCGGTTTTGTCTTCTAGGAGGCGAGTTAGTTGTTTTGCCATTTTTGAGAAATCTTCAATGAACCTACGGTAATATCCCGTTAAGCCCAGAAATTGCCGATGGTTTGTTCGGATCTGGCTTCAGTCCTTCCTTACCGATTATATGTCCTAGGTAATTGGCTTCTGGTCTGAGGAATTCGCATTTGTCCTGTTGCAACTGGAGATTAGCTATACGTAATCGTTGCATCAGTTCCTGAATCTTTTTACCGTGCATAAATCACGATATCGTCAAGATAGACGAAGAGGGATACTCCCTGGAGTCCACTCAATACGATATCCACAAAGCGCTGGAAAGTCGCCGGGGCATTTTTAAGCCCGAAAGGCATTTTTGGAAATTCGTAGTGACCATATGTAGTAGAGAAGGCGGTTTTCGATTTGTCTTCAGTGTTCATTTTAATCTGATGGAACCCGGATGTCAGGTCAAAGACCGAGAAGTAATTTGGGCGCCCTAATTGGTCTAAAATATCGGTAATGTTCGGTAGTGGATATGAATCACCGATTGTTTTGTCGTTTAGGGCTCGAAAATCAATTACCATTCGCCAACATTTATTACCATTGGAGTCTGGTTTTTTCGGTAATATCCAAACAGGACTGTTGTTTGAGGATTGAGAATGATCGATAATCTTCGAGTTCAGTAGCTCGTCTGCCTGACGCTGGACTTCACCCTTAAGGGCTTGAGGAAACCTATACTGCTTGGCGTTGACCGGCAGGTCGTTGACCGTAGGAATCTTGTATCGATGCACACGTGTCGACTCCAATGGTTCTCCATTTATGTGAAATCTATCTGAGTATTCTTTAAGGGAGACTTTGTCCTTGGAGCGCCATATTTCAGGCGTTTACATTTTATTTTTTTTAAAGGAAACGAGTAAAACTTTTTGAGTGCGGTTTTTTCTTGCTTTTATTCATGATATACAGAACGTTAAAATTTTTTTTTTAAACCAAAATGGCGGCCGTTGCAGCTCCGCGAAAATAGGTCCTCAAATCGCGGGAGGTAAACGGCTGACACCACTGCCCCCTCTTTGTTGATCTGAAACACAAATTCAAAGCATATTATCAATCTGTGACCCTTTGGTCATGGAATGACGGATGGGTTTTTCGTTTAGTACAAATTACGGAAAATGGCGGCAATATAAAAAAAATTGAATTTTCGCGTTTTTTTCGCATACAAAGATAAATAATAAATGCAAAAATGTATCTATCGAAAAAATGATCCGTCATTCCGCGAAGACATTTTCTGAGTATGCTCTCCAAATTTCAGGTCGATATGTTAATTACAGCGGTCAGGAGAATGTCAGCCATTTGTAAAAACGTGTTTTCGAGAAAAACGCGTTTAAAGTTTTGTAATGTGTTTACACAAATGTGTTTATAATTACCGCTAATCGGCAATGCCTGGTCCATAGAGGCATCCCTCCTCGGGGCCGTCCATATATTACGTCATCGATTTTTGCTGATTTTCGACCCCCCCCCCCCCCCCCCCCCTACAATCATCCTATTGTCATTTCTTAATGACCCCCCCCTCTCGCAAAACTGACGTCATTACCAGTTTGGCAAAATTAAAACATTTGCGGATTTGAGAAAAATTGGGTAACATTAGAACATTTTGTTATAGAATCATCTTTTATTATTTTGTACTTTGGCAATGTTTATTAATATAATAATATTATTCTTCCCTATTCTTTATTTTTCTTTGGATAGCTCCCAAATTTTGTTATAGAATCATCTTTTATTATTTTGTACTTTGGCAATTTTTATTAATATAATAATATTATTCTTCCCTATTCTTTAGTTTTCTTTGGATAGCTCCCACGGAGTTTTCACCCATTCTTACAAATCCTGGATCACGGGTAATATCTCCGTATCCTCCCCATATTCATTTTGGCTCGATCGAACTACTTTCATAGGTACGCTGTTATTTGAAGTTCTCGAATATAATGTAGACAAACCTTATGGAATAAATAAATACATAATGAGTTCAATAATTAATACCATTAGGTACTTGCAAAATATTTTTCATCAGTCATGCGGGGAAACCACTCTAGTTGTACAATATACTATTGTACATTTTGAATTAACTGGTATCACAAGAATGACGTCAATTTCGAAACGCCCCCCCCCCCCCCCCCCCTCATCCATCATTTACCGTCATCCGCAGACGAACCCCCTCCCCCAAATTTAGAATGACGTAATATATGGACGGCCCCCTCTTCTTCAAGCTGCTCATGTTGAGCCGCTAACATCTCCCGCTGCTCAATCCGGGCCTTTTTTGCTGCGTCGGTCACCTACCTCTCCGCGCACTCGATCCTTCCTTTGTCCCGTGAATGGACCCAGCTCTCGGCGAATGTGCCAATCCGGACACTCATGAGATCCATGGCAATTAACAATGATTCCTCACCTTCCTCACCAATATTGACCACATCTGCGCCGGAATGAAGATGTTTGGGCGCACGCATCCAAATCATATTATTAAGTGACTCATTACTGTTTTGAGTATGAGCACCCAAATATCTTTCGAGCAAATCGTCCGACGACGTTCCTTTTTTCATATTTCTCAATCTCGTTCCCATTCTGTTTTCGACGTGACCAATACATTCTTTTTTTTGACAGTAACGTCATCATAGGGATTGGCTTCAAGCAATCCCTTAAACGTTTTACTGTCACCATCCCCGACGTAAGTGACGTATTTGACTCCGTGCAGTTCTACCGATCGAAGAAACATCTCGGTGATTCCGTCCGTTTCCATCTTTCCTGCGGAACCGACGTGGTTTGCGGTGCAAGTTTCCACGTGTGTTTCCTTCCATTCATCGTAACCAGCAGGATCTTCATCTTTTTTTTCTCCCAAAAGCTGCAAGATTGGCAAAACTTCGATTTGACCATGGCGTCGACAACTTTTTTGGTGTGGTATCCAATGAGACTACTCACACCAAAGAGAGATGAAAACCCTCTCTTTTTCCACGTGGAATCTCCTGAAACGATGAAGTGATCTTCCTGTAGTCCTCGAGAAACTTTTTTTTCTTCTCCTCTGCTACAGCTTTCTTCAGAACCATGTCGTAAACCGATTTCGTCGCGATTCGTATATTTTCTACACAAGCGTAATATATTGTGGTTGTCATCCCGCTGCAAATGTCCATCATGCCACAAAACCTGCTCAAATCGTTTATTCCGATGCCTAATAAACGGAAAACAAACACGATTCGGCGATTTATTTCATAAGCTTTACCGATAAGTGGACACGAAGTAACACTTTTTTCCCCGCACTCGCATTTTAAATTCAGTTTGAAACCGATGCCTCGTCGATCACGCATGGAAAAAGCGATTCGTCCGTTGCACTCTTTACACAAAACGTTATCGGATGAAAAGTTAAAAACTAATACGAAGTTCAAAAAGCAGTACACTGAATGAACACTTAGTTTATAACTTCCCAATTTGCCACTTTGTAAAATTTTCTGCGCTGACGTTCTTGTGAACGACTTGCTCTTTTCAAATTCCCAGCGATTAGGGGGTTGCGGATGCGATCTTTTGCGTCCGTACTGTTTCGGATGATCTTTTGTACCCTTTCGAGGCATATTGCGCATAAATTTTTCGATAAATTACTTGAAAGTAACGAAAAACAAAAAACACAGACGCTACGATGTTTTCGCTTTCAATGCCGAAGCCAGACTAAAATAACCGTTGCAAAATCGATAAAGGAGAAAGTAGGGATCCTATTCAAAGGTTTCTAAACATAAAAGGCTCTGTATACCTGCGTCAGACGCGCTGAGACCTGCAGGAACCCAGCTAGCCGGGCGCCCCGCTGAGACGGTCAGAGCGCGCTGACGGTGTCAACTTCAAACGCGTTTAAAATATCGTAAACGTTCGAAATCTGGGAAGCTTCGACAGATTTATTTCTACTTACATGTAGATTAAGAATCCGTAATAAGAAAAATTGATTTTTTGAAAATTTCAAGGACAAAGTCTCCCTTAATAATTTTATCGACGTGATCTGACTTCCTTGGCGAGATGATCAAGTCGCAAGAGACTTTTTATTATTTCTGAATGCTCCGAATTATTTTTGGTTTTACGCGATATTGGTTCAGAGGCGGAGACAGAATTGACATTTGAATTCGACTTTTGACTTTTAATTAAATTCATTTCGTTTTTTGAGTTTTCGTTCGATTTTGTTTTCGTGTTTTTCGTGTTTTTAGTTTTCGTTGTTTTTTTTCCTTGGCCTTGAATTGAATCGATTTTTGGATTTTGATTGATCTTGATTCTCGTTCTTTCCTCGCTACAGAGATTTTTATTTAGTTTTTCTTGATCATCACCCTCTTCGGAATGATGCCAGAATTTTAGTTCGACATTTTTCGTCGAAACTTTTGAATTCGTCTCTTTTGGGGTCTGGATTAGCGTAGTTGTCGTGCAATCTACACTTTGAATCAAACGTTCACGAGGGTTCGAATGAGATTTAAAAATTGTCATGCAGTTTGGATTTGGATTGTTCCTTGACAGGTTTTCGACTGTGTCGAATTCCTGCAGTTCTACTACCGGCTCGATCAATTTTACAGCATCATTTGTGTATTATAAACCTTCAAACGAGCCTTTCCGTGGATGTTTGTCACCAGGCAATCGCCGGCGTATACACCATCACGGATTTTTAAAGGCGAGAGGTATCCCTCCCTTATGGTATTGTCCTTTACCTTCACGTGGAAGGAAGTTTCTGAACGCGCTGGGATTTCTATCACCTCATCGGGTTCACTATGTTCATTCAAAAGGCCATCATTTATCCCCACATCCGAGAAATGCCGTTCGGTAATTAATATTAGCTTTGGTTTGAAAGAAATATCTAGACCCCAGCAGACCTGGGTAGGGAAGCGGTACATCGTCGGGTATAATATGGAATAATGCTTCGAAGTCGAATACGCGAAGTAGTACGCTCCCTAGTCCAAATACCGGTAACACGGAAATGCCTGTTATTTTATGACGCCTTCTTCGTCCATGCCTACCATATTATTCGTATATTCTTTTTTTATTAGATTGGGGATAGCTCACTCGCGAGAGAGGTACTCGCCCGTTTTCCGGCTCATAATGTGAATTATTATATTCGCGGGTACGACAGTTTTCTATCGTGTGCCCAATTTTTTGCAATACCGACAAGATGGCGGATCAGATTTCGAATAATTATTTCAGATTTTAAAGCATGTAACCGCGGTATGCCTGTGATTATGGCAGATTCGGTATTGAGGAGCAGGCGGGCGGCGTGATTGATTGCCAGAAAAATTCGAAGATTTCTGGTATCAAGTTTTCGCGGTGTGACCGGGCTTATCGCAAATTTCACACGTGGCAGTCTTTTGTTCGGGTTGATTACTTCTACATTGATCGGCACTGTGACCTTTACCCTCGCATTTCTGACACGTAACTGTCCCAAATCGGCAAGCTTCTGTCATATGGTTATCGTTTTTACAAATGTTACAAATTTTTACCGGTCTTGTTGGAGCGGATCTAACTAGGGATGCCTGCAGTTCTCTACGCACCTTGAGGTCACGTACGGTTTCTACAGCATAATCTATAGCGGTTGCGACATCGTCGCACTTGGAGAGACGTTGCTCTATTTTCTGCTAACCCGCGTTTGAAGCACGAGAGGAAGTAGTCATCTAGTGTTTTTCTGAAAACGGCATTTTCTGCCCCACTATGGGAAGCTTTTTGAGCTTCAAGTATTTCTGTTGCTTTGTCCCTGATCCGTGTGGAAAAATCGATCACGCTGTCGCCGCTTGCTTGGAATATGTGGCTGAGTTCTCCCATCAGTTGCACCTCAGTTTTGTTTGGTGCATATATTTTTTTCAAGAATTTTAAGAGATCGTCTATTATTTCGAAATTGGATGCTTAAATAACTCTACTGGCTTTATATTTTTATTTGCTCCGTACTAACCTTACAAAATGTCTCTCGGATTCGGGAGGGAGCATATCCGGTGCATCTTTGCCTCCTGCTACGGAGAAGGAAAAGGGAATATTTTTCCCGTTGAATGCCGGAACGAAAGCAAGAGCATCCTTCAAAGAGAGTGTTTGATTTGTCGACATGACTATTATTTCATTGTTTTCGGCTTTACGAGGTACATTTAATGATTTTACTGAACGTTTTTTTTCTTCGAGGCCACGAAATAATTCAGTACTCGAGCTCCTTAATGAATATCTCGATTGTTCTGCTAGATCTTTCATAACATTTGAATTTAATGAGCTACTCGATTCGTCAGCAGAAATTGGATTACTCAGCACATTCCCTTTTCATAATCCCGGACGAGCCCCCAAAAAATTAATGTCACGTCCTGAGGGGACATGGGTATATATTTTTACGTTTCCCTCTTTGTAGCATACGCCTAGCGCAATAGCTCGGGATGAGGGTAAAAAGGGGTAGTGCTTGGGTAAAAATGGGATGACGCGATTATCCGATTGAGGACTAATTGGACACCCAAATTCTATGGACTGGGGGTTTATTGGAATTAACCAATTTTGTTGAGTCGATTGAATTAATATTACCGAAAATATACATGAAGTATTACGCTTATATTTGTCGATGCGCCGTGAGTACAATGGTTGGAGATACGAGGGTCGAATTGGGCTTTCGCAGGTAGGCCGGACGGCTCGGTTGTGTACGCTCGGTTACGGGTTTAGCGGAGCTGGTGTTCTTTACGTAGGCACAATCTTGTAATGCATGAGTATTCTTCGCGAGCTGAATCTTGGAATTAATTGGAAGTTTACGCAATTCGATGTATCGATGTTAGTGTGGACGCTGAATATAAATAATTGGAATTTTTATAAGTCGCGCTTTACAAAATATAGACAGAACTCGTAACAATTATACCGTAGATATACGAATTTTTAGAGTTAACGTCTGAACTTATCGGATACTATCAGGAGACAGCTTTTCCTTTCGAACTAGATCCGATGGAAGATGTTGGAGACTTTGTCCGAACGCGATGGAAACTGTTGGGAGACTAACTTCAACGAGTGGTGACGGAACATTAACTTTCCGTAGGATAATTCTTCGCCAAGTGGAAAATAGGAGAGGTTTCGTTTATGGGGGAGGGAGTGCATTTTCGTGATGCATTTTTCTTAGGGATTGGTGGAAAAGGCATCAAATATGTCTCTACGGATGATTGGTCGAAAATAGAGAGTGGGAGCAGGACGTAGTCTGCGAGCCATATTCGTCGCTCTATTTCCAAGAATTGGAGCAGCGTTTCCTTTATCTGGAGCGCGGGAAATACCGGGAGGAAAAAGGGGTCTTGTCGGCGGCGGGAACGCACCGCTCGAGATAAAGCTTGTTGACCAAGGCCCGCGAGTGCACGTCAGGGTGGCCGTTATTTTGGTTACGGTAAAAAAATTTAACATCTAGCAAACACTAATCAACATATGAAAAAAAAATCTGTGTAAAATTTGGACGCGCTGGGATAAGGAGAACACGTGCGACAGAGCAGTTCAATTTTAAAAATACATCAATTTTTTTAATGGCCGCACTGCAATATTTATTAGTCTCATAATATTGCTTGAAAAATCTGGAATTGGGTACATTGATTATACATATTAAGGGTTACAAAATATATTATTTACTGATTTTTTCCATCAATCACGTACCGAAAATTCGTACCTTTACATGAAATATTACATAAGTAATAGCAGTCCATCTATGAAATGATTGAAGTAGAGTACATTTGTTTACGTTCGGAATTTTTTTTTTAAATTCGGCGACAACTTGAAGAACCAATTGTATTTGATCTTCGTCACAAGTCAATCGATTTTTATAATCGGTGATAAGTTTTATTCCTCGCTCCGCTATATCATTACAGACTCTTATTTTTTTTTTATCAATTGCGCGCCCATTTGATAACTCTCGTTCGAGTCGGAAACAGATACATCGCGTCCAGAAAAGTACAATCAATTTTAAATCGTTCAAAAAACGCCATAGATTCGGGACTAATAAAGAAATCAATGTCTTTATCGAGCAGAAAAGTAAAGTCTGACCGGAAAACCTGATACTGTTTGGAACCGCATCGTAAAATCGAAATAAATTTGCAGAAACCTAAAGATTTCACGTGTTATATTTTTTCTATGTCCAACAATGGCAAACCGACTCGGTCGGTAATGCTCGCTCGGTAAAATTGAGCTGACGAAGCGCTATGACCAAATTTCGAACTATTTGTCTGCACTATATTTTGCTTTATCGCCACTACAGTTGGAAAATCTCGCAGGCTCAACAAAAAAATATCATTTTGAAGCATTCAATACGCGATTATTATATTATTATTTGCATAAAAAATCCGCTCCGATAATTAATTCACTACTTCGATTTCTCGCCACAATGTGACCAAACCGCCACGTCCGTTTTCAAATTTTGTATTAATTTTTCAATCTACTGTACATAATTGATGGAAAAAATCAGTAACTAATATATTTTGTACCTCTTAATATGTACAATCAATGTACTTAATTCCAGATTTTTTAATTAATATTATGAGAATAATGAATATCTTAGTGCGGCCATTAAAAAAATGCACGTATTATTGAAAATTAAACTGCTAGGTGGCACGTGTTCTCCTTATCCCAGCGCGTCCAACTTTTACAGAGTTTTTTATTTTTCATATCTTGATTTTCGCTAGACGTTAACATTTGTTTAACCGAAGCCGAAATAACGGTCACACTAGTGCACGTGGCGTTTTATGACAGGGTGGTTTCCTAGGTTCGAGGATTTCATTCTGGGGAGTGTGCATTTGTTCTTTATATGGTTAAGACTGCTGTGCTCTCGCGTGGGAAATTACGTGAGGCGCTTACTTATTATCAATAGCCTACACTTCCGCCGTGGTAGGTCTAAGCTTGAAGAAAAATATAAATATCCGTCGAAAATGAGAATGCCGCTATCGCGCGTATGTGGTCATTCAAGATTTCCATGGGAAATCGCGTCGGCCCTGCGTCTGCGCCGGGGCTCAAGAAGATAAGAAAAAGCGAGAAAAATAAATACATGTGCGCATACTGTCGCGACGTGACAAATGTGTATATTTTCATGTACTGAGGGGTCAAAAATATGAATTTTTCATTGATGGTAGAAAGTGAAAATGTGTGTATATTCGCATATAGGAGCTGAGGACGAGGAGCTTAAAACATTGATTATTCTGCTTGGTTGCAGATAATGAACAATTCATGTCGTCAGGCATCGCGAAGCCAAACACGGATTTCTTGCTCGATCGCAGACAACAAGAAAAATTCATATGTTTCGGTATCGCGAGGCCACAAACATGAATTTGTCTTATATCAAAACTTGGCAATGAAAAATCCTTGCGGCTTCGTCTATCGAATGGCCAAAAATGTGTATGTCTCGTATGTCAACCAGATGCGAAATATACAACTTTGGTTACTGGAATTTATTTAGAAATCAAATAATACTCTACTCTTAATAGAGCCGGAAGCCAATAAATGTGGAATTCTCCTGCATTAAACACGGGCGAAAAAAGGTATATTTTTAGGCACTGAAAAGTCAGAAATATGAATTTTTCGGGGAGTATCGGGGAGCTAAATAGATGAATTTGCCCCGCATCAAACGCAATGAATGAACAATGTCTTTGCGCATTGTGAAGCCAAATCTAGGGATTCGTTAGCTTGTTCGCAAACAAGCTAACGCGAGGTCACAAGTATGATTTTTTTTGTATTGAACTCAGACAATAAGAAATTTTCAGAGCTTCAGGTATCGGAAAGGCAAAAATTTAAATTTCCCTTAAAGCGATTAAACAAAAAAGAAGTTCGAAGATAGTGAAAAATTGACATCTTCATCGGCCGCGAGTGAGATCAACGAAGTCCTCCGTCAATGTAAATTCAATGTACGGGTATCTAAAAAAATACATATTGTACTGGCTGCCGTTCATGGTTATAAGAATAATGAAAATTAAATTATTATACAAATAATTTAAAAAAACAAAAACATCATGATACCATTATCTCGCTCATATGGTGGGGGCCATATCCTAAGTTTCTACGAGTTCAAATATCTTGTTCTATTTTATTACAAATCTATTACAGACTGCATTAAATATATTTTGGCCATCGACTGGCGATTGGTGCAATATTAAAATGGAAAAAAATATACATTATGTCGCAAATTTTTTTATGAGGATGGGAGTACCATAAAATTCTATATCTTACCGAGCTTATTTTTTCTTAATCCATCAACGCCCAAAAATCGCGATTTTTTCCTTCATTTTCAAGCCAGATTGTTATTATATTTAAAAAATCATAAAAAATGAAGAGATACGTTCCCTAGTATTTTCGAGGGTGCTCTTTCAGAATCTAGGGTCAAAATCGGGTTTTGTCCATTAGGAAAAAAAATATGGCGGCTTTTAAACAAAAAAACAGGAAAAATCGATGACACTTTTTTTTCAAAATTATTTTTCACCTCGAAGCCATTGAAAAGTCCGGTTTTTTTTTCAACCATGGGTGCATAGAATAGTGACGATTGAACAATCTTTTTTTTAATTTCGTCGTTGTCAACATTTTCACCCCGAAAATGGCGCTTTTCACCCCCTGAGTGACACGAAAAATTTCACGCTCGGTGTCCAAAATGAAAAGTAGTTGGATTTGGACAAAATTTGGTACTCGGAGGTTTTTGAGGTCGCTGATTACGATTCTGTTCTCAAAATTCCGAAATTCAAAATGGCCGATCCAATATGGCGGACACAAATGCAAAAGTTCATTTGAATTGGATAAAACGTGGCATTCGGGGATTTTCGAGGTCGCTGATTATGATGCTGCTCTCAAAATTCCGAAATTAAAAATGGCGGATCCAATATGGCGGACACAAATGCAAAAGTTCATTTGAATTGGATAAAACGTGGCACTCGG
>OZ023314.1:39950562-39975110 GCA_964007375.1 Ophion obscuratus
TTGATCATTCTGTACTTTATTTATCTAGAAAATAAAGATCACGAATGCATTTAACAATCTGATTTTTGAACATCGCCGGCACGGTAGAATGACAAGTCTCATGAATGTCGGCAAACTTCACGCTTCGGCTCGGAATTCATGGAGCGACAGAGGACGAAGCGGGAAATGTTACATTGGCCGGCCTGTTACGAGTCTCGAACCCTATCGCAAGAAGACTAGAGGTAAGGAGTACGAACGCAGTGTTGAAGAAACGTCCATGCAAATTCAGATGAGAAGGGTGGCGCTGCTCTCCACCGAACCGAATTGAAATCAGGAACGAACCAGTGCCGTACAATATGCAGAAAGCACCCTTTGCTACTTCATATGCAGCGATAATTTGATCAAATTAATTGTAAAAACAGTGCCGTACGATATGCAAAAAGCACCCTTTGCTTCTTCATATGGAACGGTAATTTGATCAAATTAATTGTGAAACCAGTTGGTGCAGGAAATTTCTATATATTAGATAGAAGTCTTATATAGACAGTATATAGTGTTTTGGAGAATAATATCGAAATGTGGAAATTTAGTTAATATGTTTCTTTTCATTGCAGAAGCATTAACAAACAAAATTTATTTATAGACCCAAGAAAATTCATGAGAAATTTGAATCCAGACAAAAATTTTACAAATGGCCAGACATCATGATACGCTGTACAGATAAAGAATAATAATGAAATACAGAAATTAAGTCAATGTTTTTTTTCGCTGAGGAAGCAGTAACAAACAAAATTCATTTATAGACATAAGAATTTTGAATCTAGACAAAACTTCTATAAATTATCACTCATTATGATACGCTTTACAGATAAAGAATAATAACGAAATACACAAATTAAGTCGATATGTTTTTTTCCGTTGCAGAAGCAGTAACAAACAAAATTTATTTCTAGATACACGAAAATTCATGAGAATTTTTAATCCAGACAAAAGTTTCACAAATGATCGCACATCATATTCACACATTATAATACACTGTACAGATAAATAATAATAACGCGATACAGAAATGAAGTCAATATATTTTGGTTTTCGTTGCGGAAGCACTAACAAACAAAATTCATTTATAAACACAAGAAAATTCATAAGAATTTTGAATCAAGACAAAACTTTTACAAATTATCACACATCACATTCACATGTTATGATATACTGTACAGATAAATTGATCTCACAGATTTGATTTTTTCTGCTAGATCGTGCTAGAAAGGATCCTCCCATAACAAGATAATAGTTTATAACTCTGACAAAATTCATAATAATTTTGAATCTAGTCAATACCTCTACAAATTATCACACATTATGATACGCTGTACAGACAAAGAATAACAACTAAATACAGAAATTAAGTGAATATGTTTTTTTTTCGTTGCGGAAGCGGTAACAAACAAAATTTATTTCTAGATACAAGAAAATTCATGAGAATTTTGGGTCCGGATAAAGCTTTTACAAATTATCACACATCATATTCATATATTATATATGCTGTACAGATAAAGAAAAATAATGAAATACAGAAGTGAAGTCAATATGGCTTTTTTGTTGTGGAAGCAGTAACTAACAAAATGCATTTATAGACACAAGAACATTCATAAGGATTTTTTAATCCACATAAAAGTTTTTCAACTTATCACACATCATATTCCCATATTATGATACTATACGTTGCACAGATAAAAAATAATAACGAAATACCGAAATTCAGTCGATATGTTTTCTTATCGTTGCGGAAGCAGTAACAAACAGAATGTATTTATAAACATCAGACAATACATAACACTCCTTCGATAGTTTTCGCCGCAGATCACGATAAATATATTTTACACCGAGACACAATTATTTTTTATTCATCGCGAAATTCGTTAGTCCGCACGGTCCGCACATGCTTTATTCCAACATGGATGACAAGCGGGAATCATCGATGGGGGATGGCGTCGGTTGCGTTCTTGTCGCTCAGTTCAGTTCGGTGATGAGCAGCGACGCACGCGGTGAAACCACCAACCACTAATAACTGGATTTCCGTGGACGCTTTGGGATCGTGATCGCCGTAACTGTTCGTCCTCCTTAGCTCTAGTCTTCTTGCCCAATCAGTTGACAAGCAGCATAAGCGAATGCTACGCTAAACGGCAAATCATCCGCGCCGTCGCATCGTTGTCAAACGCATCGTTTGACAGATATTAAACGATGCGTTTCTGCAGAACCTTGACGCGCGCTCTGAATTTGCCTACCCACGATGACAGAAAATAATAGTATCGACGATACGCGAAATGTCAAACTGGCCGCGCGAACGAGACAGATGCCTAGCTACTTTGCTCGCTGCCTCCTACGTGTCTCGCGCTCAGACCCGGCACTCGAGTGGCGTCGTCGCTACGGGCAGACGGCAGCCCTACACCAATCAGCCGAAGGCCAAAATTCTAATCGGTCCCAGTTGAAAACTATTTGAGGGAAAAAAAACGCCTTGACAGTTTCACTCGGGGGACCCCCCTGAACCCGCCAGTTCCGGGTGGGTCACTTATTACGAAACACCCTGTATATATATATATATATATATATATATATATATATATTGGGTTGGTACAAAAATCTTGCAACACTTTTTTTTCAATTAAAATATTTTTCCTAATAACGAAGTTCGAGAACATTCGAGAATAGGAAATACAAGAATGGTCTAGAACCTTCCATGCCGCAGGATATATAAGCGAGTCAGTTGTTCCGTGGAGTCGGTATGAGCAAAGATGGATCAACGTGCACTTCGAGCAATCGCATATTACGAATTCTTGCAAGGACATTCTGCAAGAGCCGCAGCCCGTAATATGTGCAGTGCGTTCAAGGCTAATGTAGTTAATTATTCAACGGTCTCCCGTTGGTATCAGCGTTTTCATTCTGGCGGTACATCTTTTGAAGACAAACCTAGGTCCGGCAGGGAATCGACTGTGGACGATGAAGAACTGCGAGCACTTATAAAGGCAAAGCCTAATATGTCGTCACGAGAATTAGCCAACAAACTCAACTTCAGTCATCCTACGATCCTTCGACATTTACAAGAGATGGGATATAGGAAAGTTGTTTCGTCTTGGATACCGCATAATCTCAGCGAATCAAACAAAGCAACACGCATCTCCATCTGTCTTTCACTCCTGCATCGTCTGCAAAGAAAGGATTTTCTTCAAGAAATAATTACTGGGGATGAAAGCTGGGTGTTGTATGTTAATCACACGCGCAAGCGTCAGTGGCTACCGAAAGGGAAAAAACCAGAACCGACCCCTAAACGGCCCCGTGAAATGAAGAAAGTTTTACTCTGTTGGTGGGATTCTGAGGGCATGCTCTATTACGAATTTCTGCCAACCAATACCACAATACAGGCAGAGATTTATTCTGCACAACTGCAAAAGGTGGCTAAAATTATGAAACAGAAAAGGCGTAAACGTCTTCAAGTTCGGCTTCTCCATGACAATGCTCGACCCCACGTCGCTATGATGACACAAGAAACTATTTCGCAGCTAGGATGGGAAGTTCTACTACACCCACCGTGTTCACCCGACTTAGCACCTACCGACTATCACCTGTTTCGGGCTTTGAAGAACTATTTACGGGATAAAAAATTTGATCATCTGTCGGATCTCAAAAATACATTGGACGACTTTCTTAATTCATGACCAAAAGGATTCTGGTCTGCAGGCGTGCAAAGTCTGCCAGAGTATTGGGCAAGAGTTATAGATGCAGAGGGAGCCTACGTTACTGAATAATCGTTTATTGTTAAAATAAAATATTTTTTTTCTTACTCGTGTTGTGTGTTGCAAGATTTTTGTACCAACCCTATATATATATATATATATATATATATATAGGGTTAAATGTGGTATCGTTCGAATGCAAGAAAAGTTTCGTTTCCGATCCAATTCAACGGCTTCTATTATCTGTGTAAGATGCTCTATCTTAATCATCTGTCCATGCTAAATCCATCAGGATGTAAAACCTCAGAGAATGGACGACATAACACTTACCATTTGACGATCAGATTCGAGTAGCAGTAATTCACAAGATAAAATAAAGGTTTCAATATAACTCCATCGTCATCTATCAATCATCCGCCACCTGTAACCTCTTTAGTGGGTGGTCCTTCTGAAATATTTTCCTTATGCATTTGATACTATTCATTTCGGAAACACATTTTTCAAATTATTTTTGGGAACTTGAGGCATTTTCCTCGCGTTTTTTCAAAACAAACTCATGTTACATAATGATTTCCTTTTTTACTTTTGCAGATTCTTCTGTTTCTGTCTATTCGTTTTCCACTAAATTCACCTAACATCATAGATGTATAATCTGTAGATAACATACATTGTGTCACTCCACTCGCCAATGTTTGTCGGTAAGAATGAATCAATTAGTAACCCAATTATCCGAATGCAATCACGAATTGTCGAGAATTCTCCAACAGTCAACTGGAAGTCGATTTATTCGTATGATAGCGGCTAACTGTTAATCCGCAAGATTGATGTCATGTAATATTAGGTGTAGTAAAAAGAAATCCATTATTTTTGCATGAAGTAGACGGCAAAAATAATGGATTTCTTTTTACTACACCTAATATTTTGGGTCCTTGACCATACCGTTCTAAATTTATTTATGTTCTTGTGTGCCTTCTCTTTTATGACTATTCTTGGTGCATCTTCAAGTCCCTCAAGTCATTTTGTCACAGCAGGTATATCGACTGCTTCCACGACATCAATTTGTGCGCCACTACTTTTTATACCATTACTAGGTTTCGCCTTTGTTACAGTCATTTCATCTTCATTTTCGTTTTGAGACTTCAGCTTCAATTTCTGCATTTCGGCACAGCTTTTTGAGAAGCGACGCGTTAACATACCTGATTCTCCGTTTTTTGGCCCTACCGCTTTTTTGCCACCTTTCTTCAACAAATGGGTTGGATACAGTTTGTGGGTATTTCGGCGTCTGACGTTCTATTTTCGTTCCTGTTAGATTTGTGTTTAAATTAATCATCATAATCATCGATTGGCGCGAAGTACTCAACTGCCGAACTCTGTCTTCGATTGATACATTAGAAGTGCGCCCAAATACTGATTTTCTCGTCACTTTTAATGCACTTTCAATAAAAGCATTGCTCACTCTCGACATATTCGGACATACCAGATCCAGGCCCAGCGAGATCCATAAAATTGGGTACGGCATCCACGTACTCACCAAATGAGCCACAAATTTTGGTGCACGATATTCATTTCGAATCTCAGATTTTTCATCGTCCTCAGCACAGTTTCGCCCAATTCTAATTGTATACCCGACGACATTGAGTTGAATCGTATGTAAAATGGAGAGTTTCTAAAAATTGTGCCGTTTTTCTCGTTCTCAGCTATAAATATGTATAGTTTCTCTTCCTCCTCAACATTTTCCACTTCGTTCTTGATTCGCAATTGATCCGAATTTTCCGTTACGATATTTCGTATCACGACAATGCTGTCATTTTCTTGTCTTTTCGTGTCAGCTAGTAGGAGCGAGCAGACGTGTTTTAACATCTTCTTTAAATGCTTTAAATTATATCTCCTTTAAATGCTTTAACACACAATAGTGTTATACATTTCGTGATAATAGTTTTGTGCCCCGTGTATTGAGGATCCGTGTCATTGGTAGTTCTTGACACAATTTTCATCAAATGGGCAAACCATATTTCCAAATCGCTCCATTCTTTCGGTGGGTGTTTGCCGTGCAAACAGTAGTCGTGCATAATATACGAATAACCACCGATTGTGATTGAATTCCATTCTTGCAAAACGGAATGAATGAACACCCAAGACCAGGCAATGATTACGGCTTGCGCTAACGGCCATTTTCTGGATACTTTCATTACGAAGTATTTGTACTGCTTCAAATAAGTACTGATCGACGCAACATCATGCTCCAATGTGATCATATGAGCTAGTTTTATTATCTCGACATCATGTTTAGTCAGCACACAGTAATACAATATTGTTTTTGAAGGTGTTTACTATGTTGTATTACATTTTCACACCCGTAAGTATACGTATGAAAGAATAATCAGATTAAATATAAGCCTCCGAACTAACTCTAGTGGTGCAGCCCTTGTGGCGAGTTTTGGCAAAACTTGGATTGGTTTTCATCTGCTAGTACAGTATGCCGGTCGCGATTTAAATCAGGTGTTTGCGTGAATAACAGCACCGCATGTGATGTTTACGTGGTAAAAACAGCATTTAACATCATATTTGGGATTGTTGACTTGTGTTTGAGGAAGAACTTTTCTCGAGAAAGGACCGAGAACGATCACAGTCCTTTTCTCGCCCGCAACAATTTCGGGAACTTCCGATACATCATGACTATCGAAAGTTTTCTGCCTATATTACAACATCCTTTATATACTTTTCCGATGCAAACAATAATTTAAACAGAAAAAATTTTGTTGTACGGCAGAAAAAAAATTGTTTGCAGTCAATGTACGCAATTTCATTAACATTCTCTTCGTCACTTACCTATAGATATGCTTTTAGGGTGAAAGGAAGTGATGAAAATACATTGAAATCCGCAAGTAATCGTTATTAGTTCCATCAAACTATTTTATTGTATTTACAAGCACATTCCATTCACAATATGAGATCTACAATCGATGATGCTTGCTCAAGCCTAGCTCTTTTGTGTTTGTAGCGGTTTGACTTAACCGCCATCCACCAATCCAAGTTTTGCCACCGGCAGCCGTTGCGCGGCGCCACCACGAAAGTTACTTCGGAGGCCTATATTCCGCTACGACGTCTAGCTGTTTTTCGGCCGAATCCTTCATTAGGAGGTTAACGTGAGCCATGTCATATCTCGGGTGATTTGAGAATGCCTGTGGACTTGCGTGAAGTAAGTTTTCCATCACGGATTTTAGTTTTGCGTTCAGCATAAAAAATTATAGTTTTATGTTAATTTCAACGAATTTTCATATATGACGATTACCGGTTCAGCAACATAAACACTCTGCCGATTAATCGCCACGGCTGTCGATAACTGGGACAATGTTAACAAAAAAGAGTCTTACGAATCGAATATTAGTTTATAGAAAATCAGAAAAGAAATATTGTGCCCGTAATTAGAATTGTCTGAAGGATCCACGGACCAGTAATCCTCATACACATATTCGCGATAGTAAAAAGATATACACATAAATAAATGTTGTCGATTACTGGGTCCTGACCATGTCGATAACAGGGTACGTCTTGAACACAGGTGAACAACCCTGCTAAAAATGTCTGATAGAAAACGAAAAAAAAAAAAAATTATTTCGTTTTGGTTCGTGTTTCTGATTCCTGTTTTTCATAAACATCTGCAGATTATTATGATGGAAACCGTATCGGATGATGATGAGTTTATAATATCGAGCTCCAATCCGAATTAATAACGAATGAATGATACCAACCGATTGCGTAGGATTGCGATATACGATATATGTTGTTTATATGTGTGAATCTATTCGTATATGCTATGTATGATTGTACCTCTCGTTTTCGTTTTTTGTTATAAATGTATATGCACGAATGTATTACGTCGTATAAAACAGCATATATAGTTTCCTTTCGTGTTTCTGATTTGTATATTGCGCAATCAGGATCTTATTTATGTGAACCAAATTTGATCATGTTCTGTATAAATACTGTATAAAGAATACTTTCATGCAGTTGAATTTGGCATTCTTCATAGGATTATTATAAAGTTGAATCATATATCTATGAATAGTACATATAGTATGAATATGCCAATGAAAATGAATCATTTTGAATGCGATACGTTTCATTGCAGTTGAGCCTGTATTATATTCATTATTCGTAGTATTTCATTGAAAATGTATGTACTACGTAATGAAGAATACAGTAACTGCCAACGAAAATGAATCATTCTGAATGCGATACGTCTCATTGCAGTTCAGGCTGTATTATTAATTACTAGTAGTATTTCATTGCGAATTTATGTACTACGTAATAAAGAATACAGTATGATATGTCAATGAAAATGAATCATTTTGAATGCGATACGTCTCATTGCAGTTCAGGCTGTATTATTAATTACTAGTAGTATTTCATTGCGAATGTATGTACTATGTAATAAAGAATACAGTATGATATGTCAATGAAAATGAATCATTTTGAATGCGGTATGTCTCATTGCAGTTCAGGCTGTATTATTAATGACTAGTAGTATTTCATTGCGAATTTATGTACTACGTAATAAAGAATACAGTATGATATTTCAATGGAAATGAATCATTTTGAATGCGATACGTTTCATTGCAGTTCAACCTGTATTATTAAATACTTGTAGTATTTCATTGCGAATGTATGTACCACGTAATAAAGTATACAGTATATTTCAATGAAAATGAATCATTATGAATGCGATACTTTTCATTGCGAATGTATGTACTACGTAATAAAGAATACAGTATGACATTTCAATGAAAATGAATCATTTTGAATGTCATGCGTCTCATTGCAGTCGAAGCATGCAAATTTTCATATTTAAAAACTACACGAATTAAGTATTTAATACATATTGCTCGGCCCTGTAAAATGAAAGGTACACAGAGAAGAGTCAAGCACAGTTTTATACACTGCTTTTGGATCGATGAAGTATTTTTGTAACGCAAATAGATAAAAGGATCCAACCTACGTTAAAAACCAATAGGTTTTTATATTGCTGTTGTATATACATACATACATACATACATACATATATATATGTGTGTGTGTGTATGTATGTATATATATATATATATATATATATATATATATATATATATATATATATATATATATATATATATATATATATATATATATCTCGTCGCCATCGTGTACAAGAGTAAAAAATGGCCGAAAATATCGGGCTGACTTTGTATATTCACTCTTGATTATATCTAGTCAACTAAATTTCAATTGGAAAAATAACTTTTATTGATGTTTTGCGCTGCTATTAATTACTTGAATAGATGTATACTGAACAAGGCTCAATAATTTTGCTAACAGTAAAAGTGTTTACTATTTTCGATTCCATTTCATCATTTTCTATAGCATCTTTTGTTGTCCCTATCACATCTTTTTCATAAAACTTCATTTTTCATATAGAATATGATGCGAGTTTGAAGTGCGGGATAAGATTCAATTTGATTCATCCATAGTGCATAGGAAATGTTAGCAGCATAATCGTATCTCTATTATTCGAAAAAAGAAAAGAAAATGTAGTGATACGAAAACGATAGAATCATGCCCTGCAATGAGACGAAGACGAAAGAATTCAATTGGTCCCTGAATGACAAGGAAATCGTATAAAACTAAATCGCGGCTACGGTATGCATCTGATAGAATTCACCAGTCGCATAGAAATCTATTCAAATTCATAAAGTAGCAATGACGAACTTTACATTACAACAGATGGTATTTTTTATCATGGAAAAGTCACCAATCACCGCCGTATATGTATTATTCGAAATCATTTCCGCATCGCTTATAGTGTAGATTTTATAAAATCAAGCTGTGCAATGAGATACAAACGAAAGAATAGTATTCATATGACGCATGGAAAATGAATTATACGAGAATATGATACGAGTTTTAAGTGCGGGATAAGATTCAATTTGATTCATCCATAGTGCATAGGAAATGTTAGCAGGATAATCGTATTTTTATTATTCGAAAAAAAGAAAAAAATGTAATGATACAAAAACGATAGAATCATGCCCTACAATGAGACGAAGACGAAAGAATTCAATTGGTATCTGAATGACAAAGAAATCATATACAACTAAACCGTGGCTAGGGTATGCATCTGATAGAATTCAACGGATAGCATAGAAATCTATTCAAATTCATAAAGTAGCAATGAGGAACTTCACATTTATAACACGGAGCATTGGTTTATATTCGAAACGAACCAATATTTATGCGCCACCAAGGGAGAGCGAGATAGGTTCGAAAGGATATCATGAGAATTATGCATTATTCCTATGATGGTTAATAATATTCAATCGGACATTTTTAGCAGGGAACACTCGATCGAAATAATATTAAAAATGATTTTATGAAAAAATAGCTGTTTAAAATGACTACAAATAAATAAAAATGATAATTCTGACGTAATAGGCAATAATTAGTTTTATTTTTGCAATTAATAAAGTTCTATGGAAGAAATTGAAGTTTCAAACTCTTTATCAAATGTGTTAATAAAAATCATAAAGTTTATGACAGAGTGCGTAAACATTATTTTGCCGTTTTATATGCAGACATAACTGAGTCAACAAACTTCTACGAACCTTTGCATAATTAGGTAAGGCCTTATATACCATTGGATGGTCGGTAAACAAGGCTTTTTGGGAATAAAAAAATACTAATAAAGCAATCAAAGTGAGGTTTAGAAGGTTTATTTCACATATCTGTAGGTACCTCCAACGAGCGGACTCGTTGGAGTCGCACATGTGCACCCAGAAGAATTTTCTACATGTACATGAGTTTTGCTACCAAGGTACACACGATTATTATACAATATTTATTTTTGTACATCTTGCCAGATTTTTAAGAATGTCGCATTTTCGATTGAAACAGCGGTCTTTGTTTGTTTCCAAAAATCGCGTGTACATCGCTATAAAATGTATCTAAGAAGTTATAATTGAAATTTGAAGTCAATTGGTCAAAAAATGCAGGGCATACGAGTCCGTCCAATTTTGAAAACATTTCTTCATGAAAAACGCGTTTAAAGTTTTAAAACCATTTTTCTACGTGTCTTAAAACAAATGTACACCTAAAATAACTTTTGCATATTATTTTAGACATGTTTATAGATAATTCAATTCAATTTAAAAAAAAAACAATTATTTTTTCAAAGGTATATAAGGCCTCAAAGCAGTTTGAACGCATGTGACGATTAGTGGGACTTTCCCATGGCGATTACCAGACCAACTGTCATGGCGGCATGACGATGACTCGTACAATAGCATGTTATACCTTTATAACCTTTACGAAATATTTTCTCTAAAACTGTACCAGACACGGGAATTTCACAACGACTTTCTTCTTCATAATAAAAAGCTAATTAAGAACGACTTAAAATAACTTTCATTCACTTTCTTAGTTGGGCTATATAAATTTGCAGAGTAAAGCGATCTGCTTAAGGAGTGAGGTCTAGTTGGAACGTTAAAAAAGGCCTTTTTCCGATTTTTTTCGGCCAAACGATAAAATAACTTACAACAAAAGTTCTTCCGTTTAAAAGATATATATTTAATGTAAACATTATAATTTTTTTTAAAGAAATATGTTTCAAAATAAGCCGATACATGTCAATGGCTGAGGACGCTGCAAAAAAAAAAACAGGTTTTGCGGTGATCACTCTCACGCTGTGACGGATTATCTGAAACTAACAAAACAGGGGGGAATCTTTAGTTAATGATATAATGCTCCGGTTGAACGAAGGGTTTTGAAAAATTTCCATTTTTCACAAAATGGCGGACGTTGAAAGTCCAAAGTGTTGTTTTGACCAAAATTTCACATAAAAAATTGACTTATAAAAAAAATTGTCCAAAAAAAATCCTTCATTCATCCGGAGGAAAACTATGTATAGAAGAAGTGATATAAATTTCAACCTGATCGGTAAAGAGTTCTCGAGTTACATTGATCACCGACTTCGAAAACATGGTTTTGAGAAAAATGAGTTTGTTTGCCACCTGTTTACTTTATATGGTTCAAACACGGCGTCCTTCAAAGTTATGTATTTCGGCGAATAATGGTCTGATTTACATTCAATTAGTCGGAAAATACTCGTAAGATATTATACTTTTAGAAAATAAAAAAAATCGATTTTTTTTAAATTCTAACTAGACCTCCCTCCTTAAGGTGACGATTACTGGGCCATCT
Organism: Ophion obscuratus; assembly: GCA_964007375.1. NCBI lineage: Eukaryota > Metazoa > Arthropoda > Insecta > Hymenoptera > Ichneumonidae > Ophion > Ophion obscuratus. The sequence goes on from OZ023314.1 coordinate 39,962,508, forward strand.
ACCTTAAATATTAAAATGTGAAAAATCCTTGATATGCGCTATAGCTATAGTTATAGAGAATATATGGTTAAAATTTCACAAGCATCGGTTTAGTAGTTTCGAACATTTTATCAACAAGCCGTCGAAAAACGTTGTTTCGACGAAATGCGTTTGAAGTTTGTTAGGGTTACATAAATACATATAAAAATTGTTTAAAATGTATTTATTAATTGTAGCAACTTTTATATCAATATCTATAATATAAGCCTATAAAAACAAATCATGAACATAGCCTTTTTAGCGTCTAAATTGAGAAGACCCCTTAACGTGAATTAGTTTTCTTCTTTTGTTCAGGAGTATCTCGTAGTTGATGTCATACGTTTGTGCTAGAATAATAACAGGTCCTTTCCACTTCAGAACGAGTGAAGTATTATCTCGTTCTTGGGCAACGAGACCTTCGTCTCGCTTCGAAAATATAGGCGATGCACGGTGGATGTGTGAGTCTCGGACCGTTTTGTATGTCTCTTTTGCGGCGACGAGGTGATCACGGCCTCTTTTCATAATGTGCTCGTGATCATATCGTAATGCTTCGAATAATTGATCGATGGTTACGTTCGTTCGATGTGCTGGCAGGTTATTCGGAATGTTGGATTTCCTTCCGAACTGCATTTCGAATGGTGTCAGTCCTGTTCCCTCGTGCTTCGCTGTATTATAATCCATGGAAACAAACTTCACTTTCTTAATCCAGTCTTCCCGGTTGAAGTACATTCATGCATTAATTTGCTCTTTGATGGGTCCATGTGCACGTTCGAGGCTACCGTTGCTTTGCGGATGTAATGCCGTGGTGATCATATGGGAAATCTTGAATAATTTTTCTATGCGTTTAAATGTTTGGCTAATTAAATTTCTTCCGCCATTGGTTAATATTATCTTAGGGACTCCATGAATATAAATAATTTTTTCCATAAGCGCTGTCACTGTAGTTTCGGCATCTAGGACTTTCAAAGGGACCAGGGTTATAAATTTGGTCAACTGGTCTTGTGTGGTCAAAATATACTTGTAGCCCTCGTCAGTTTCAGATAGTGGGCCCACAAAGGTCCAGGGCAACCTTTCCATTCGGCTTTTCTGGAGTGTCAGTGATAATTGCTTCTGCTCGAGGTTGTATCCGTACGAGTTTGGGCCTTTGGCATGTGTCACACTTTCAGACATAATCCTCAATATCTTTTTGCAAGTTGGGACAGGTAGTGACCGTTTTTATTCGGTCGAGAGTTTTTGCTACACCGAAGTGTCCTATAGTATTGGTCCCGTGATGTTGTCTAGTAATCGCGATCTTTTCTTCTTCTGTGTCTAGTTCGTAGGCCTCGTAATCATAAAGATAAAGGTGTGGCCTATTTACCTTTGTTGACCAGATAAATGAAAGCATTTGTTTTAATCTCATTTCCTTAGTGGAATGAGTGTTTAGAAATTCGCAGCCCAAAAATATCTTCGCCGGCTTCCTGACTGCAGCTAAACTTGCTACCAATGTATTGAACCAGTCAGTTTCGTCTGCATCAGGATCAAAATACAGGGTGGACCATTTAACGTGACCACTCAAAATATCGCCGTTGCCTGTGGAGGGACGAAATAAATGTCAGGAGCTAATTTGATTTATTTAGAAGGGCTGATACAGTGTTAAAAAATCAATTTTTGTCAAGGTCTTCGTTTTTGCGTTCTCAAGGTCATCAATGGTTCTTTAAATGGGAACATATTTTTTTTTATTAAGACGTAGCTGATATTGAGATGAATCCAACGACCTATGATATCATGACCTTGAAATGATTTTTTTCGCCAAAATACACGCGTAAAAACGGGAAAACGTGATGGTATTGAGAATACGAATATACGAATAATGGAATTGAATTCCTTGAGCAGAAAATTTATTGTAACAAATGTTCGAAGTGATGGCCATTTACCTCGACACATTTTGACGTGACAACGTCTTATAATTCGATGGAGCCGGCTGCACGCACGAAAAAACATGACTCATGCGGCGTTACCTCGCTCTGAGGCGTTCCATTTAAGGCTTGAAGTGCAAGCGAGAGCGCGGAACGAGCGACAAAGAGGCACAATCGTCCTCCGCGTTCGGCAGCGTTCGACATCTGTCTCTCTCCTACTTGAGTAATGGCCTCTGCACACTGCGAGCGACGAGCGACGAGCGATGAGCGATATCCAATGGCAACGTCACTCTCATAGAGCATTTCCGTCATACTCGAGCTCTCATTGGATATCGCTCATCGCTTGTCGCCCATCGCGCGCAGTGTGCAGAGGCCATGAGCGATGCGTCCGCGTGGACAGCTGCTATACAATAATAGATTTACATGTTTTCGTCAAGTATGAAGTGCAGTGAAAAGTGAAGTGGTGTCAATTGTTTATAGCAACGATAATTGTGGCGATAAAGGTAATGATTCTTTCGATATTAAATATATGTTCAGTGATATATTGTCGAATATTCGTGCTTTCATCATTAAAATAAATAGCATCGGTCCGCCAGTGTAGCGATTGTAGGTTATGCTATAATTGACAAAACTATAACAATAAGTTAACAGAACTATTTCACGATGAGTAAAAAATCAATTGCTTTACTATTCGATCGAAATAATTATCGAGCGTAGCTATGATTTCAAAAAATTAAAACATAAATGTTAAATCTTCCACATATAATAACAACGTGTCTGAAATGACAGGTTGGACCAGCCAGCCGTCAAAGGGAACAATTTTCTCCTATATCAAACACATTGAGGCGGGCTTTTTAAAAGCTAGAGTTACAAAAATTTTAATGATGTTTCCAAATTTAAAATTTAAAGTTTAAGATTTATGAACAATAATTTAATCACAGTTTATTCTTACAATAAATTATTCAAAATTATTACTTTTTTACAATCAAATTTGCAAAAATAATTAAGTAACTAATTGAACAACAACTTTTATTCAGTTTACTTGCTGAAAGAAATAATGTCAATACAAAATTTATTATTATAAAATAATAAAATCAAAAATTAAATTTTAACAGTCGAGTAGAAATTTAAACAATAAATTTTATTCAAGTATTTTGTAAATTTAAAATGATTTTCTGAACGAAGAATTTTATGAAAAAATAAAAGTTGTAAAACAATTGCTCAAAGCACATTCATACTTGTAAAAACTATGTACATTGTAAAAAAAATAAATAAAAATTGACATAATTGTATTTATGCGTACAAATAAATGTAACTTGATCAATTCAATTGTGATTTCCATTTACCTCCTTCTCTATATCCATACAAAATATCTATCAAACAAATAAAATTAAAATTTTCTTTTGAAAAATGAAACCATTCCATCAGTATTTTCTTATGACGTTGTCACGTTCAACTATCGTCAGTAAACCGACTTTACAGACAACCGATTTTTTAAGACGTCTCATGACTGATTCTCTTGACCTTCGAATAGTTTCTGGTGCGGCGCTCTTATAGCGACGCAGGCGCTTGTGATTCCGTCTCGCATGTTCGCTGTCGCCGTTGGAACATCATGGTAATCACGATCCTTCATAGCTCCCCATAGGAAGAAATCAAGTGGTGTTGAATCCGGCGAACGAGCAGGCCAAGGGATTGCTGCACCTCTCCCATTCCAGCGTCCGGGAAATTTTCGGCTTAACACTTCGCGAGCTATAACAGCCCAATGAGCTGGACAGCCATCATGTTGATACTACATTCGACATCTTGTAGCAGTTCCCCTAAAGTTTCGTTTAAAAAAATGACGTATTTCCGTCCATTCAAATTGCCGTCTATGAAAAATGGTCCAATAAACCGGTCCTCAATTATGCTACATCACACATTAACACTCCAAGGACGCTGGCGCACAATTTGCCGGAGCCATTTCGGATTTTCAATTGCCCAATAGTGCATGTTATGAGAATTCAACAGTTCATGGTTAGTAAAAGTTGATACGTCAGTAAACAAAACGTCGTCGAATAAAATCGGATTCACTCGTAACTGGCGCCGAGCCCATTTACAGAACTGAACCCTATTTCCAAAATCTTCCAATTTCCAAAAATATGGTGGGGATGAAATTTATGACGTCTTAATATTCTTAAGAGGGAATGACACCTCATCGTGGTCGGTATGGTAGAACAATTATAGATTCCCAAAAATCTCTGAAACGGCTCTTCAGATCCCGTAGAAACTTTGCCAAACGACGTCAAATAGATAGACGAACAGCTGTCTGCCCCTCAAATTTTCTGAATTTGAGAAAAAAAACCAAATTGGCTTATGATAAGCGAATCTACATTTTTTTTCTCAAATTCAGAAAAATCGAGAGGCTGACAGCTATTCGTCTATCTGTTTGACGTCGTTTGGCAAAGTTTCGACGGGATCTAAAGAGCCGTTTCAGAGATTTTTGGGAATCTATAATTGTTCTACCATACCGACCGCGATGAGGTGTCATTCCCTCTTAAAACACTCGCCTTGGAAATTTCGCTTAATTTCCCGACTGCTTAATTGCGGATCATGAACCACTGCACTTAGAACGGCAATCTCTGCTTCTTCGTTTCTTTCAGCCTTGGGACGTTTCCTTTTGAGTGGATTGACACTGCCCATTTCACGGAATAAATAAATAATTCGATCGATATGTCGACGGGAACGATGATTTCTGTCAGAATAACATTGTGCATAAAGTTCCTGCGCTTGCACAGCGTTTCTGCCGGCCTCACCATAAATCAGAATCATTTCCATTTTCTCTGCCTAACTGTACAATACCATTTTCGATATGGTTATTACATATTACTTGGGATGGATACACTTGTCTACTGATTCTAATATTGGTATATGGTATACATTATTCACTGTACTACAGTTTAAATACGTTACAATGCCAGTATTTACAAACATCAGAAACATCTTCGACTATTGACATTATTGTATCCATTGAATAACCTGCGTCGCTATCACACCAGAAACTATTCGAAGGTTAAAATAATCATTCATCCGACTTCTTCAAAAATATGTCGAGGTTAATGGCCATCACTTCGAACATTTGTTACAATTAATGGTCTGCACAAAAAATTCAATTACGTTATTCGAATATTCTTATTGTCAATACCATCACGATTTTCCGTTTTTACATATGTATTTTGCTGAAAAATCATTTGAAGGTCATGATATCATAGGTCGTTGGATTCGTCTGAATATCTGCTACAACGTCTCACGAGGGAATGTTACACAGTTTGCATTTTTGTAATTTCTGCCACTTATCGTACTGAAAGGTCAACCCTCGAATAACCATTCTCCAAAGCCATTGGGCTAGATGGCCAGAAGTTTTTGAGAAAATCGACTTTCAATTATTCCGAGCGAATCAGGAGGACTGGCGGTGGTGTCATTTTCAACGGGCCGCGGGGCTCACCGGGTAGCGAGCGAGACTATGCGGAGGGTCACGGTTCGATTCCTGCTGGGGGCATTTTTATGTTATAATTTTTGTTTAATTTTACTTTCTTCCAATACGTGTACCTACGTCGTTTATGTGTAAAATTCTTCGAATTTATGCTGTTGAACAGATATTTCGTTTCTCGGTAACATATTAACGTGTCCTTCCTCGCAAGAACTTGTGGTTGACTACCTACCTTTCATCTGCCCTAATACTACCTACCTGGGGGACAGCTGAACCGACACAAAAGATTTCTAAAGAATTTAACGGAGGGTGGGATTTAAGGGACGCGTCGTGAAACGAACGATCGTTCGAACTAGCATTCGACCGTTAGCTTTCGGCGCGGTAGGATGTGCATTCATGCGATGTATCACATTATTACTATACAGTGTAGTTATCAAGGAGTAAATATATCGGATATCGAATCTGTCAATTTGCCTGGCCTTCGACGACAGATGAAGACACTATCGAAGATAGCCTCTGCAATGAAACCGACAAAGTACGCATGAACGATGCCCTTGTGTATTACGAGCATCTCCTTTAGGAAAATAATCTCGTAGCATCGAAAACTTCGGGGGTAATTAGCAAAGAATCGACCCTGCTGGCAGAAGAGCTTTATGAGTTAACGTTAAAACACTATGCGAGAAGAAGTTTGCAATGGACGACGAATTGATTATGTGGAATGAAATAGACGAGGAGACCGCTTTCCAAGAAGTTCTACCACCAACTACACATTTATCTGACGACGACGATTATGAACGGGAAGAAAAAAGGTTGAAACTATGCCCAGAATCGATTCTACTGGACTATAAAATAAAAGCCGTTGATATAGCCAGAACTCATCCACCTTGGAGTTTGAGAGCTCTACAAAGCAAAGGGTGCCACTGTTTGAAACGTTATTCGGATTTGGCGAAATGGGAAAAGTAGATCAAAAGTGGTGGAACATCGTTTGATAAATATGCGACCATCGATTCTTGGACATACGATCGGTTCACAGAAGCTCGACAAAACTACCAGCATGTCAATACCCGGAATTTGGAGCAGTGGGCTTTGGCTGCTGCAAGTCAATTTGAAGACTTCAAATTCAAAGCCTCTACATCATGGGTTGGAAAATTCAAGAGGACGCATAAAATCCGTCAACCAAAGATCACCAAATTTCTATTGGAGCGGGACACCAGAACGACGGAAGAAATGTTGGTTGCCGCCGAACATTTCCGAAACGCAGTTCGTGACCTGATGCCGAATTTCGACCGCAATTTTGTCATCAATACAGCTCAAACAGATATTTTAAAATCACGTTTCTTATCGTTCATGATATACTTAAAGTATTACCACTTACATAATAAATACGGATTATTTTTTATGAATATTTTTCAGGCTGCCATTAGCAGTTCATATACGACAGCAATCTCGCAACGAAAGGGTTAAAAGCAGTTTTTTTGAAAAGGCAGAACATGAATAAGGTGACCCATTCATATACTGCGCAATCCGCGATCACTTCGCCTGGTGAATTGTTACCCTGCGTTTTCATATGTCTACAAGGGACAATCGGGTCATTCGGGCCCAGGGTTTAAAAATCAGTAGATGAGTACCTCCGAAAATATAAGAATATTGTCGGTACGTCATCGAAATCCGGCAATTTGACTACGAAACTCTACAAAGAGTTTCTGGTCAACGTATTAAGGCGTTACCCCCACTTGGGTAGCGCAAAAAGGGCCTTTTTCATGATTTTTTTAAAGAAAACTACAAAACTTTTTTAATCGATCAATAACCATCTTAAAGAACACATCTTGAATAACTATCAGTAATTTTTTTATTGAAAAATATTACATTGTTTAGTAGCAAATGGTTGTCAATGAAATAATGTTTTTATATACTCGGTTTGCGGTGACCAACATTGCGGCGAAGTGGATCATCTGAAAAAAAATACGGATGGATTTAGTCAAATATAAGTATAAACTAGTCTTTAATCGAAGGATTTTAAAAAATATTCATTTTTCATAAAATGGCGTACAGTTAAAGTTAATGGTTCGATTTTAACGAAAAAAACGGCCGTTTTTTGGCTATAAAACGGCCATTTTTTCGAAAAAAAATCGAACGATTAAAGACTACATTTTTATGTATTAAATAAGCCTGCAAAATTTCAAGAAGATCGGTTCATTAGTGTTCGAGTAATCTTGGTCACCGACTTCAAAAATGCCATTTTGAGAAAAACGCGTTTAAAGTTTCAATTTCAGTTTACACGAAGAAAATATTTTTTTTGTAAACTTACATAGAGTCATCTATTCCGGGCCCATACAGAAGTTCTTCCGCCGACGATGCCGCTTGCAAAACGGAAATTTGGTGTTGCCTTCGTAACATTCTTCCTTCACGAGTGCTCTCGGCCGCACGTCTCTCTGCCAGTGCAATCCGTGCTTCCTCCATTTTATCAGCGTATTCGTGCGCGTTGTGTCCACAGCTCACTCCGATTGAGTTCAAATAAAATAATAATGATTTTGAACCTTCGTTGAATAGTCCAACGGCAATATAAGCTGCTAAGTTTACAACGATTGCTCCACTGGAGACGATTTTTGGCCTGATTGTCCAAATAAGTTGGTTAAAGCTTTCGTTGTTAGTTTGATTGAAGCAACCGACGCATCTTTCGAGTAAAGTTTCCTTACTCAGATCGTTGTATATAGGTCTGATGGCATCCAATACATTTGATGGAAGTGGTTTGTAATCGTGTTGGAAAGCTTCGTTTCTCGCCTGAGCTCGTTAATACGAACACCACGATTCTTTACCGGTTGGACATCTCTCATAGTGTAAATTTGCATCGGTTGAACTGTAATGATCGAAGGTCGCCCATATTGCCTCATGCATATCGTGAACAGAAGCAGAATGGCGTCGAATAGCTAGTCCATAGTACACAGTGAGCTTGTCAATAAATTTTCCTGTCAGCTGTCCTTTACCACCAAGCTTTTTGTTTTTGTTTACTAAATTACGAAGGCGGGATCCCATACGCTTTTGGACGTAACCGATGCATTCTTTTTTTATAACGTCCACGTCGTCATAAGGATGAGAATTTACTAGCCCAGTGTACGTTTTCGAATCTCCGTCTCCAATATAGTAACGGTACAGGACATTATGTTTTTCTATTGAACGCTTGAAGATTTCGATAATGGAGTCCACCTCCATTTTTCCCGAGGAGCCTTCGTGATTTGCACTGCAGTTATCTTCGCGTGTTTCGTACCATTCTTCGTATTCCGCATCATTTAGCTTATGTTTCCACGATTCACACATTTTACAATACGCACTTTTTACCACAAGATCAAGTACTTTTCCACTGTAGTAGCCTATGACTGATGTGACTCCGAACAACGACGTATATCCTCGCTTCCTCCAGGATCCATCTCCGGAAACTGTTAATTGAGGAGTTGCACCGCCTTCTGCATTAGGTGTATCTTCAATTTCTTCTCGTACGGCTTTTTTAAATATTACATTTGCACATGTTTTCACAGACTGATAAATACTTTTCAAAATTATTGAATATGTAGTCTCGGTAAGAAACCTTGGCATGTCCATAAGTCCGCAAAATTTTTGTGCTCCAGCCAATCCTATGCCGAGAACTCGCATGGTGAATATAAATCGACGATTTATTTCATACGAATGTTACAAAAAAGGAGAAGATGGTATCAAATTATCTGCACATGAGTCACATTTCACAACGATTTTGAAGCTTAGTCCTCTTGCACTTGCCGTTTCAAATGTAATATTTCCATTACACGTTTTGCACTTCACTAAATTTGAAATAGCAGCAAACACAACCCAAAAGTTCAAAATCCGATATTCAATATTAGGACTTTGATTCACAGTCATATCAATATTATTTTTCAGTTTCTTCGCAGACGTGCTGAAACTTTCAGTTTCCGTTTCGGCCAGGTTGGGGTTAAAAACACCCTTCCTTTTTTTTTGGTCGAGATTTCCGTAAATTATCACTGCTTCTTGTTTGTCGCGAACATTTTTTTCGATCCATTTTTTAATGTAAAATAAATAAAAACTGCGCTTATAATTTTATGAACGACGGAATTCATAAAATTAGACGTAGCTCGAAAGTTCGTCTTCTATAGTCGAACTTTCGAGCTACACTGACGAGTTTAGACCATAATAGACAACGAAACTACGTTTTTATAAATTCCAGTCTATTATATGAACGTTGTGAATGCCAGGTATACGACCCTTTTCATCAAACAATGCATTGAAGGTCGGACGGAGGGTCGAGCGCGCCAGACGGCAGACGAGCCGGTCGTTTACACAACGGATTCTTCTCTTTCAACGCTCATATCTCAGTCAATGTTGTTCGGTTCGACTTGAAATTTTCAGGACATATTCTCAGATACTTATACTTCAAAAAAATGCAATAAAAAAAATCGATTTTTTCAAAATCGCAAGTGGGGGTAACCCCTTAAAGCCGTACGTGGGACAAGAAAAATTCCTTCTACTCGGCGATTCTTGGGGAGGACAGACAGACCCAGTGATGTACGATGATATTTTCAAAACCGAAAGGCATCTACCAACATGTACTGTGAAGGATATCCCTCCAAAGTGCACGCCTCTGGTACAGCCGTGTGATGTGTCTTTTTATCGGCAGGTAAAATATTTTATAAAGCGGCTGCAGAACTGCGCGTACTTCATCGAGAAAGAACAAGAAATCAACACCGGAGAGGACTGCCTAAAAATTCATGCAATTGTACATCACCAGCTATCCTCTCCAATTTTTGATAATATGATCCGATAGGAATGGTTTGCTTCCAAATTGTGCAGTGACAGGGACATTTTTTTAAATGTTAATGAAGTGTATTGTCCTATCGATATACTAAAAAATGCCCCTGTAATAATACGTCATTTGTGCACTGTGCAAGGTGTCGTAGTACTTTTTGCTTATATCGTTTCTATGACGCCAATCACCCGGTCTCCTACGGAACCGCGACTGCGGAATAAAAAGTTGCCATCCATTGTATAACTTTGTTGCGTTATATTTATAAATTGTGACGAAAGTAAAAGATCCATTAACACTCTACCCGACGTTCGTCGTTTTGTAACGAAATTTAATTCACTATAAATATTGTTAGTCAACAAATATAAATTTGAAAAATCTTACACGTAAATGACGTATTGAAAAGAAGAATAGAAACAAAAAATGTGCCCAGCGGGAATTGAACCGGGACTCTCCGCTTACTAGTCTCGCTTGCTACCCAGCAATCCACGCGTCCTGTTGAAAATGACACCACCGCCAGTCCTCCTGATTCGCTCGGAATATTTCGAAGTCGATTTTCTCGAAAACTTCTGGCTATCTAGCCCAATGGCTTTGGAGAATTGTTATTCGAGGGCAGACCTTTCAGTATGATAAGTGGCAAAAATGATAAAAATGCGAACCTCGTAGCATCCCCTTGTCAATAAAAAAAACATGTTCCCATTTGAAAAACCATTGATGACCTTGAGAACGCAAAAACTATGACCTTGACCACAATGAACTTATAACCACTGTATCAGCCCTTCGAACTCAATCAAATTACCTTCTGAAATTTTTTTCGTCACTCTACAGGCAGCGGAGATATTTGAGATCGGCACATTAAATGATCCACCCTGTATATACTTAAATATGTATACGTATGTATGTATGTATGTATATATTGTGACGTGATTTTTTAAATCGCGTCACAAGATCAGCTACCGACCACGTTTGCTTGCGTGCATATGCCCGAATCGCTACCGTACGTTTGTGTTAAGGGCCTTTCTCCAATTGTGTTTTGTTTTTGTTGTCGTTTCGGTTTCGTTTTCGTTTTGTTTTAAGTCGGTGGGCGGAACTCAGCCGAGTGGCGTGTCGCTCAACATATCGAGAAATCGCGTATCTGGGAATGGGTGCACACCCGGCTATGATGTCTTGGGTTACGGGTGGAAGCTGGAGTTTTTCGCACCGTGCTTCTGGAAATAAGCTTTCCCCCCTCTCGCACGATGACCCGGGGATGCGGTCCCTGAAGGTCTCAGCGTTACCGATGGAGAAAGGTACCCGTTATGTTACCGCTTCGTTCTCGAGGTAACTGGGGCAGAAATGACGGCTACCGAGTTATAATATTAGGAGTACAACTTTGCAATGACCGTTTTACTTAGAGAGCCACTGCGGCCGAAGTAGTGGGCCTAGCTCAATAAAAAAAAGTGGCATTTTAAACTAGAGGCTCTGCCAATGTAGACAATTTAAAAAAGCTATCGGATACGTGTATGCATTATAAAGTTATTGGCACTCAAACATGGCAACCTACGAGCCGAATTCTCAGCATTTGCGGGAACTGCTCCAAAGACAAGAAAGGAAGGGATTTTTGCACCGGATTGTGACTGGAGATGAAAAGTGGGTTTACTACGATAATCCTAAACGCCGAAAATCATGGGGACTGCCTGGTCATATTCCGTCATCGACGTCCAAACCGAATACTCACGGATCCAAAGTGATGCTGTGTATCTGGTGGGACCAGCTGGGCGTTGTGTACTATGAGCTGCTCAAACCATCCGAAACCATCACAGGGGAACTCTACCGACGTCAGTTGATGCGCTTGAGTAAGGCACTCAAAGAGAAACGGCCACAATTCAACGAAAGACATGACAAGGTGATACTGCAGCATGGCAATGCCCGACCCCATGTTGCAAATGTCGTGAAAAAGTACTTGGAAACGCTGAAATGGAGGTTTTATCCCACCCGCCGTACTCTCCAGACATTGCCCCTTCGACTATCACTTGTTTCGGTCAATGGCACACGATTTGGCTGACCAGCACTTCGGTACTTACGAAGAAGTCAAAAATTGGGTCGATTCCTGGATTGCCTCCAAGGACCAAGAATTTTATCGACGCGGGATTCGAATGCTACCTGAAAGATGGGCCGAGGTCGTAGCTAGCGGCGGGCAGTACTTTGATTAAAAAATATGTAGCCACTTTTTATAATAAAGCCTTAAACTTTTGAAAAAAACGGTCACTGCAAAGTTGTACTCCCAATATTATTTTATAATATTTCAGCTCTCGATATGATACGAGATACAATTCTCGCTTGAACCGGCGATTTCGCATGGTTCGATCCCGCGAGCGTGTTGACATTTTCCCGAATCGCGATCGCGATTGCTCCGAATGTTCACGTTCTCGTGACAGGAGATAAGCAGTCGTGCC
>OZ023314.1:39975310-40210486 GCA_964007375.1 Ophion obscuratus
TCGTATCGCAAGCGCCCGTGACGACTGCTTATCTCCTGTCCCGAGAACGTGCACATTCGGGAGCAATCGCGATCGCGATTCGGGAAAATGTCAACACGCTCGCGGTTCGCGTTTGCGATTAAGGTTTAACCTACGTAAAAGGTTCTCGGGTGGTCAACCCACCTGTTCCCGCACAATAAAATAAAACCTTAGTTTATTTTATTTTATCGTGACGATACTGGCGTCGCAAGAGTGACCGATTCCGTGACAGTTCATTCTACTCTCTGGTGAATCCCGACCCGCAACCGTTCCTGCCAAGCAAGTGCATCCAGTTTAGTCCGGTTATGATTCCGGCGATACAAAAATCAGGAGAGCTCTAGTCGCCAAAACCCCGGTTATGCTCCCGGGAAATAAACAATCACGGAGAGCTCTAGTCTCCGTTGGTGGGCCAGGGCGGATCTACTTTACCCCAGTTTAGTCCGGTTGAGAAATCCGGCAATACAAACTTCTCTAGCGTCCCGGGTATCGTGGATGCACGTGCGCTTGGTAGATGGCCAAAGGTGAAGGTTCTCGCGTCTAAGTTCTCGGATTGAGTTCCTGTTTGGGATGGTCACACAAAATTTCCCGTCACAATATATACATATTAATGCTGTCTTAAGAGGATGAGGCACGAATGTTGGAAGTATTGCCGTCCCGTACACGCGAAATTTTCGTACAGCGCGCGGGGTACGATGGTCACGTACAATTTATTGCGGAAAATAAAATAAAAACGGAGTATGAAATAGAGAGTATAAAATAGAGAGACACACACGCATGCACGTATGCAACGTAAAAATATGAACATAGGTAAAAATGAAAAAAAAGAACGCAAGACAGGACTAGAAGAGTATGTGGCTTCCGGATGGAGGCCGTGTTGAGAATCAGCTTTATGCCGACGTTTCGCAAACGTTACATTCTGCACCATCAGGGCTGAGAGCTCCGATACTGAAGCTCTCGTGCCTCAGGTTTTCCCGACATAGGTTGCATACCGTCCTCCAGGTTTTTTATCTGACCAGCTGATCAACTAAAACATTTGATTGGCTGGTACAGTGATCTGGAACGATGATCTGGATGCCCCTCCGAGTTGGGAGGAACACCCAGGCAGGATCCACGGCATCGACCACGGCTCGAAGTCGGCGCCTCGAGTGGACGGAGGGGATCATACTGTCGCGACGGGGATACATGGCAAAATTGCAGGCCCTGTGAAGCAAAGTGCACCCAGATCTTGCATACCTCTCGCAACAACATCTGCAAGACCAGGCAGCCCGCTTGCGACGACAAGGCTACGATCTCTTCTTAATACTACCAGAGCTGGCGGGCGTTCTTCCGCGCGTTCAGGGCGGAGCACTGCTGGACGGCCTCAAGGTCGCCCCCGCCCCCTGGCAGTCGGAACCCCCGCGTTGGCGCCTCGAGTTAATAGAGGACTGGGGTCCAAGGAGGGACACAATCATTGAGAAATGTTCTCTTCAGCTTGGTTGCCTAGAAGCGGCAAATGAGTCCCATGCAGCAGCAATTCACGCGGCTGTTGAGGCGAAACCTCGGACACGCAATGACAAGGCGGCGTTCGTGGTTAAGACTCGACGACGCGTTACACAGCTCGAAAATAAAATCAATAAAGCGCGGAGGCAGGCATCCCGTATTCAGTGTGTGTTAGACTTCCTTACGGCGGGGGAAGCGTTTACCCCGAAAATCCAAAAAATCACCTCGGAACTGAAATGCCGTCACCACACACTGAACAAAGCGATCCTTCTGACTGTGAAGGAACTCTACGTGGAGAAGGTGCGGAACCTAGGGGTTGCAAAGCAAGAGATGGAGACGGCGCTGAGTAACATGAAAAACTACGCCGCTTCCGGGCCGAATGGGATTAACATCTTCTGGTGGAAGAAATTAACGTTCATCCATACCCATCTGGCCCGCATCTTCTCGTCGTTCATCGATGGGACGGTGTCCAACAAAAGGGATCGGTCTCGCCCAGAGAATTACCGCCCGATAACGTGTCTGCGCTCTGCAAGATCTTCACAAAGATATTCCATGAGCGTGTTCTGCGCGAGATCGAGCCTGCATGACGGGAGATGCACGAAAAAAGAGGACCCAAGAGGAGGTTGTAAGGAGAACCTGCTGGTGGACCGCTGCATCACGCAAGCCGCGGTCCAGCACAAGCGTAACCTTTTGGTCGCTTTGCTAGACTATCATAAGGTGTTAAACACTGTCAGTCAGAAACGGATTATCCACCTACTTAAACGCCTTTCGCTAAGTCCTTGCATAGCGGGGTCCATTAAACAGTTCATGCCGCTCTGGAAGACACGCTTCACAGTCAAAACTAGCGAAAGCAACGTGTCGGCTGGAGCGGTGGGGTATAGAAGGACGATTATCCAGGGAGATTCGGCGTCTCATTACTACGCCTATTAATCGCCTTGCAGGCTGCACGTGGGTACGAAGCAGCTGCCCCCGAGGGTCGTGGGCGAGAGATCACCCATCTATTTTATATGGATGACCTCGAGCTATACGGGGATGGGGGGCTTGAGCTCTTCTTGAACATCGTAGCGACGTACCCACGGGCGGCTGGTATGGACTTCAGGTTGGGCAAGAGCGCTGTGTTTTTAGCTCAGGAGAGGGAGAGCAGAAAGTGTCGCGGCTGATATTCAGCTGGTGGATGGGAGCGTCTTTAAACACCTTGACACCGAAGGTTCTTACTGATACTTTGGCATTGATCGGCGCTCTGTACAAGACACTGAGAGTGTCAAGGGGGCCCTCCGCCGCGAGTGTAAGCGGCGCCTCAGACGGATCTGGAAATCGGATCCATCTGGGAAGAACAAGACCATTGCCACCAATATGCCTGCTGTCTCGGGCCTGCTCGAGTCATTTGGCGTCGTCGAATAGCGTAG
This sequence comes from Ophion obscuratus, assembly GCA_964007375.1. NCBI lineage: Eukaryota > Metazoa > Arthropoda > Insecta > Hymenoptera > Ichneumonidae > Ophion > Ophion obscuratus. Next base: position 39,978,214 of record OZ023314.1, read on the forward strand.
AGACAAGCTTAAGCAGCTGGACATCGGCACGCACAAGATAATGAATATCCAGCGGAGTCTGTACCCTCGAACTTCGACCCTGCGCCTTTATATGGTGCGTCAGAGCGGCGGGCGTAGGCTTTTGGATTGGAGTCTTTCTATGACCGCATGGTCCTTGGAATAGCAAGCGATGTAATAACGAACTCGGACCTGCTCCTGGAGATTGTGCACCAGCATGAGCTTCATGGGGTGGGGGCATTTGTTTATAAGACGGCAGATCGTGCGACAAAGACCTTCGGCTTGGAGTTCCGCCCGCGCCGGAGCGGCGCCTTGCCAACCGACTCCGACGCTCGGTTGCCCAAGTCCCGACATCGCCTGGCAATCAGGGCTGCCAAGCAGACTGTCCTGACTCGGCAGCACGTGGATAGACCCATGCACGGTATGTTTTTCCATCACATCTAGGAGAGCAAGGGCTGCCCGCCCAGCTGACTTTTTCCTTCTTGCGGTCAGCTGGACTGATGTTCATGACCGAAGGGTTTATCTGTTCCTGCCAAGATGGAGTTATCGATATCCTGGTCTATCGCAGTCGCTTTATGGGTCAGCCTCTGCCGACCATTTTGTGCCATACGTGCAAACAATCGCCGGAGACACTAATGTATCTATTGTCGGCCTGCCCGGTATATGCAGTCTCCGGCTATATCCATCGCCATAACGCGGCCCTAAGGGTGTTGTATTACCATCTATGGCACTCTTAGGAGATAGACCGGGGGCCCGTGCCGCCTTATTTACTAGCAGATATTGAGTCCGTTGTCGTGGGCGAGAGGTGCAAGATTTATTTAAACTTCTCGTTCGCGACCATCGGACCGCTTCAAGCGAATAAACCTGATGTTGTCCTCTTCGATTTCGACGACAGGACGATATAAGTCATTGAGTTCCCGGTCCCGGCCGAAGTGAACGTGTCGCTAAAAGTACAGGAGAAACGGCTCAAGTATCAGCCTTTCCTGGCCGAGTTATGTCGTTTGCACTGGAAATTCAGGGTAACTATCGTTCTCCTCATCATTCGTGCGCTTCGGGGGGATGGCCGAGTCTTTCGTGTTCGGCCTCGCCAGCATACCGATTTGCAAACCCGGTGTCCGGTTGCTGGCGCGTCGGATGCAGAAGGCGGCCATGAGTAGATCCCTTCGCTTACTCAGGCAACACGACTTCAGTATCCGCTCACCCTCTCGCTTGAAGGAGCGGCTATCGCAGAGCGATATTTGATTTTTCGCGCGACTTTTTGACTCCGTGGCAGCTGCGGTGCTGTCGGAACCCTCGAGTGTTGCCCAGCAATATTGTTCCGGTGTAGGTTAAGACCAAGCCTAATTCCCGGGGGTAGGTGAATGTTTCCCAGCCCAAACTTTGGAAGAGCGTTGCCCGGAGCGAAAAAATAACAAATCTTCAATATATGTAGGAAATAATGCTCGAACCATCCATTTTGGATCCAAGTTAGCAACACACGTTTCGCAACGTTTGAGTTTATGAGGCTCTCTATGTTTTGAATCAACGGATGATGAACTCCACTGCGTACGATCTGCCTATTGTATGGAGATGAGACAGGCAGAGGAATGATGGAAGGAGGAAAGAGAGGCCATGGAGGGGAGAATGAAGAAAGTAGAAGACAGAATGGAAATGGTAGAAAAACGAGAGCAGGAAATAAAAACGATTAGGTAGAGAATAAGGAACCTAAATATAGCAAAGGGAAGTAGCGGAAGGGAAAGGGGGCAGGAAGTAGAAGAAGAAAAAAGAGGAGAAGAAGGACAGACAGGGAGAAGGCTGAAATCAATAGAAAGGAAAATGGTGATAAGGGAGAGGGAGAAAAAACGGAGAAACTTCATAATAAGGAGAGTAAACAAGAGGGGAAGATAAAGGAGGCTGTAAAAAAGATATCGGAACAAATGGGGGTCAGGGTAGGGTAGAGAAAGCGAGAGAGATAGGGAAAGGTATAGAACACAGGAAAGCCACAATGATAGAAGTGAGAATCGAAAAAATAGAGGGGAAAAAGAGGCAATTAGAAGGAAAAGGGAGCTACGAGGAAGAAAAGAGAATATAAAACGATCTAACGCGAAAGGAAAGAAATATGCAGTGGGGGCTGAGAAGAATAGGGGAAGAGGAAGAAAGAAGGCAAAGAGGAAGAAAGAAGAAGAGTAAGAGTAGGGTACGCGAAGATAATAGTGGAGGAGACCACTTGGTTCTGCGACGAGCAGGAGGAGACGCGAGGCAAGAGAGAACGGGTGAGAGGGACAGGAGAGGGGCACCGAAAAACTAATAGAGAGGGTGGAAGGCAGGAAGAATAAGAAAGAGAAGAGGGAAAAGGGGAAGGAACGAGAGGAGGAAGCAGAGTAAGAGGGAGAGAAGGGTAGGAAGCGGTAGATGGTCGGGAAGGATGAAGAAGGAATGTAAGAAGAGGATCGAAGAAGAGGATCGCTGGTAAAAGAAAACAGAGAGAGAACGGAAAACAGAGAGGAGGACAACAAGAAAAGCATAATGGGATGGAGAAAGCAAGGTAAATAACGGGGTGGTGAGAGGGGAGTTAAGAAGGTGGAGAAGAGGAGGGAGGAGGGAGTACAAGGAGATGTGCGAAAGGAAGAAGGAGGAGGAGAGAGAACAGAAAGCGGCAGGTATGGACTTCGGGTTGGGCAAGTGCGCTGTTTTTGTATCTCAGGAGAGGGAGAGCAGAGGGTCTCGCGGCTGATGTTCAGGTGGTGGACGGGAGCGTCTCCAATCACTTGGGTGCCGCAGGGTCTTACCGATACCTTGGCATCGATCAGCGCTCTGTACAGGACGCTGAGAGTGGCCCTGTGCCGCGAGTAAAGGCGGCGCCTCAGATGGATTTGGAAATCAGACCTGTCTGGGAAGAACAAGATCACTGCCAACAATATGCTCGCTATCCTGGTCTTGCTCTACTCATTTGGCGTCGTTAAATAGCGTAGGTTCGAGCTTAATGCCTTGGGCCATTCTAGAGGCCGAAAAATAGGCTTTTTTTCAGAAAAACTCCAAATAAATCGAGATTACAAAAAAGGGTGTTTATCATACATATCAGTGACTGTGTACCATAATTTTTTCTTGAAGCGATTTATTTCAGAATGGCGGCTGTACAGCGTTTATCTCAAAACTGCATTTTTAAGTTCGCCGGAAACAACTCAGACAATTTTCAACCGATCCACTTGAAATGTTGAATGTATCTTGAAAAATACATTGTCTATGGAAGTACCTAGGATTTTTTTTTATATTGCGTAGTTCATTTGTTATCAACGATTTTTTAGGCCAATTTTTGAAAAGTGAAAAATTTGCTTAAAAAATGGTCAGAAAACTGTTGATCACAAATTAACTATGCAATATAAAAAAAAATCCTACGTACTTCCACAGACAATGTATTTTTCAAGATATATATTCAACATTTAAAGTGAATCGGTTGAAAATTGTCTGAGCTATGTTTCCGGCCAATTTCAAAAATGCAGTTTTTAGATAAAAGCTGCACAGCCGCCATTTTGAGATTAATCGCTTCAAAAAAATTATTGTATACAGTCACTGACATGTATGATAAACACCCTTTTTTGTACTCTCGATTTATTGTTTAGTTTTTCTGAAAAAACTCCCCAAAAAGCTTATTTTTTCGGCCTCTAGAGTGGCTTAACCCCTTAAGGGGAGGTTCTGCCTTGTTGCGCAAAAAAATGTTCGATTTTTCACCAATTTTTTATGCGAAAAGCATTAAATATAGAATGATGATATTTGGTATGTTGACTAAGCGGTCTTTATTGAACATCAAAATATTTTTTAAAGTTTGACAAAACATATTGGTGGGAGTGGGAGGAGCCACGTATGTCGGTGCGCGGGCGATGACATTCTTTGCTTGCGGAAGACCCAAGTCCCGCATAGGTGATCTGAAGCAAAAAAATCACATATATTTTTACTTTGTACAATAGAAGAAAAACGGAAAAATTAAAAAATAGCGAGCGATCGGGAGGAAGTTTGTTTTTTTTCCAAAAATGTTGCTCTCAATTTTTTAATTTTCTAATTTTTCTTCTTGATTCTAGGTCAACATCAACATTCTATATTTAATACTTTTCGCGTAAACAAATTGGTGAAAAATGGAAAATTTGTTGGCCCAACAAGGGAGAATCTTCCCTCATACAGCTGGACATCGGCACGCGCAAGATCCATCCAGTGGAGTCAAAGCGGCGTGCGCGGGCGCTTAGGATTGGAACGTTTTCATGACCGCATGGTCCTCGGAAGCATGAGCTTCATGGGGTGAGGGCATTTCTTTATAAGGCGGCAGATCGTGCGGCAAAGACCCTCGACTTGGAGTTCCGCCGGCGCCAGCGCGGCGCCTTGCCAACCTCACTTGCCAAGGAAAGGACTGAAGTAAAGGATAGAGGAAATATATGAGAAAACACAGAACAGGGTGAGGGCAAGGGGGAAGGAGAATGCTTCTAGATGGAGATAGAGGTAAGGCGGGTGTGCCCACCGAGCCCGATACTATTCAAGTTAATGACGGCGGATGTGGAGGAAGAAATTAGGAAGGGAGAATAGGGCAGAGTAAAAATAGGAAAGCAGAAAATATACACGCTGGCGTACGCGGACGACAGAGTGGTAATGGCAAAGGGGGAGGAAGCGATGGAGAACATAATAAAAAGGCTGGAGAGGTATTTTGAAGGAAAAAAGTTAGATGTGAACGTAAGAAAGACGAAAATATTGTGGTTCGGAAAAGGGGGAGGGAGGTACAAAAAGAAGAAATGGAAATGGAAAGGAGAAAGGATGGAAGAGGAAAAGGAATTCAAATACCTGGGATACGTCTTCAGGAAAAACGAAGGGCAGGAAGCACAGATAAAAGACAGGGTAAGGGAGGAAGGGACGGTGAGGAGGTAGGCATAGGGAATAGGAACGAGGAAGTTTGAGAAGGACGTGAGAAGGAGGCTATGGTTGTTCGATATATTGGTGTGGGCGGTGATGGGATACGAGGTAGAGATATGGCGATGGGAGGAAAGAGGGGCGATGGAGGCAATCCAGGAGAGATACATAAGATGGGTGTAGGGGTTGGAATGGAGGACGCCGGGATACATGGTGCGAAAGAAACTGAAAAAAGGACAAGATTAGAACGAGGGCGGGCAGGAAAGCATGGAGGCATACAAGGTGTATGAGTATGAGCTGAGCAAAGGGGGTGGGGGGGACTGGCAAGGAGATGCTGAGAGGAGATAAAGGAGAGGGCGAGAAGGGTGACGCAAGAGAGGGCAAAATGGAAAAAAGGCAGAGAAGACTTCAGAGGGATCGAGGGGCGAACAGAGGAGGAGAACCAGGGACAAGAGAGTGATACAATAGGAAGGAGAAAGGAGCCAGGAAAAATGCGATAGGATAGTTTAAGCAAGGTACATCGAGTGATACAGGGAAATTATAACAGAAGGGGTATCAGAATATATAAAAGCGGGATGATGCGAAGAGAGATGCAAGAGAAGAGCGAGTTTGAGGATGGGAAACGAAATGACGGAAAGGAGGCATTGAAAAGCGGAGGAGGAGAGAAGGTGCCGGATCTGTGGGGAAGAAACAGAGTCATGCGAACATTTAATAGACGGGTTTGGAGGAGGGACAGAAAAAGAAAAAGGAATAGGGGAGCGTATAAGGGAAATACTGGATGAAAGGGAAAGAGGGGAGGCATGGATAAGAGGGCTGGAGGAGAGGAAGAAGGAGTGAGAGAGGCATCTGAGGGAGGGAGTAGCAAGAGAGGGTGAGGAATGAAAGAAGAATGGAGTGAAAAGAGGAAACGGAAGGTGATGAGAGGGGTAGGGGAAGATTAAAATGGAATAAGGCGGCGTAATAGGTTAAGTGCGTGGCGAATAAAAGTAGGCACAGGAGACGGAGAGGCAAGGAGAGAGGAAAGAGGAATAGGTAAAGGAAAAGTAGAATAAGGCGCCGAGGAGGAGGAGTGATTAAGTGCGTGCAGATAGAATTAAGTAGGATAAGAAAAGGAATAGATTCGGAAGCCCTTCGTAACCCTTCGGGGAACACATAAATGATTATATACATAGTAATTAGAAGTAATGAATAGTAACAGTAATAAGACTCAAGAATACTTATTTTTAATAATAACAATAATAATTAATTTTCGGCGATATTGCGAAAATGTTATGTTTATAATGATATCAGTAGTAATAATAACAATACCAATAGTAGTATGATAATAATGATATTTGGATTAATGTTAATTAATAGTAGTTAATAGTAATTATTGGACTTAAGAATGTATATTTTCAATGACAAAAGTAATACATTTTGGGCGGTATTAGAAACATTCAATCTTTATAATGATAACACTCGTAATTGGTTCAACGAATTTCAGTACCGAAGCGAGTTCAAGCGAAGCACAAGCGACTTAAGCGGTAGCAAGCTCGAGCCCCTTTTCTGGAAACGTTGCGCTGGCGATCTCAGAAAGTACGAGGTTTCATTCGACGAGACCGCCGCGTTTTTCATCGAGTATGCGGAAAAAGTTTCGTCGCACAAAGAGCGGTGAGTGCTTAATACGAATGAAAAATTTGGTACCTGCATATTGCATCCTTCTTATTTTATCGCGTTTGCAATAATGTAGAATGTTCTTATTATAATTTTGAGAGGCCCCAACATATTTTTCGGGTTTTTTCAGGGTATTTGACAATTGAGATTTTAGAGTTTCACGGCGTTAAAACGTTTAAGATCATTGTAGAATTTTAGTATGTTCAAGAAACATGTAAAACTTTAAAACATTCCAGAATTTTTTAATGTTCGCCGGCAGCAATCTTGAATTTGCGATTGCAGGTTTCAAGGGCCCAAAAAGTATTTCTTTCTTTTTTAGAACATCTTAGTATTTAAATTTTCGAGAGGGTTTAAAGGTTTAAGAGCCTTCTATATTGTATTTCCTTCATATTCAAGAAACATTAAAAACTTTGGGACGTTCCAGTATTTTGGAATTTACAAAAAAATTTAGAGTGTTTTGATATTTTAGATCATTTTACGATTTTCGAATGAGTTCTAGTTACACAATAATCAAGAATGTTATAATTTTTAGGGTACTATAAAAATATTTCTTTCTCATTTAGAGCATTATAGAATTTAGATTTTAGATTTCAAAGGCGTTTGAAGGTTAAGGATATTTTAGAATTAAAAAAATTTGGAAAATATTTAACACGATGAAACACTTCAGGATTGTTAAATATTTAAGAATTTTTTGAATATATCGATAGATTAGATAATTTTAGCATTTTCGAAAGACGTCTGGTATTAGAACGTGTAGGAATATTTAAGAATCTCGCTCGCAATAATCTGGAATATTTTTATTATAATTCGCAAAATATGTAAAATATATTTCTTTTCATTTTAGGCCATTTCATAATTCTAGAGTTATTGGAAAAATTAGGAATATTCCAGAATTTTAGAATATTTACGAAACATTTGAAACATTAGGCCTTTGCGATACTTAAGAATTTTGGAACAAATATTCAAGCACACATGGACTTCAAGGAGTCTTACACTTTCAGAACTTTGAACGTTTTATAACTTTTTTGCAATATATTTGTAGCACATTTTAGAGTTATGGAGCCTTTCAGAGTTTTGGAATTTTTTCGAGTATTAGGAATGACTGAATTTTTGAAGTGTGTAGAACGGTATATATTTTTATCTCACAAACATTTTGGATGTGTAGACTATTCTAGATTTTTATGATAAATGAGTATTACGGATCAGGTACGAGATATTGAAGCTGGCGTTCGAGAGTCTTGAACCGATTGGCACCGACAAGAAAACCCTCGACACGGTCGAAATGGCTATGTGGAAATCCTGCGTTCTAGCCGACCCGGATTCGATAGACATCGAGACCGATCCCAGAATCTTCAACAAATTAAAAGCTGAGCTGTTGTCGGGCATCGTCGATTTGAGGGTCAGCTGTAGACTGAATGACGCGACGGAGGAGAGCGCGGTTGGAGTACTGATCAGTCGATTCGTGACAGCTGGACAATTGGCGACAGCTCTTCATATAAGCGCCATCTTCACTTACAAACATCGGGTATATAAAAAACATTTACAAGAATAATTTAGACAATATGGCATTACAATTCTAACTAGATCACTAGTTAGGATTTTTAATTCATATTTGAATTTGATACTGTACCAAAATCTTGTTCTGGAAGAAGCTATAATATTCTTATAACTTTCAAAATATCAACAAAAAAAATTTAATTTTAGCACATTCTACAATGTACAAGGTGTTACGATTTTTTTACATTTGAGAAGCACAGAATTATAGAACATTTTTGAATATTTGAAAAACATATTGTACGTTTGAAAACCTCCGAAGGTTTTAGAATTTTAGAACACTTCAAAATATTCGGAAAAATGTTAAGGGGTTTTAAATTTCGGGACATTTAAGATATTTCGAATATTTTAGAATATTTGAAAGAAATGTCGCATGTTTAACATTTTTTGAACATTCTAGAATTTTAGAACATTATTTAATGTTCGAAAATATGTTGCACGTTATAAAACTTTACAACCAGAATTTTAGCTGTCACATCCGGAAGGGATGAGAGCATAAACTTTTGTTTCCCGCTTTTTTGCCTACGCTTAGTGCTGTAGCCCGGGATGAGGGTAAAAAGGGAAATGTGTGAAAGGGGGCTTAGGCTTCGAGTGCCTCCGCGGTTAAGAGGCATGTAACGAATTCGACAGACGTAGCCATCATTAACAACGTTCTTTTATTTATTAATGATGTTTGGCTTTGTGGAGGAAAGATGTAGAACTTGTGATGATGAATGATAGATTTCCGGTTTCAGCTATTTCGGGTGACTGCCTTCGACGAGTGGTGATGGATCAATGCCTTTTTGTAGTATGCTCCGTCGTGAAGTAAAAATTAGGAAAAGTTTTATTCGTTGAGGAAGGAGTGCATTTTCAGGGATGCGTTTTTCTTAAGGATTGGTTATTTGGTCGTGAGGATGTAGGGTAACCTACGCGAATGGTCGAGACAGCGTGGGAGAAAGGACTTCTAGCTCGTTATTGGGTCCCGGTTTTGATAAACACAATCGCAGTGCTATTTCCGAGAATTGAGTTGAACGCATATGTTTTCTGTGAGTCCAGTTTTATGACCGCTGAAGTATTTCTCCTCGGTTGAGTTCTCCTTGAAGAGTTGTTTCGGTCTCAAGATTAGGGAGGCGCAGGGACCTGGTGAGGTCCCTGCGTTTTTTCTGTTCAAGTGTCGTGGGGACCTTTCGTGGCTGCACGTATATTTGTTTATAGATATGTTTGAGGCCGGCTGTGTTCTCGCGTCTGGAAATGGAAAATGGAAATATTATCATAATTAATTTTTCAACAGCTCTAGCTACCAAAAGATATAATTCTTATAGAAGAAAAATATTCAAACTAATTCGAAAACTAGCAAACGGACGCTTAACCACCAGTAAATAGGCGTGTAGTATAGACGAACGCTGTCAAGCATAACGATTCCTTGTTATTAAATGCTAGATTTGGATCACTGTCTGGCACAAAAATTATTTTATTCTTATACATATGAGTATTATATTCGTTATTACGATTTCGCAGAAAATACATAAATCTTTTTTGTACCTTAACGTGACATTCTCAAAAAAAAACAACAAGCAAACAACAAACAACAAAAAAACAACAAACAAACAAGAAAATTAAATTTTGCCTAAAATAAAAAAAAAACAATGTATTGATTTTATGACAAGATGTAATTAAATGTACAGGTTATATAAAATGATGTGTAGAAAGGAACCATGGGTCGTAAATGAGCCCGTCACCCAGAAAATAAAAAATAAAATATTAAAAATTCGGGTAATATGAGTTTCCCGGATCGGGGATAGGAGAAACAACAAAAGCGAGTTAAGCACCAAAATAAAGCCTTCAATCACTTAGCCAGTAGATTCTATTATTCGAAAAAAAAGAACTTCAACGTTGCCCGACTCTCACCACGAGGAGGTGGACGGATAGGCACATGGTAAATGACAACGTTTGCGGTCACTGTTGTCACACCATTAAGAGTCCTGTGTGTGTGTGCGTGCATACGTGTGTGTGTGTGTGCGTGCGTACGTGCGTGCGCGTGCGCGTGCAGTGTGTGTGTGTGTGTGTGTGTGTGTGTGTGTTTTTTAAAGAGGTTTAGCGGGAAAGTGTCTGCGCACCGTAGCAAATAATTACCGTGTGTCGGGCTTGCACCGACTAAAAACCCCCGTTCCTCTGTGGCCTTACAAATTCTCCCGCGGGACGACCGCTAGGTATTATATCGCGGGAGAGGCCTTAGCCGCAGCTCTTCCTACAGTGCTGTCAGACGACCTTACATCCCCCGTTCCACTCGAGATGGTATGAGTAGTTTATGGGTTCGTGTCGCTGATTTCATCTATGACTGCCGGGTCTTCCGGCGTCGTCTTTTTCCTCGCGCGTTCTGCACGTCGCAATTCCTTCATTACTGCAGCAGCATAAGCCGATGCCGCTGTCCATGCGTCTGCTGACTTCAGCATCAATTCAACCAGGTTGTCCGGGTTGATGCGTGTCTCCAGCTGATCCTCGACTATCGCGCAGGAGGCACTAAACCGTGGGCATGCATGTACAGCGTTCCCCTCGACTGCTGCACATGCTGGGCAGTCCGGGGAATCTTCATAATTAAACTTATAGAGATAAGCCCGGAAGCAGCCGTGTCCTGAGATCACTTGAGTGAGATAATAGTTGAGCTCCCCATGTAGACGGTTCACCCATATCTCCACCTTCGGGATTAGTCGATGTGTCCACCTTCCCTTGGTAGAGGCATCCCACATCGTCTGCCACTGGTTCAAACTGGTTACTCTCGCTTCTGTCCTTGCATAACTGGGATTTCTAGCTCCCTTCTGCTGGTACATCGATCTACGCTCCTCAGCGAGCACCTCAATGGGCAGCATTCCCGCGATAACGTTGATAGCGTCCTCAGAGACAGTGCGAAATGCACATGCTACCCTCAAGGCGCTGACGCGATACGTTGCTGCAGCCTTCCTGCGGTACTCCTGGATTTTCAGTGCGTCAGCCCAAATGGCATACCCAGGCATACTATGGCATACCCAGGTGAGCACTGAGGTCGTCACTGATGACAGCAGTTTCCTCCTCTTCTGTCTGGGGCCACCAACATTAGACATGAGTCGCGCCAGTGTGGTAGCCACCCGAGCGACCTTTCTGCTGATCTGCTCAGTTTGCTCTTTGAAGTTCAGCCTCGCGTAGAGAATCACACCCAGGTACCGAATGAACGGTTGGGATGTAATTTCGGTGTTTCCAACCCTGAGCGTTACCGTTTCCATCACCTTCCTGCTGGATACGAGGAGTACTTCTGTTTTGTTGGCTGCAAGCTGCAGTCCAACAGAAGACATCTATTCCTTTATTTTGGCGAAAGCTTCGCCGAAGACTGCGGTGATTTGCTCCAGGAATTTAGCGATGACAATCAGCGCCGCGTCATCTGCAAACGCTACGACGGACACTCCTTTCGGCAATTGTAATAGCAGCAGATCATTGTACATGATGATCCACAGAAGCGGTCCAAGTACAGAGCCCTAAGGAACTCCTCCAGTCACCCTATACGTCTTCGGTCCATCCTCTGTGTCGTACACGAGCCACCTATTACATAGGTAACTCGCCACTATTCTCCGTAGGTACCATGGTACACCTAATGTTTTTAGGGCATCCATGATACACTTCCATATCGCCGAGTTGAAAGCGTTTTCGACGTCGAGAGCGACAACTGCGCAGTACTTCTTGGACCCTCTTGTCCATCGTTTCCCCGCAGTCGATTCCTGCGCCTCCTTCACCACTGTGTTAATGGCATCCAGCGTAGAGCGGTCCTTTCTGAAGCCAAACTGGCCCTCCGCCAGTAGAGGGTCCACGAACTTCTCAATCCTGTTATGTATGATGCGCTCGAAGATCTTTCCGGCGGTATCCAGCATACAGAGCGGACGATAGGATGAAGGTTCGTCCGGTAGCTTCTTCCCTTTCGGGAGGAGCACTAGCTTCTGCCACTTTCACTTGTCCGGGAAGATTCCTTCCTTGAGACACTCAATGTACATGCCCAGGAATATTGACGGTGCCAACTTGATCACTGCCTTGAGTGCGATGTTGGGTATCCCATCCATGCCGGGGGCTTTATTGTTGCCCACCCTGGCAATCGCCGTAAAAAGCTCTTCTTCAGTAATGGCTGGGATGTCCTCATCGACGTCCTCCGCGAGCTGGTAGTTCTCCTCGGGTTGCTCAGGGAACAGATGTGTAACAATCTTTTCCAGCAGGGCTGCGTCCACAGGCGATGGCATCGACTAGCTTTTCAGCCGAGTCATTACTCTTTGTATGGCCTGCCCCAGGGAGCATGTTCGACCTCGCTGAGCAGTTCGCCCCAGCTTTCAGCTTTACTCTGCTTGATAGCCTTTTTAAGCTTTAAGCGCACCTTCCTGTGCTGTTCTTCCAAATCGGGGAACGAGCGTTTGCCTCGAGCTCGTTGCGCTCGGCGGCGAGTTCGATGACACTCCCTTCGGAGGCCGGCAATTCGTTCGCTCCACCAGTGTACGGCTGGTCGGAAGTCGACATCACGTTTCCGTGGCATTGTGGCATCGCATGCTTCGGTCACCCTCTGCATGACCACCTCGACCTTCTCGTTTGCACTTTCCGCTGCGAGGGGGCTGGTGTCAAAAGTTTCACGAAACAAGTCCGCATCAAATATTGTCGCTTTCCAACCTTTTCCGTTTGTCTTCGGTGCCTTCGCTATTCTGCTGAAGTCTCCGCGAATCTCCCAGAGAATCGCTTGATGATCACTGTGAGTGTAGATATCACTGACTACCCAGTGGCACTGGTTGCCTCTGGCCAGGCTACTACTCACAAAAGTGAGGTCCACTATAGAGGAGGCTTCACCTTCAACAAAAGTGGGCTTTGTACCTGCATTAAGTAGTACTACATCCAATAAGGACATAGCCTCAAGCAGGGCTTGGCCCTTCCTGTTCGTCACTTTACTACCCCATTCCACAGCCCACGCGTTGTAATCTTCGGCTATGGCTACCTCGACTACTAAGTTGTCGAAAAAATTCTCAACCTCATCAGTCGTCAGGCTAGGCGGTGCATAACAACTGTAGAAATGAACCCCTTTGGCTTTTATTCTCACAAACCCAGTTTCCATCCGACTCGCAAGATCCTGAAATGGAAGCTTTCCGCACGATCAAATTGCGGCCTTCCCACTTGCGTCAGATTCCCAGGGTTGCGTGTCTAGATGTCTATATGGTTCCGAGAGTATCGCCAAGTCAGGCTTCAGCTCGCGCACAGTCTGCATGAGCAGGTCCTGTGCGGCTTCACAATGGTTGAGGTTGAGCTGGAGTACTCTCATTTGCATCGTTTTTGGAGTGCCTGGAGAGCCTGGAGAGCCCGCGTTTACGCTGGACATCGGCTGCTACCTGCGATGTGGGCTGTGGGTGCCCCATCTCCCGCTTCTGCACATATGACACACTTTGCGGTTGCTGTGCATTTGGCAACTTTGTGGCCAGTGATACCGCACTTGATGCAGTCTTTAGCCCGGTCGACGCTGCTCTTGCAGTTCCGTGATAAGTGTCCAAATTTCCAGCACTTGAAACACTTTAGTGGCCTCGCCACCTCTCGGATTCTGCAATTACACCAGCCGACTCGGATGATTCCTGTATCCAGAAGTGTCCGGGCAGCAGGCACCATGATTCGTATTACCTCGGTCTGAGTTCTGCCGTATGCTTTACGCAGAGACTTAACAGAGTGATCCGTGGCTGGATAGTCCGGTCCCAAGACTCTCTGCAGGGCCGCCGATATCTCCTCCTTCGTCGCATCCTCTTCCAGGTCCTTGATCTCCAGATCCACTTCCTGGACTTTACTCTGCACCGTTGTGTGTGTGTGTGTGTGTGTGTGTGTGTGTGTGTGCGCGCGCGCGCGCGTGCGTGTGCGCGTGCGTGTGTGCGTGTGTGCGTGTGCGTCTGTGCGTGCGTGCGTGCGTGTGTGCGTGTGTGTGTGCGTGTGTGCGTGCGTGCGCGCGTGTGTGTGTGTGTGCGTGCGTGCGCGCGTGTGAGTGTGTGTGGGTGGGTGTGGGTGTGTGTATGGGTGTGCGTGGGTGCGTGCGTGCGTGCTTGCGTGCATGTGCGCATGTGAGATCAGGTAGCGATCAGGTCTCCGTGGTTCGTCACTCCCAGGGTATTTACCATCTCCAAACCCTCGCTATCGTCTTTTTAATTATCACGTTGTCGATTTTATCGGGGCCACGACGTTGCTGGTGGTGTCGAAGGTAAATAACCGATCCGTTTATACCGATGGCTCGTAGCATACGGGCTTGTTTTGTAGCTTCCACATGCCGACCTCCATTATGCAGACATGCTCGCAGCCTTTCCTTTACACTGGTCCGAACTCTTGCCACGAGTTGACGGTTCCGTCTCAACTGGGCCATTTCATCATCTATCCGGCGTCTCAGATCCACTGGCGTTCTGATCGCTCTGCCAGATCTACAAGCGATGTCTTTTAGCACACTCCACATTAAAAAATCCAAAGAATGACGGTCTGGAGAATGTGGTGGCCATGAATGTGGCGCAGGCCGACGGCCTATCCATCGCTTTCCAAAGGCTTCGTGAAGAAAAGCACGAATTTGCCGACCAAAATGTGGCGGGGCGCCATCGTGCATAAAGAAAAGGCCTTGGCGATTCTGCCGCAGAACAATTTCTCGTAAGCGATGGATTAAATCGCGCCGCAGAAAAACCATATAATTTCGACTATTCAACCGCGACGGAAGATATACCGGACCAATGATGTTGTCACTAACGATACCTGTCCAAACATTGACGCTGAATCGACCCTGGTGGACTCCTTGCATCATCGCATGAGGGTTCCTTTCAGCCCAGATGCGAATATTTTGCCTATTCACAATGCCGGTGCTTGAGCAGCTCGCCTCGTCAGTGGATAGGACGTGCTCAAGAAATCGAGGGTCCCTTTGCAATTTTCGAAGTATCCAGCGGCAAAAATTCTAACGTACTTGATTGTCCCCAGGGTGCAGTGCTTGGACATATTGCACACGATACGGTCGCAGGCCCTCCTCGCGAATTATGCGACCAACTGTCATATGCGCTACACCAACGCGAGCGGCTATTCGGCGTAAACCCCGACGGGAAAGGCCCGTGCAAGAGCAATAATACGCTCCTCGATCTTCCAATCGACTTAAGGACGTCCTGCTCTCCGATGTCCAGTGCCCTGGATGGCAAACCTTTCCTGGTCATTAAAGCGCTCATCAAGACGTTGAAATTCACGCCGATCTGGAATTGCACCAGGCCTTAGCCGCCCCCCATGAGCACGCTGGAGCAGCCACTCCATAGATTTCGCGCGCTCGAACATAATATCCAAAAGCCTGATCAATAGCGCGAATCATGAGGTGTTGGTTCATCTCGCAAACGACAACGACGATGACGTCGGTAACGATCCATGGTCACACCAAGATAACACGACCAGACGATCAAACGACATGGCAGCTAGACACGCCCAGACAGTAACAGACGATAATACCAAGAGACACGACCCGACAGTTAAACAACCAAGACAGTCAGACACGATTAGACAGAGAGGCAGAGACACGAATAAGCAGTCAGACACAATGCAACATAGAGACACGACCAAACCATTCGAATCCCCTGGCTGAGTGATGGAGGGCTTTGTTTTGGTGCTTAACTCGCTATTGTTGTGTTTCCCCTATCCACGATCCGGGAAACTCATATTTCCGTATTTTTCATATTTTATTTTTTATTTTCTGGGTGACGGGCTTATTTGCGACCCATAGTTCCTTTCTGACTTTTGTTCCTCTCATTTAGAAGAATTTCTCAAGCCAATACAAAATTTGACCTTGGGTTTTGGGGTCAAGGTTAATTTTGCGGGTTTATGTTGGAGGGTGATCTTCGCCGAACGTGACTCGGAGAATCACCTGGCGGAGTGGTGACACATAATTTTTATACATCCTGTACATTGCCATATCTTGACAAAAATTACGTTAGCAATTTTCAGTAGACAAGCTAAATTTTTGACTCTGCTTTGAGCATCATCAGAATAAAGCCCATATGTCTATTCACGGGAAAGGGGTTAGAATACAGAGAACCAGTGGATAAACATGTCCGATTCGAACCTATTATTACGAATGAAGAAAAAATTGCAAAAAATCGAAGATTGATTCTTTCTCAAGTAATGGAAGTAATACTTCCCTTTAAAACTTAAAAAACGATTATTTCCGCGTTTCGAATACCTACTGTGCACAGCCGTATCGTAACTAAGTTGCGCGGTGTGCAAGTACTACAAACGAGAAAAATTCCGTGCTGTGTCGAAATTCGATATTAAACTGACATATCGGTTTTAACGACAGCTGTGTTTTTTTTTGCTAAATTATAGTGATTCGATTTCTTATCGATAATTCATATTCTATACTGATTTAAAATATAAATCTGCTTTTCAGTTCATTCACTGGTCGCTTTACACAATGCATAACACTTAAGTTTCCGTCTTCGATTTTGTTGAAACTCATATATGTGATGAAACATTGAAAACGGTCATACACGTTGTAACAAATTTCCTATTTATTATGGGGATCCACTACAATTATTCTTTATAATATATTCCTTTTCAACGTCTTTCCACAGATCTATTTTATTCTCTCAGTCTTATTGGAAATATATCTAAGATATCACAAAATGCCGTTTTCTGTACGGCGGATATCGTCTTCGAATTAAATCAACGCGAATTTTATACGCTGATACGCTACAAATCACCCAAGGGGTGTAAGACCCATTACGCCGATACGAACAGTTACAGTTCTCGATATACTCGATTTACATTACGCAGAGGAAACATTACACTTTTTTTTCAATACAATAACATTATACTTATTTCAGTACACGCGAAGTACATTACGCGGAGAATAATAATTGACGAATTGTAGAACATGCGAGTTAGACAGACAAGATATCACATTTCAATACACGCGAATTACATTACGTGGATACATTCATCACTTTGAAATACACGCGAATTACGTTACGCGGAGGAGAAACCTTTGAACTTTTGATTGTAAGCCGTTCTCAGGACATTGCCCCGAATAAGGCTGGGAATAGACGTCTGATTTTTTCTTTCCGACAATCCGATCCGATAGTCGGATCCGACTATCGGATCGGATTGTCGGAAAGAAAAAATCGGACGTCTATTCCCAGCCTAACAGGTGGGTATTCATTTTCAACGGGCGCCCGTTTTGTTGCGCGACACATTCATTTTTCAACGGCGCGACATTTTGGCGCGCGTCTATTTTAACAATATTAATACATACGTTCGTGACCTTATTTCGGCGAACTTACACGCGGCATCGGCCGCAATCACACTCCGTCGACCCCGATCGTTTCCAGTGTCGCAACAGCGACCTTTTCAGGGTGATGTCGGTCCTGTCGAATCGATCTTCGACGGGATGCCCTCGAAGTGACTCGCGACGCAGACACTTGTGGCGGGAGAGACGTGGCGTTGTACACGGCAACTATTCTTCAGATCATTGATGCTAGTCGGGAGCCCTGTAGTCCTCTTTCGGGCTCCGATGTCGATTTTCTCGATATGAACCTGTGGGCGATGGCGTGGCACGTGGTCACGATTCGTCCTTTGAGACGACTCGACACAAAAATGGCGGTGCAAAATGGCCACAAAGCGCCGGGATCGCGCGGCTCGTTAGAGACTCCGGGGTCGATCCTCCCGATATGGACCCGTGGCGGACTGCGTGGCTCACGGTCACGATTCGTCGCTTGAGACGAATGCTCGACACCGATTTTGCGCCAAAAATGAAACTTCCGACCATTTTTATTTTTAATTATTTCATAACGACGTTCCCAAGTTTGGGCGAGGAACGTGGTCGACAACGTGATCACACGTCCTCCTTCCTTTCCGGCTTGAGTCAGAAGAAGGAGAGAAAAAACTACGCATTACCACTGCCTTCTTTTTCCTCCGCTCCGATACCGTCACGACATCAATATCCGTATCGTACACGCGGCGTACGCTTACGCCATCTATTACGCTCGTGGGGCGTACGATTACGCCATCTATTATGCGGCAAAATTCAAGTGCCCTTTTCGCTACAACGTATTTTTCTCTATCTGCGGAAAGACGGTTTTAAGAGGATAACCACCCCACAAAGGAAGGCGCGTGGAATGGTTTTGGAATTTCACCCACAAGCAGTGCACCGTCTGAATGAAACAAAAATCAAAATTTTTCTAATGTATAGCGACCAAAGACCTTATAATATATTCTTTTTTGGTAATAATTTCTTCTCTATTGTTGGATGTAAAAGATAACGATTTTATTTTATTTTAATATATAATTGGTCATGCTCGGCATATAATTTGTACAATCAAGTTATTCTCGGCTCACTCATCCACGTCAATACATGCGACGACATTTGACCCACTGGCCTAATTAATTAGAGACATTTATAACGTAACAACGGGCGGCACACTGGCCAATAAACGACATTTTATTCACACGCATGTAACGGAAAGACTTTCGGCACGCTGGCCACAATAAAACAAGCATGCGTCAGTTCAATAGAACGATACATCTGAAATCGAAGCGTCTTTCGGCATGCTGGCTAATAGAATTAATAAATATATATATATAAACCGGTGCGATGGTCTAGTGGTTAGCGTGCTTGCCACTAAACCTGCGCACCGGGAGGTCCTGGGTTCGAAACCCAGTCGCGTACATTTCGTCGTGAAATGTTTTTCTTTGGCATTTCGTAGCGAAATAAGATTAGTTCCACGACTGCGGGGCGAACTTGATGACCGGCTGTATTGGTATAGGTTTTCCGCAGTTTCCCTATACCCATGACTGATATGTAATGGTGAATACGATACAGAGGGGGAAGTCGGCTGCGGCGAAGGTGGGGGGGGGGGGGGATTGGCGGTAGACGGAGGAGATGAGGAACGGATGATATAAGGAGGGGATAGTGGTGGAATGGGAGATTGAAAGAAGTTGAGGCGGATTGGGGCTCGTTAAAAGGGGAAGACCCTGTACGGCTGGAATAAACCCAATAAATTAATATATATATAAACGTAGCGTATTTCGGCACGCTGGCCAATAGAATTAACAAATATATATACTATATAAACGGAGCGCATTTCAGTACGCTACACAAAATTAAAGTCTTTGAAAGAAAACGGTGCGACTTTTGGCACGCTGGCCGATAGAATCAATAAATATCTATAAAAACGGAGCGCTCTTCGGCACGCTAACCAAATTAAAGTCTTTTACACACTCAACAACAAACTCTCTCTACAGGCGTTACGATGGCCGTTATTTATCACATGATATTTGACTATATTCTTTACTCCCGATTGTCCCGTCTATAAATTTAGCTAATACTGGATACTTCCTTTTGATACTCGATTTGATTGACTAATACTGGATTTCCTTTGTGATACTCGATTTGATGAGCCGTTAACCGTTGATATAATTGGAGGCGATGTGACGGTTGGTGATTCGGTTTTCTTCTCTTGGACGGTGATGATGTGTAGAGGATAGTGTTTGATGATCCCCGATGAAAATTCATCTCCTGCGTGAAGATCTTGGAATCCGTCGAGGCAGCCCCAGAAGATCGGGGAATGAGCGACATTTTGATGGAGTCCACGATGCGAGTTTCAGACCTGGCGACTGCGTGCGACTTTTCCGGTCTGATCCGAGTTGTCAAAATGGACGTTTTCCGGCCAGGGGCGTGAGCACTTTCTCGATATATTGTCGAAATATTGGGCGTAATTTTCTCGCGCACGTTTTAGGAAAGATTCTGAGGCCGATTCGCGCCCGTACTTCGAGATGTGCACGGATCTTCTTACTCAGATACGCGGCACGAGCTGACTCGAGTTGCGTCAGCTCGTGTTTTCCGTCCAACGGCCGTCAAGCGAGAGAGAGTCAGTCTTTTTTCTCTGTCGCCGAATCGAGTCCGCAATCGCGTCCTCCCTACTCCAGCGACCTCTATATCCTACATTAGTTACATTTTCTTTAAACCTAAAGGCGAGAAATTCGAATTCGGTAATCTGCATTATATTCTCCTATAACCTATTATAGAAGTATTGAAGAAAAATAAATTACGGGGCAACACGCCTTTCTTTGAAGGAGTCGTTTCCCCCTTTAAAACCGTTTTTTCGCCAATAAAAAAATACGCGCATAATCGTTTTCAATGCTTTATCACATCGATAAGTTTCAACAAAATTGACGGCGGACACTTGAGTGATGTTCCTTATAAGTCTAAATTGAATATAAGAATCCGTCGAAAAATGAGAGTACCGCTATCGCGCGTATATCGTGTGGTTGAATATACGTGAGAAACATACGCACAATGTTTTCTCTGGTCCTGATACGCGTTTCCTACCGAGATTTATACATATGGTGCGCTGAGTCTGAGCGCGGCAAACGTAGCAGGCGACGATAAAGGTAGATAGTCATCCGTCTCGCTTTCCCGGCCAATTTGACATTTTATGTATCTTCTGCTATTATTGCCTGTCATCTTGAGCACGCAATTTTAGAGCGTGAGTCGAGCCGCGCGAAATCCAGCGGCTGAGCGTGATATGTTTTTTTCGGATGTCGTCGATCCCTATTTGTCGCACTTTCAATCTGTTCTGTCAAGACGGGAGTTTCGCAGGCTTCTCAAAAGCTCGTTGTCCTACTCGAAACCAGGCGATATTTCGTCCGGCTCTCATTGGTCAACTCTACCCTTTGTTTTGATCTAACGACGGATTCTCGACTCAAATTAAGTTTGGCTCATGGTATCACAAGCATAGTCACCTCCTATTATTTTTGGTTCATCAAGCCGGATGTTCTGAGCACGGGCAAAGCATCGAGTTTTTTCGGTCGAACGGTATGCGCGGGAAAATAGTACAGCAGTAAAAAGGTGTTCGCGTGCATTACCGCGTGGGGGAACCCGATCGACGGGCGTTCTACATCTCGCTCTCTTGCACACGAACGCGCCCGGTGCGTCTTGCGTTTGCCATCGTTCGCCTCGTGGCAGCGCAAGAA
Source organism: Ophion obscuratus (assembly GCA_964007375.1). Classification (NCBI taxonomy): domain Eukaryota; kingdom Metazoa; phylum Arthropoda; class Insecta; order Hymenoptera; family Ichneumonidae; genus Ophion; species Ophion obscuratus. Next base: position 39,999,274 of record OZ023314.1, read on the forward strand.
GCGCGCGGCGCGTCGCTCTGGCCTTCTCGCACTCTCTCACTCTGGTGGCGAACCTTGCGCACGCTCAGGACAATCCCGCGCATTGAGACGGTTTGCTCGCCTCGTGGTCGCATCGCGTCGTAGATCGCGCCATGTGTACCGCCAGCCGCCGGCGATACTGCCTAAAAAAAGATGACAAAAGAAAAGATTAGTAGTCGGCCACTTTGAACATCGAGAAAAAAATTCCAACAGCTTGATATTCATAATAAATAGACTTGATTAATTTGATTTACTTAATTGATGAGATATTTGATTAATTTGATGAGTGAATCACTTTTTCACACGAAAACAATTGTTAAATTCGCACATGATTTTGTTCCTGTTACATTGGCCTAAGGCCTAAAAAACAAAGCTTTTGCTTTGTAACTAATTTACATGTTTTCGTGTTTTTATTTAAGGGGTTACCTCGCTTGCGATTTTGAAAAAATCGATTTTTTTTATTGCATTTTTTTGAAGTGTAAGTATCTGAGAATATGTCCTGAAAATTTCAAGTCGATCCGAACAAAATTGACTGAGATATGAGCGTTGAAAGAGAAGAATCCGTTGTGTAAACGACCGGCTAGTCTGCCGTCTGGCGCGCTCGACACTCCCTCCGACCTTCAATGCATTGTTCGATGAAATGGGTCGTATACCTGGCATTCACAATGTTCATATAATAGACTGGAATTTTTAAAAACGTATTTTCGTTGTCTGTTATGGTCTAAACTCGTCAGTGTAGCTTGAAAGTTCGACTATATAAGACGTATATTCCGCCGTTCATAATATTATAAGCGCAGTTTTTATTCATTTTACACTCAAAAATGGATCGAAAAAAAGGTTCGCGACAAACAAGAAGCAGTGACAATTTACGGAAATCTCGACCAAAAAAAAGGGTGTTTTTAACCCCAACCTGGCCGAAACGGAAACTGAAAGTTTCAACACGTCTGCGAAGAAACTGAAAAATAATATTGATATGACTGTGAATCAAAGTCCTAATATTGAATATCGGATTTTGAACTTTTGGGTTGTGTTTGCTGCTATTTCAAATTTAGTGAAGTGCAAAACGTATAATGGAAATATTACATTTGAAACGGCAAGTGCAAGAGGACTAGGCTTCAAAATCGTTGTGAAATGTGACTCATGTGCAGATAATTTGATACCATCTTTTCCTTTTTTGGAACATTCGTATGAAATAAATCGTCGATTTATATTCATCATGCGAGTTCTCGGCATAGGATTGGCTGGAGCACAAAAATTTTGTGGACTTATGGACATGCCAAGGTTTCTTACCGAGACTACATTTTCAATAATTTTGAAAAGTATTTATGAGTCTGTGAAAACATGTGCAGATGTAATATTTAAAAAAGCCGTACGAGAAGAAATTGAAGATACACCTAAGGCAGAAGGCGATGCAACTCCTCAATTAACAGTTTCCGGAGATGGATCCTGGAGGAAGCGAGGATATACGTCGTTGTTCGGAGTCACATCAGTCATAGGCTACTACAGTGGAAAAGTACTTGATCTTGTGGTAAAAAGTGCGTATTGTAAAATGTGTGAATCGGGGAAACATAAGCTAAATGATGCGGAATACGAAGAATGGTGCGAAACGAATGCTACGAAAAATGGAGGTGGACTCTATTATCGAAATCTTCAAGCGTTCAATAGAAAAATATAATGTCCTGTACCGTTACTATATTGGAGACGGAGATTCGAAAACGTACACTGGGCTAGTAAATTCTCATCCTTATGACGACGTAGAAGTTATAAAAAAAGAATGCATCGGTCACGTCCAAAAGCGTATGGGATCCCGCCTTCGTAATTTAGTAAAAAAAAAACAAAAAGCTTGGTGGCAAAGGACAGCTGACAGGAACATTTATTGACAATCTCACTGTGTACTATGGACTTGCTATTCGACGCCATTCTGCTTCTGTTCACGATATGCATGAGGCAATATGGGCGACCTTCGATCATTACAGTTCAACCGATGCAAATCCACACCATGAGAGATGTCCAACCGGTGAAGAATCGTGGTGTTCGTATCAACGAGCTCAGGCGAGAAACGAGGCTTTCCAACACGATTACAAACCACTTCCATCAAATGTATTGGATGCCATTAGACCTATATACAACGATCTGAGTAAGGAAACTTTACTCGAAAGATGCCTCGGTGGCTTCAATCAAAATAACAACGAAAGCTTCAACCAACTTATTTGGAAAATGAACCCAAAAATCGTCTCGAGTGGAGCAATCGTTGTAAATTTAGCAGCTTATATTGCCGTTGGACTATTCAACGAAGGTTCAACATCATTATTATTTTATTTGAACTCAATCGGAGTGAGCTGTGGACACAACGCGCATGAATACGCTGATAAAATGGACGAAGCACGGATTGCACTGGCAGAGAGACATGCGGCCGAGAGCACTCGTGAAGGAAGAATGTTACGAAGGCAACACCAAATTTCCGTTTTGCAAGCGGCATCGTCGGTGGAAGAACTTCTGTATGGGCCCGGAATAGATGACTCTATGTAAGTTTACAAAAAAAAATATTTTTTTTTTTCGTGTAAACTGAAATTGAAACTTTAAACGCGTTTTTCTCAAAATCGCATTTCTGAAGTCGGTGACCAAGATTACTCGAACACTAATGTACCGATCTCCTTGAAATTTTGCAGGCTTATTTAATACATAAAAATGTAGTCTTTTAAGGTTCGATTTTTTTTTTCGAAAAAAATGGCCGTTTTATAGCCAAAAAACGGCAGATTTTTTTCGTTAAAATCGAACCATTAACTTTGACTATCCGCCATTTTGTGAAAAATGAATATTTTTTAAAATCCTTCGATTAAAGACTAGTTTATACTTATATTTGACTAAATTCATCCGCATTTTTCAGTCACCGCAAACCGTGTATATAAAAACATTATTTCATTGACGGCCATTTGCCACTAAACAATGTAATATATTTCAATAAAAAAATTACTGAAAGTTCTTCAAGATGTGTTCTTTAAGATGGTATATTGATCGATTAAAAAAGTTTTGTAGTTTTTTTTTTAAATTCATGAAAAGGCCTTTTTGCGCTACAAGTGGGGGTAACGCCTTAACTGAATTTCTCAATAACCTCGTTGAAATCTATTCGCCTTGAAACTTTCCTTTCAATTGATAGAATGGACAGATTTACTAGGCGTTCTTGGTTCATCGTAGAGCGACGAATTTTTTAAATAAATTTCAGTTTAGAAAAACTTCCCCCGCATGATGCGACCGACACACAAATTGTCAAGAAGCATTAGATTATAAGTTGTAAACAAGGCAAAGATTCACTGAAGTCCCATTTAATAATGATACAGGTTTGATACAGGTTTGGAAACGAGCACGATATGTTATGCGCGCTAATTGTAAGCTGATCCACTTTTCTTTACGTTTTTCACCGCTACGTGGCATTGCTGTTGACGGGTAAGTGTGTGATGTGGACAGAATATCTTCTGTCTGTCTCTCCCACTCTTCAGATCGATGTGCATGCGCCGTCGAACTTGCCCCCGAATATTTGATAAGGGTACGAATAAAAAACCAAATAATAATACGCTTACTGAATACTAAACTGATTGATAGACCCATTCTCTGAAAAGTCGCAGCTATGAAAACTCTTCTCCTAGTCACATTTTTCTAAGTTCAATCCTGCATATTTTCTCTAAACGTTCGGTGACCGGCTGTTTTTATTGTCGTTACGAAATCTTTACAATATTTTACACGTGTGAGCCGTTTATATCTGGCATCTAGAGTTATTTAGTGTTCAAATTATTACATAGAAATGTGGCCAGCGCGTTATCTCCATAAAGCGCCGTATAAATGAGACCTTTTTTAGAGTCATCCCTTTCGTTAAAAGTTGGGTAAATTGGCTTGCAATTTTACCAGTATCCGGGGATGTATTTTTACTTTATTACGACGACAAGCAATTAATTGTTAAATATTGGAGTTCGTGAAAGTAATGCCTTAAGAGCATGAGATAATACACGGACCGTGATTATCGTTCACATGACAACACGGAAATTATAAGTGGAGGAGTAGGGTGAGATCACAGAAGACCGTGGGTGGGGCATATCCTCCGATAGGAGCGACGCATGTGGCGGCGAGCGGAATAAAAAGTGGATCTTGTAACGGTGCCTCACGGCATCATTGAAATGTGGTTTCGTTTCCAGACCGGTATGTAAGACCGTGGGTCAGGAAAGTCCGGCTGTGGCTAACAGTGTTGCTAACTTAGTGGATTCCCACGTAAACTGGTGGTTTAGACATCCGTTTTAGTGGATGCAATTTGTTTTTAGTGGCTGGTGGTTTTTGTTAGTGATGAGCAAGATATGCAGCCACTAACGTGTGAACAAATTTATAATACATTCTACTTTGCTACGACAAGGCCCATTGATACAAAATGTGTCAACTTCTATGGTGTAGGCAACACTACGATCTTGTAAATACCTACCAGTGCCATGGGGATTCCCTGAATAATGTTTTGGCTGTATATAGATTTGAATAAACATAGACCACAGGGTATAGTAATTGAATAGAGTTAAATTTGCTTAAAAAATTATGTTTTTAAATACTTAATAACTTTTTTATGTAAGTGCATCAGATGTAGTTGCTTACTTGACAGTAAGCGGTAACATCAGGTGGTATTATAGATTTTCTGGTGGTTTGAAGAATCCCTTCGGGTGGGTATAACAAAATAAGTTGGCAACAGCGGCGACTACTATCTTTATCTTGGCTTCTAACAAGTTACAAGTTATAATGTAATTTTACGACAGTAAGGTTGAGATTTGTTGATTTCCGCTGTTGTTATTCTTTAGTATGTATGTATGTAATTATTAATTCATCGAGATTACTTGTGAGGATGGGAGACAGGTTTAAAAAAAGAAACAGTGATTTAACAAACGAAAGAAAATGACTCTGGTTATATTCAATAATATAGATATACGCTTTGGCAATGAAATCGTGCACCTTAGGTTGTATTCTTACAATGCTCGCAGGATAACTGACGACTGCAGTATCGACTACGATCTCGCACGCTTGCTCGACTCGACCCTACTCACTTGCGCGCGCACCGAGCGCTCATTGGATCGCTGTTCTCGGTGGTCTCAGAGTACCGGAAAGTGACGCACCACGCAAGGCGAATGCGCACCAAACTTTTCCAATAGTAATTTCTTTAGTACGTCTGTATGTAATGTTCTTTACGAAATTTCTCTCTTGTTCGGATCTAGTATTTATGTTCCGCGCCAACGCCACCATAGAGTAAGCGGGGCCCACCGCGTGGGGCGCACCATTTTTATGGCGCTGGCTATAAGTAGGTAGAGCTTCATGCTATATTCAGAATTGTTATCATGACCTGATAATAGGTGAATTAGTACCTACCTATCTATTTTATATTTTGCATACGTACGAGGCCTCCAACCCCAAACTGCCCCTTACTGAACATATTTCGGCCTTGGTTGGAATTTGACTAAAAATGACTACGCGAGATTTGTTGGCCCCCCAGGACCAGAGGCCCAGGGCGGACCACTCCCTCCGCCCCCCCCCCCCCCCCCTAGTCCGCCACTGTCTATATCCACGTTGATGTCTCATTGTGCGTCGTTAGTGATCTCGATTTATTTAAAAACATCTCCAGTGCGTTTTCGAGTGCGTCTAACAATCCCGTGACGATGAACATTCTACCGGGAAGCTACATGCGACCACAGTGCGTATTTTGCAAAGTCGGACATTTCGCAAGTACGAAGGGATTTCTCACGTTCTGACGTCGGACTTTCCACAAGTGAGATTTCGGCATAATGTGCAAGTGATCGTGCTCGCGTACTTGCACGATAGAAAATCGTATCCTTTGAGACGTCGTCACAGGTGCACGGCTCTCTTGATCGTTTCATTCTAGTGTGTGGGTAAGTGCAGCTCAGCGGACTTCTACAATGTCTCGAAGTCCAGCTCAGCGGTGTTCGTTATGGCTGAGACGAAGCAACTCGAGGTCTTAGTCGCGGTTGGGGACGCTGACCAACAACCATCCGAGATGGCAACGGCTCTTGAAGGAGCCAGCACGGGAGGACAGCTGGATCCTCCGGTGCAGTCCAGCAAGGATGACTTTTCGGCTCGCCCTGTTCATAACCAGCATAGCAACGCTCGCTAACAAAACCGATATCGACTCAGAAGCAGGGTGGCCGCTTATCAACTTAGAAATTCCTGGCAGTAAAAAAAAAATAGGCGACTGATTTCTGGCTCTGTTACGACTGCCTCGGCCATCACAACTTAGTCAATTGTAGCACGCGGAAGCGGTGCAAAGAGTGCGGCGCTTGTCATCACTCGTTGACTTACACGCCAGCTCCAATCACCAGCTCGAAGAGCCCATCCGAGAAGAACTCATCGGGGTAAGGTAAGACCAGTCCATCCTCCTCGTCAGCAACGAAGAAATGAGCTTGCCGCTCATAGTGCATCTCGACAGAGCTCTCAGGTTCGGCTCAAGTTCCCGCGATGGGTCACGACAGCTCGACGGTCATCTCAGACGATCTGTGTGCCCATGATAAACACAGCCAGCTCGAGGTAACGACCTCAACACCCGGTTTGAAATTCTCAAAGAGAGCGTGCATCCTGCGGCCTCCGGCTTGAGCTTGACAAGCGGCTCACGAAAACAAAATCTATCAGCTTCTCCACCGTTTCTTGATCCAGGAGGAGTTTCAACCGAAGGACAGCTCAACGCTCTCTCCTGACGAGCTCGAGTGTGAAACCCATTTCGTCAATACCATGAGAGAAATTTCGAGGGTCATTTTTCAGTGCGACTGCCATTCAAACGTCTCCTGAGTAGCTCGGTGACTCGAAGGCAACCGCCCTGTGTTGCTGGCGGGGGCTAACACGTAGGCTCGATAAGGATGCAATGTATCATCAGCTCTACTCAAATTTCATTGAAGACTACGAACAACTCAGCCATCTCAAGAGAGTTCCCGCAGCTATTCCAGAGTTTACACTCGCCTTTCATCTTCCTCATCACGAAGTAGTACGAGAACAAAGTCTCACGACCAAGGTCCGAGTCGTAATCAACGGCTCCTGCAAATAATCGTTAAGCCTCTCAATCAACGCTCTCCTCCACTCGGGCGCGAATTTCCAAATTGACTTGCGAAACGTGCTCCCGTGGGTCAAAAGGCATCGCTCCGTGTTCACCACGGGAATTACGAAGATGTACCGGCAGATCGCCGTGCACCCGGGTGATGAAGATTGGCAACGAATTCTATGGACATCTCGCGGTGGAAAGGTTATCGCGGTGCGGCTTTCCACCGCCACGTACGGGCTCAGCTGTGCCCCTTTCTTCGCTATTCGCTCTTTGTTTCAGCGCGTAAAGGACGAAGGTCATCGACACCCGTTAGCTGTGCCACCTCTGCTCAATGGACGATATGTCGATAACATAGTCGGGGGCGCGGACTCCTCCAACAATCTCAAGAGCATTGCGAACCCATTAACCGCTCTCTGTAAGGCGGGTGGCTTCCCGCTACAAAAGTGCACGAGCACGAGAAAAGTGCAGCAATGCAATCTTGCACCTATCGACGTCCACTACGCCGATTAATCTCGCTCAGTCCGACGAGGATGCAGATGTATGCACCCTCGGGCTCAACTGGTTGCCGGAGGACGATTGCTTCAAGTTCTTCGCCCGAGAAACCGGCTCCACTGAAAAGGATGACCATCTCGTGGCTCGAACTCTCTGCAGCGCTCCTCCTCTCACGGCTTGTCGCTCATGTCGAAAAGGCCTTAGACTTAAGCGATAATTCGACTTTCCTATGAACGGACTTCACTATGACACTCACTTGGCTCAGTGGGCATACGTCACGGTGGAAGGGTTTTGTGTGAAACAGGGTCGCTACTATACAAGAGCGTTGTCATTGCCCGAGCTGGCGCTTCGTCTCAGGGAAGGAGAATCTGGCTGACTCTGCGTCTCAAGGACTCGTGCAACTCAAAGAATGTCCAGATCTCGCTCTTGTCGTCTTTAGGGCTCCAGATGCAGGATGGAGTCTGCTCACCAGATACTCCTCAATGAAAAAGCTCCTTAGGGTCACAGCAACATGGCAACGGGTCATCGATCTGCTTAAAAGAAAGCCGCAGTCTTCTTCGGCCACACCGCTAACACCCCAAGACCTGGACAGGGCCCGTCTCTTGCGAGTCGGAAGACGTCCTGACAACGCTCAATTTGACCCTGAAATCACTCATCGAGGGATCATTCCTCGACACGGACATCTCACCACTAGGGTCATTTCCGAGGCTCACCAGAAGACTTCCCACGGAGGGACTCAAGCAATTCTCGCGAGACTCAGCGAGTCGTACTGTATCGTCGGTAGCAGAGTTCCCATACGTTCTCACATCCTTCGATGTGCGGCAGCTTTCATCGTCTTTGGTATCACTTTCTCGTCCGTTCCTCTACAGTGGCGCGGACTACGCCGGGCCGTTTACAATAAAATCTTGGCAAGGGTGGGCAGTTCGAACGCACAAGGATTCGATCGCCTTGTTTGTTTGCTTCTCGACCTCTGCGATCCACCTCGAAGCTGTCTCAGACTACTCGACCCACGCGTTCCTAGCTTGTTACAGAAGGTTCACGGGCTGCGGAGGATCTACGCCACTCTCAGAAGTGAGTGTGGTACGAACTTTCTTGGCGCAGATCGACAGCTCAGACGAGGTCATATCGAGAGCACTCAAGAATTGGGTCGTCTCAGTCAGCTCTTGGCCAATGACGGACCAAGGTGACTGTTCAACCCACCTGTAGCTCCATATTTTGACGGTAAATGGAAAGCTGAGGTGAACTTCGTCAAGTTCCATCTGCGACGGGTCCTCGGGAACTCGATCTTGACGTTCGAGGAATTTGCAACCCTCCTCATTCAGATGGAGTCAGTCTTGAACTCTTGACCACTCTGTCCGCTTACAAATGACTCAGATGATTTCCAAGCGTCCACTCCAGGCATTTCTTGATCGGCTCAGCGCTCAACTCAGTTCGGTAACGACGGATTCTCAACTTTTCTCGATGATTCGAGAATCCTTCCCCGCTCGGCCGCTCTCCTCCCCGGAGAGCGAGCCTATAAATATCGGTTACAGCTCTTATGATAGCCAGTCGTCGTTTTTCTCACAGCTGAACCTGTGGTTCCGTTAGAAGATCTTCTCGTTCAGAATCGTATCCACCGGTTCTGTACCATCTCAATCTAACTATGGGGTTCAAATAAAGTGTGGCTCATGGTAGCCTGTCTTAATAGTAAATAGTGTACAAAGTTATTTATTGAAGAATAAAAACTCTAGTTCGGCTCAAGAGCGGTTCATTCCGATTGCGTTTATTTCCGGCCTCACGTGCCACCACCTCTACGGCCAGCTCGCTGCTAGGCATAGTAATCTCAGAACACATTCTCTTTTATTTATTTACGGGGCGTACGCAAATTACGTAACACAATTTGGGGGCGGGTGGGGGCCCGGTCAGACCTTATGGCCGTACGTACGTGGGGGGAGGGGAAGGCCAAGGTTTGCGTTACGTCACGATTTTAGAACTTTCAGAAATAGCAAAATTTCTGGATGTTCAAGTTTCAAATTAAAAAGTCGCGCAATTTTACTGCGAAAGTTGACCGCTTTCCATTCGAAATGCCAGCTAAGGGGGAACCACCGGCAAATAACATATATTACATAGAAGCACAGGCCTTACGGGAGCGCTGCCACGATTTCTTGGGGTGATGCTTGGTTTTCGCCGCGGCCACCCAAGTGCTACCTGTATCGATCTGCATAAACACAGTCAAAGAGTATATGTTCTTTGATTGTATGTGGCATACTGATACGTCGCGCGCATCATTCCGGCGGAAATATATACTACGTTTTCAGTGCCATATATTAACACGGGACCTGCGCTTCCATGTAATATGTGTATCCTTTGCCATTGTGCAAAAACTTACATAGTGGCGTTCCCATTTTCGCCAAGCAACATTTTTTTTTATCATCCTTGAAAGTACATAAATTCAAAAATATGTTGGCGTAATTTTAAGTCAAAAGTGCGGAATTTGATGGAGTTACCATCATTTTAGTAAGAACAGGTAGCGTGACCGGTTAAGATCCTGAGTCCTTACGGTGTGGCATCGTTCACAATTGATGGTCTTATTATTTTCTCAAATATAATAAAGATGAAAAACTGTCATATCGCCGGAAACTAGATGCTTTAATGTAAGTACCAATATTCTATAAAGAACATAACGTTATATCAAGAAAAACGGGACGAAAATATTAAACGCGTTTTTATCGAAACAACCTTTTTTACGTTGTCCCAGCAAATACTCAAAAACTCATCAGTCGATTTTAAATTTTTTTACAATTTTGATAATTACTAATTTTAAAGACTGCTTGAATAAAAAAGGGCCTCAAAAATAGATAAAAAATGTTCAAATCGTCACCACTTAAGCACCCGTTCCGTAATGGAATAGCGATGGGGGGGGGGGCAGACTTACGGTCCTGGTTCGTGGGGGGAGGAGGACGGTCGAAAATTGAGGAACTTGGCGTTACGTAATTTATGTACGCCCCCTGAGCGTCTGTTATCGTATATCTTGCATTAATCAATATCTATGGAGATATGGAGGTGAACATGAGTTTCATTAAAATCGAAGGCGGACGCCAAAGTGGCGTTCCTGGTTAGAGTCGACGAGAGTCTTGCGCGAAGATGAAAGAGGATGAGAGACTCCACTCTCAGGCTCTTCCATCTTTACGCCATTTTTTGTTTTTCCGTCCATTCTTTCTCGTCAACACTAATAAGAAACGCCACTATGGCGTCCGCCTCCAATTTTAATGAAACTCATGTTCATGGAAGAGGACTCAAAACGTCCATACACTTACGCTATCGTATGGGTGGAAAAACGATGCATGGGCGACTTTAATAGTGTGGCCATGTATTTTGTAAAGGTCTTATGAGGTGATTTTGCGACTAAATAAATATATATGATTTTAAATGGTTTTTCAAGTTCTCTTTGAGGAAAAATACAGCGTATTTTTGTCGTAAATAATATTTGCCAGAGAAAATAGAACATTCTGGGGAAAAAATAAGATTCCATTTTGAGTGCAGCAGAAACAATTTTGTTTAATTCCGAATACGGAACACTCTCGAAAAACTTTATTTGTGCCCCCGTCATGGAGAAAAAAATTATCAAACATGCGATTTAAAGTTCATAGATCGAAATTCAATTACTGGTACAAATTAATCAAACCAGGCACAACCGTGCTATAGGAAATGCTGGTCTGACGTCACGCCTGCAACTTCTGGATGTATGGCTGCCACACGGTTGAGACTGCTATGACGCGCGGTTCGACCAATAGTTCTGAATATGTCCCTATCCGATAACTTTACTGAGAATAATGTCGATTCTGAAAATGTTCGAGGATTTCTTTCACCGCAAATAAAACACCATTTGCGATTCGCTAATAACTTTTGAATTAAATAATTCTAACAATGCATGTTAAAGTCATTTAGCGTGAAATTATTATTTTTTTTCAAATAAGAAGACTATTTTTGTTTTTGAATGTTCCATGAGTTATCTAAAAATTTGTACTAAATAGAATTCTAGCTCAAAAACGCCGAAACCACTAACTTGTTATAATCCGTGATAATTTTGAATGACTGATTTGTCATAATCGAACAGAGTACCAGCAAAAACGGGCCAGTCATCGGTATGTATCGATGCGATGATATAGGTATATCGTATCTTAGCTAGGCCGATTGCTGTGAAGTGCGAGAAAACGATGAAATCGACACTCTCAGGATTTCCATCAGTCTATCTCCATCGAAGGTCTTTTGTGCTAATGAAAGTTCTGGGTAAAATCGGCGAATCATTTTTTTTACGAAGGCGAAATTGACATTGTTCTAGGTAGTGCTTTCGGAGCTCGCACGGCTGCGAGTCGGTGAGGGAGCGAAGATGACATCATTGCTGACAGGGAGACTGATATCGTGACACTCAGCTGTGCATCCATTGGCAGGTAGATCCGTGTATCCATGCGGAAGCATTTCGCTTCCGGTCAACCGAAAAAATTAGGTCTCCTGCGCGCGCTCGCAATCGGCAGAGAACATGTCGACATCTTTGTTCACATGAAAAGATGCAATTTACTTAGCTCTCGGTCATTTCGGCGACTTCGAGACGGTCGGAAAAAGTACAAAGATGAAATCGGTGCTCCGAAGGGTTTTTGGAGACCATATTGCACATTCATGGAATTTTTATCTCAAACACGTCTTCGATTTTATCTTATTTCCGGTCGGAGTAAGAGAAAGAGACGTGCGGTGCTACAATCTGCAATTGCAACGTCAGAATCGTTATTTACAAAATAAAGATGAAGTCGACGTTGCTGTTTTCGCGTGAACATTAACCTTGGTCGACTTTCCCCGTCGTAGCAGTAATCGATTTTATCTTGGATCAAGCCAACAATTTCCGAGAATCCCATGGCTCATCGCTAAATCGGCGCTGGAGCGACTACCATCTCACAGTAAGCGAGTAAAGATGAAATCGATGTTTCAAACAGTTTGTGGAGACCCAATTGCACAGCCCTGAAATATTTAGCTCGAATTCCTCTCTGTTTTCATTTTATTTTCGGTCAGATTGAGTAGAGAAGTGGGACGGTGCTTCTGGCAGCTTGTACCACTGCACGACTCGTGCATTCGCTCTGAACGGACAGAAGATGAAATCGAGAACAAATTTGAGTGAATCATTTCATAGATATCCGATTGAGGGCCTCAAAATCATTCGGAACATCGATTTCATCTTTGCTTACGTGTTGCGAGCTGGGAGTTGCTCCAGCTGCGTTTCAAGGACTCATCATGCCCTTCTCCGGAATTGTTTGTTTGTTTGAAGATGAAATCGATGACTGCCATGAGAATGACGGTAAAAGCCACGCGAAAACGTCAAGCGCAATGGCAATTTCATATTTATCACGTAAACAATTGTCCTGTCGTTGTACTGGCAGGTTGCATCACTGCACGACTCGTCCACTCGCTCTGACCGGAAATAAGATGAAATCAAGAACGAATTACAGTAAATAATTTCAGGGATGTCCGATTGAGATCCCAAAAACCATTCGGAGCATCGATTTCATCTTTGATCACTTGGTGCGAGCTGAGAGTTGCTCGAGCTGCGTTTCAGCGACGCACTATGCGGTTCTCAGGAATGGTTTGCGTGATTGAATCTGAAGTTGCGCAATGTTGATTTCATCTTCATCACGTAAATAATGATCATGTCATTCTGGCAGCTTGTAGCACTGCACGACTCGCCCACTCGCTCTGACCGGACATAAGATGAAATCGAGAACGAATTTGAGTGGATCATTTCACGGATTTCCGATTGAAGCTCTAAAAACCATTCGCAGAATCGATTTTATCTTTGCTTGCTTGATGCCAGTTGTACCAAGTCGCTCGAGCTGCGTTTCAACGACACACTATATCCTATTCCGGAATCATTAGTTTGATCGGAGATGGAATGGACGACTGCTATTCTTTATCACATAAATAATGACTTTGTTGTCGAACTAGTAGCTTACAGCACCGCACGACTTGTGCACTCACTCTAACCGGAAATAACATGAAATCGAGAACGAATTTGAGCTAAGTATTTCAGGGCTGTGCAATTGGGTCTCTAGAAACAATTCGGAACATCGATTTCATGTTTACTCGCTTTCTGTGAGCTGGTAGTCGCTCCAGCACCGATTTAGGGGTACGCCATTGGATTCTCGGAAATCCATGGCTTAATCCAGGATAAAATCGATTACTGCTACGACGAGGAAAGCCTACCAAGGTTAATGTTCACGCGAAAACAGCAAGCGCAACGTCGACTTCATCTTTATGTTGTAAATAATGATTCTGTCGTTGCAATTGCAGCTTGCAGCACCGCACGACTTTTCCACTTACTCCGATCGGAAATAAGGTGAAATCGAAAACGTGTATGAGATAAATATTTCAGGAATGTGCAACAGGGTCTCCAAAAACCAGTTGGAGCACCGCTTTCATGTTTGTACCTCTTCCGACCGTTTTGAAGTCGCCGGAATGACCGAGGGCTATGTAAATTGCATCTGTTTATGTAAAAAAAGATGTAAACAGGTTCCCTGCCGATTGCGAGCGCGCGCAAGAGACCTAATTTTTCAGCTAACCGGAAGCGAAATTCAATTTCCTGGGTACATGGATCTACTTGCCAATCGATACACAGCTGAGTGCTACGAGATCAGTCTTACACATTCATTTTACGGATTCATAGTCGTTCCTTAAGAAATAAGGCCTCCTTGTTCTGTGTTCCGAACTAAGAATAAAGAATAAGGATTCCTGAAGGAACGGCTATGAATACGGGTCTTAATGTCACCTTCGCTCCCTCGCCGACTCGCAGCAGTGCGAGCTCCGACAGTATTAATTAAAGGGGCGCCACCAGTGTGACACTTTTCAAAATTCGATTTTTTTTTTACATTTTTGATAGTCTATACCTTCAAGAGTAACATACTAAAATTTCAAGTGCGGATATCAAATAGTTTTTGAACTATACAGCCTTCTAAAGAGAATCTGTTCATCGGTCAGAAACGTGCGTAAGCAGAGGGGCCGTACCTGAGAAATTATTCGGGCTCTGTCGGCATCGTAAAGTGCTGTTTACACGTACAAAAAGAATGGGAACACGATGCCGTGATGTGAGGAAACAAAATGAGGGCTTAGGAGGAAAAAGTGCAAATACATTGAAATTAAATGACAAGTTAATCAATGAACTTCAAAAATACTACGGCCTAGCGATCACGAAACATCAATACAACATGGATGAAATGTATAAAACAATCAGGGCTATATTTTATCATTTGAGTTCGAGTGACAAAAGTCTAAACCATGGAAACTGTCCAGAAGGCGCAGAGAGCTGGTGCGCTTATCACCCCGCGGATGTTGAACTATTGGATTTGATAAAGTTCGAGCACAATTACCACCCACTAGATTCAAAAGTCAAAGAGGTTCTGAACCCAATATATGTGGACTTGTCTAGGCGTGAGTTGCTCGACGTATGCAAGGCAAATAATATACAAAATAACAACAAAAGTTACTATGGCTTGCTTTGGCACGTTGCTCCGAAAAACCTCCGCAATGTTTTGGAAAACATTAAATTAGCCAATTACCTCACGATGGGAGTGATAATTCGACCTGCCGCAAGGGATTATGCCGCCGACAGAGATCAAACGAGGCTGCGCGTAGCAGAGCATCGTCATCAGGCTGCCTCGAAAGAGGGTCGATTAGCTTTAAGAAGAGCTTCAACAGCCCAGCAGGTGCTTTTCGAAAAAGAGGAAGGTGAATTGTACGGGTCTGGAATAGCAAATTAGCTCTAGGTGTGATATTTATAAATTTATAACAATGAAATCAATATTTTTATCTTTCAACGCGTTTTTCTCGAAATAACATTTTTCAAATTTGCTGCCGTTCTAACTCGAAGACAAATCATCCGATCGACTTGAATCTTGTTTTAGCGTATTTAGTGTTTCTTTCTGCATACAGTGATCCTCCAATTATTCGATTGGACAAAAAAAGTCAATTTCCCATGCAAAAAACCATCAGCTTTTTAAGCGTAATTGGAACTTTTTTCAAAACACTGCCATTTTGTTGGATGAACATTTTTTTTTACAACCCTGCATCATTGTGCAGACAATACCTTTTAGTTTAACGGATTTTTTTTATTTCGGGTGCGGTGAAGGCCGCAATCTTTTTATATTTATTTGTATACGGTGACACGTACGATTAAACAGCCATAATGTGAATATTGCATATTGGATTTCTAAGAAAAATATTTTTATTTCGTCGCTGCGAAAAGAAATAATAAAATATATAATTTACATCAAACCTCAAATCAACCAACAAACCAAACGCATATATATATATAATACTCACATATATAGTAACTGACAGCAGTGCAGCCAGATCGCGCGTAAAAGTTACCCCCTCTCTAGTCTCTTACGCGCCCATCACACAAGCATAGTAGCGCGTGTCCGTGAGCGAGCGACGCTCGGACGTCTTCGGCAAGAGCCGAGCACGGTCGTAGTTTCCCGACCGCGCCTTCGGCAGCTACACCAACACATGGACGCTGAGCACGTTCATGTGCGGCCAAGCCGAGACGAAGGCTTCGAGGGAAAAAGCAATCTGAGCACGACTCGCGCGTGACTTCACCCGACGGCACGCGGGAGGCTTTTAGATGATTTCAATGCTTATTTAGCTCTTGATTCTCTGCGGTATTAATGTATAAAAAAAATGTATCGCGCACTCTGATCGCTTATTTTTTTAGTTTATAAGTTAATTTAAATATAATAAATCTAAATTACAACTTATTTATCTCATATAAAATGGTTTACGCTTTACTCACACCCGTGCTTACGTCAAATAAATTATAATTCATAAAAGTAAGCGGAAATATATTTATATTCGTATTATTATATTAATTCTCATACTTTCATCAAGCGATAAAGCATTATCCCCGAAAACAAGCTAATCATCCATCCGGCCGCGAATCCTAAGTACCGGAAACTGTACATATTCTACAAGCGATGAGATGGTTCCGTTGGTAGCGTTCCTGGCTTCGGTCCGCAGGGGTCCTTAGTGCAAATTTTTCTCCAAATTTTTCATAATTTCGGCTGCGAAAATATTCGGAGAAAATTTAGAGATGAAAAAAATGAGATTTTCGTAAAAAAAACTTGTTATCATTTTTTTTCCGGAACTTTTTCTTTTTCCTATTGAGTGAACAGCTGCGGAGATATTCGGAGAAAAGTTATAGATGAAAAAAATTAGATTTTCGCAAAAAAAAAATTACATTTTTTTATCCCTCATAATTCTGAGAAATAATGAATTTCCGAAATGTTTGCAAACATTATTTTCCTTAAGGGGTAACACCACTGTAACGGCCTGCCATGATGTGTTTTAGACAAATAATACTTCGGGTAATTATTAAGCATATATTGAAGTATATTGCAAACAAATTTTATGGGAAAATATTACGAAATGACGACACTGCAGCGAATTCTTCCGAGGCATGTTGAACTTAGGGTACTATGCGGCACGTAGTATAACTTGTACCAATTTTAATGTGGACAAAATATATTTTTTTTAAATCTAGATGAGTGTAGCTAGTGAACCACGTAGGGGATTTTAGAAATATTGATTTTTGAGTAATTGCCGAGTATTTGACTAAAAATGTTCATCTAGACCTAATAAAACAAAATTACCTTTTTTTTTAAATTGGCACAGTTACACTGCGTGCCGCAGAGTTTCGACATGCTTCGGAAGAATTGCTGCAGTGTCGCCATTTTGTAACATTTTCGGATAAAAATTTCTAGCAATATACTTAAATATATGCTCGATAAAGACCGTAAGTATTATTTGTTTATCACATTTTCTTCCGGCAAAAAAAATATCCAAAAATACGCTTCTTGTAAGGCCGTTACAGTGATGTGACCCCTTAAAGCCTTCATATAATTTCCGACATTTTCCCGTGATCGTAATTAAAATGATGAAATATTCGGAAAAATTTGAAAAAATTCGGAGAAATTCGGAGAAACTCGGATGTTTGCGTAAAAATAATTGTCCGCAAAACTCCGAATTCTTCATATTTGTTCCAATTCATAGAAAAATTCGGCAAAATTTGCCGGAAAAAATCGGAATTTTTCAGAAAAAAATTTGCACTAGGGGCGCGGGATCGTTCCTAGCGCTCAGTGCTTTTTAAAAATAATTATTACTATTAATTCTTATTTGATTAGTTATTTTTATTAGTTATCATTATTATTTTAATTAGTTATCTTTCAGTGTCGAAACATTTATAGCGCACTCTGACCGCTTATTTTATTAGTTTGTACGTTAGTTTAAATATAATAATAAATCTAAATTACAACTTATTTATCTTCTAAAAAATTGTTTGCGCTCACCTCACACCCGTCCCTATGCCAAAAAAATTGTAATGCATATAAGTAGGCGGAAATATATTTATATTCGTATTATTATATTCATTCTCATATACTTTCATCATGTGATAAAGCATTATGATAATGCTTCATCGCTTGATGAAAGTATATGAGCGGAAATATATTTATATTCGTATTATTATATTCATTCCCATATACATTCATCAAGCGATAAAGCATTATGATAATGCTTTATCGCTTGATGAAAGTATATGAGAATGAATATAATAATACGAATATAAATATATTTCCGCTTACTTTTATGAATTACAATTTATTTGGCATAGGAACGAGTGTGAGTAAAGCGCAAACAATTTTTTAGAAGATAAGTTGTTATTTAGATTTATTATTATATTAGAATTAACGTACAAACTAATAAAATAAGCGGTCAGAGTGCGCGATACATTTTTCGACACTAAAAGATAACTAATTAAAATAATAATGATAAGTAATAAAAATAACTAATCAAATAAGAATTAATAGTAATAATAATTTTCAAAGAAGCACTGAGCGCGGGGAACGAACCCGCGCCCCTAGTGCAAATTTTTTTCCGAAAAACTCCGATTTTTTCCGGAAAATTTTTCCGTATTTTTCTATGAATTGGAACAAATTTGAAGAATTCTGAGTTTTGCGGACAATTATTTTTACGCAAACATCCGAGTTTCGCCGAATTTCTCCGAATTTTTTCAAATTTTTCTGAATTTTTCCGAATATTTCATCATTTTAATTACGATCACGGGAAAATCTCGGAAATTATATGAAGACTTTATGGGGTAACACCACTGTAACGGCCTTACAGGAAGCGTATTTTTTGATATTTTTTTTGGCGGAAGAAAATGTGATAAACAAATAATACTTGCGGTATTTATTGAGCATTTATTTAAGCATATTGCTAGAAATTTTTATCCGAAAATATTACAAAATGGCGACACTGCAGCAATTCTTCCCAAGCATGTCGAACCTCTGCTACGCAGATAACTGCCAATTTTAATCTAAAAATAAAGAATTTTGTTTTAATAAGTCTACATGAGTGTAGCTACTGAACCACGTAGGGGATTTTCGATAAGTTAGTTTAAACGATATTTATTAATAAAAAATGTCTTAAAAAACAAATTGAACATATTTAGTCAAATACTCGGCAATTACTCAAAAATCAATATTTCTAAAATCCTCTACGTGGTTCACTAGCTACACTCATCTAGATTTAATTTAAAAAATTATTTGTCCAAGTTTTGTCCAAATTGGCACAAGTTATACTGCGCGACGCAGAGCACCTTCAGTTCAACATGTCTCGGAAGAATTTGCTGCAGTGTCGCAATTTTGTAATATTTTCCCATAACGTTTTTTGCAATATACTTCAATATATGCTTAATAATTACCCCAAGTATTATTTGTCTAAGACGCTTCGTGGCAGGCCGTTACAGTGGTGTTACCTCTTAAGGAAAATAATGTTTGCAAACATTTCGGAAATTCATTATTTCTCAGAATTATGAGGGATAAAAAGAGTAATAAGTTTTTTTTACGAAAATCTAATTTTTTTGTTATTGGTTTTTTTTCTTACGTACACGCTTTTCGTGTTTGTTACCTATTCTTTCCCCTCATTGTGCCCGTTTTTTTCCTCTACTGTTTTTTACTTTTTTCTCCATCTTTCTCCCTGTTCCCCCCTCTTGCGGCCGCAGCCGACTTCCCCCTCTTTATTATATTCATCATGACATTTCTGTCATGGGTATAGGGAAACTGCGGAAAACCTACACCAATACAGCCGGTCATCGAGTTCGCCCCCCAGTCGTGGAACTAGTCTTATTTCGCCGCCAAATGCCGAAGAAAAACATTTCACAACGAAATATACGCGACTGGGATTCGAACGCTAACCACTAGACCATCGCACCGGTTAATACGAAAAAGAAAAAGTTCCGGAAAAAAAAATAATGACAATTTTTTATGAAAATCTTATTTTTTTCATCATTAAATTTTCTCCGAATATCTTCGCAGCCGTTCACTCAGGTCATAGGAAAAAGAGAAATTTCCAGGAAAAAAATGAGAAATCATGAATTTTCAGTAAAAAAAATGTGTTTTTGGGGAATAGACCAGAACTTGAATATGTTTTAAATCATTTTTTTCTCCGAAAACCTCAAATACGACTAAAATATGAGAAATTATGAAAAATTTGGAGAAAAATTTGCACTAGGGACCCCTGCGGATCGAAGCCAGGAACGCTACCAACGGGACCATCTCATCGCTTGTAGAATATGTACACTTTCTGATACTTAGGATTCACGGCCGGATGGATGATTAGCTTGTTTTTTGGGATAATGCTTTATCGCTTGATGAAAGTATGAGAATTAATATAATAATACGAATATAAATATATTTCCGCTTACTTTTATGAATTATAATTTAGTTGACATAAGCATGGGTGTGAGTATAGCGTAAACAATTTTATATAAGAAAAATAAGTTGTAATTTAGATTTATTATTATATTTAAATTAACGTATAAACTAAAAAATAAGCGATCAGAGTGCGCGATACATTTTCTTTTATCCATTAATACCGCAGAGAATCAAGAGCTAAATAAGCATTGAAATCATCTAAAAGCCTCCCGCGTGCCGTCGGGTGAAGTCACGCGCGAGTCGTGCTCAGATTGCTTTTTCCCTCGAAGCCTTCGTTGCGGTTTGGCCGCACATGAACGTGCTCAGCGTCCATGGGTAGTGTAGCTGCCGAAGGCGCGGTCGGGAAAGATCGACCGTGCTCGGCTCTTTCCGAAGACGTCCGAGCGTCGCTCGCTCACGGACACGCGCTACTATGATTGTGGGTGATGGGCGCGTAAGAGACTAGAGAACGGGTAGCTTTTACGCGCGATCTGGCTGCACTGACGACAGTAATACGTCACCGTATGTATGTCACTAAACTGCTAAGCCAATCCTCACGCATCTATCCTATTCGGTACCAGGCGCTGGTATCGCTTGTGGATATTTTTCGAACTACAAGATCTTTCATCACTTTCGCGATCCACTTTTCCACGATTCCGCCATATGCGTTCGGGCTCCTTTACTCTAGCCTCCCTGGCCTGAGCTATAACCTCGCACATTCGTTCGAAATATATTTCAAACGATGTGTGTGATAGCGTGAAGTTTGTTTTCGTCGCGTTTTGGTGAGTTTTCTTTTGACGTGAAGAACGAAACGAGCCCGGTGGTCGAGGGCATCGCCTCCGGACGCCGGCACACCACCGACGAGAAATCCCGACAACGAATCCCGAGAAAGAAATAATCGACGAGAAAACCGCCGAGGCCGATTACACGAAACAAATCGAGGAACGTAGTGACAGCGAGAAGCCGAAGGAGAAAACACCGGAAGTCAAGGTACGTACGTGCTATAACCTCATAACCTCAATTTACGTACTCTGTTATTTGCCACGATCTTCCCTCGCATTGCTTTCCCGCTCGCCGATGTGTTAAACCTCCAACGGCTCCGATGGAAGAAACCTTTTATCTCCGATGAAAGAGATAGTACCCTACGGTGTACCTGTACGGTGGTACATTGCTACACGCAGATGTACGTGTTACTAGTATGGTACGGGTATACTGTGCAATAGTAAGATATACCGGTTCTGTATCCTCACCATACTAATGCTAGTACCGATACCGTACGCACACACGTGGTATGTACGGTACCTAGGCTATCATGTAGGAACCAGAACTAATGTAGTGTCGGATTTACTATCTAGATGGACCATCGGATTTATCCAGGGCAGCAAGTACGTACTGCCGAGGATAAGAAACCGCGTCAATCGTTGCAGCTACAATATACCGTCTCGATGTCGCGAGGATATCACCGCTGTCTCCAATCTCTCTGAGAGCACCAGCGAGGCTGACCTCAAGGAACAAAATCTTGCCATGGATCGTACCACCAATCTGTGCAAGGCCTTTTGCTTACGTATGTACGTTTCAAAACAAAGGGCGAGGATGCTAGGGCCATCTTGCATCTCAATGGTTACGGCTACCATCATCTCATACTCGGAGTCGACGGATCCAAATCTTCAGCCCAACAGAATTAAATGGTTAATGGTTGAACGTGTTAAGGTAGAACAAGCATACGCTCTTGCTTTTTATAGATTTTGTTCAAATTTAATCCAAACATTGTTTGTATAATTATGTTTACGAATTTTAACGTAAAAGTTTAAAAAATCTTAACTTTTAACGTATAAAGTTAAAATCTTTTTACGTTAAAAGTTTTTAAGTTTAGGAACACGATAATTATCTTTTTTCTCGACATATTGAACAGTACTGTTCTACGGTGTTGCGTAATGTCTTCTTATTATAGGGGACAAATATTTTTTACCGAGAGTTATTCTGTCGTTACTGAACGTCTTTAGCGAAACTGAATAGTAAAGACAATCCAAACTTTTTCCACTCGTTCCCTAACTAGTTTGCTATCTAATCATAATTTTTTTTCAAAATGCATAACCCAATAGAATGGTACGCCGAATTATGTGACCTGACTTTCGGCCAATGCAGACCCTGCAGTGTTAAAAGTTGCTATTGAAAAATCCATTATCTCCCAATCTAAATAGTCAACTGTTCTGAAATTTCACTCCAACTTGCATAATGATATGAACAATGCCTGGTTAAAATTTGAACAAAATCGATGGAAATTGTGAGCGCACGCACGTTTTACCATAAGGGCTTACACCACTGTAAACGGCCAAAATTGAGTGATATTTGTTTAAATTTATTAAAACGGGCGGTAAGATGTCACCACCTTTCCACAGGGTAAGTCGTTAGCAACTCGGGAAGCCTAAAGTTGAATTGTTGTAAAAATTATTGAAAACTTCCTATTTTGGGAAAGTCAGCATTTGATTTCAAATTCGTTCAGGTCAAAATGACGCAGTGTGTCAAGGAAGGAGAACACAACCGTCACTGCCCATTTTCGACCGTTTTTTAAAAAATTAAAAATAAAGAAACCAATAAAATACATGGTCAAAAGAACTTTTAGGCTTTATCAGGTATATATTGAAGTATGTAAAAAGAGTTCATTTGTCACAAGAATAGAAAATAGCGGTGCACGAGTTGCTATAGCACTACTGGTTTTCAGTCAACCCTCTCCATAGTGTTGAAGTTTGCATTGTTGGAACGCAACGAAAGCTCTTGCTTACATTTAATTTTTTATATTTTTATTGTTATTGAAAATCTTTTTTTTAATATTTATATTTTTGATCGCTAAATAAACATTTTAAAAAATATTTAGAAGATTTTTGTGAGCAAAGTTTGCCAAAATAAATTAAAGGAATTCACGAATATTAATTTTCGTTGCGTTCCAACGATACAAACTTCAACCTCATACTCTCTCCGCGGAATGCAGTAGAACTATCGTAAATTTAATCCTGGAACTAAGAGCGATATATTTTCGTCAATTATGTTAGTTTTAGAAGTCAAGTACGGGGAGAAATTTCAAAATAATGATTAAAAAAACGTAACGAGTTTGAAAAAAAGTTCGTTTTTTCGTCCATAATTTTTATCTACTACTCCAAAAAATTAAAGGAACAGAATTTTTTCATTTTTTTGGAGTGTTTTTTTAAGCGTTGTATCTATGTGAAAAATGGTCGCATCGATAAAAAAGAGAAAGTCTTTGAAGCTTCAAGTTTCTAGTTTCGCGATTTTTTGGCAAATTCTTTTTTGTGAGCTGCGGTTTTCGCGCTATCATAAGAATAGCGGAGGAAAAAAATTGCCAAATTTATTTGTTTTTTTTTCAAGGTTCACGGGCTAGTTAATATTTTTTTCCACGTAACTCAATGTATAGGTCAGTTAGCTTGTTGATTCAACTTTAATTTGTTTTTTTGTCTCGCTACGTCAATTTTTTGCTGAGATATCCGCCTTTAAATGACAAAAGATCCTTTTGTCTTTGATCATCGATATTTCAGCAACCAATGATTGCAACGGAAATTAAAGGGCAACTTTGAAAACTTGAATTAATTTCCTACCAGCCCCTTTCGTTGATATTTCAGAAAAACATTTTTTCACTCTCAACATTAATTTGAAAAAAGAACAAAAAGTGAATTTTTATAGTTTGTCAGTAAATCTAATACTACCTTACAAATATTGATGGAAACACTAATGTTGCAGCGTTTTTTTTCGCAAGTGAAATGTAGCCCCAATAGCCCTGTTAATTTTCAAACTGATCTATCGAACCGTTTTTCCGGGATGGTTGATCAATGTTTTACAGAACAATAAAAGGCACAAGTGTATTGTTTCTAAACACCGTGTAATCATCATCAAAATGGAAAGACCAATTTTCTTCGACATTGTTCACAAATTTGCATTAGTTTCTTGTTAAATTTAAGAAAAAAAATTCAAAAACTTTTAATTTTTTAGATATATTTCTTTTAACTTTGTAAAATATTTCAGGAAACAATACTGACTCATGTTTTACCCGATTCGGCCGTTGCGCAGTATAATTTCACTCATGTTTAATTGCATTAATTATAAAGTTGATAACCCCAAACTGTATTCAATAGTCGATCTGAGAACATTTATGCGATTAACTTTTGATATTTTTTATGAAGGTTATTAGGGTTCCAGAAAACAGTGTTTTTTTCAAACTAGGCATGAACAATAATTGAAAAAAAGTTAAAGTTTATAAAAACTTTAGATTAATTTTTTTACCAAAACATAGAAAAAATTACCAAAAAAATGTTAGTTTAAAAAAATGTTAAATGGTTTTTTTTTTAGCCTGCTACGGCGAACGCTGCGCCAATTTTAGCTTCCATGTACAGGGATTTTCCCCCCTTTTTACATTTCCCTCCATTTTCTCCAATCCAGATCCCTAATCGATCCCCACCTTGCGGCCGCAGCCGACTTCCCCCTCTGTATCGCATTCACCATGACTTTTTTTTGTCATGGGTATAGGGAAACTGCGGAAAACCTATACCAATACAGCCGGTCACGAGTTCGCTTCCCAGCCTCGGAGCTAGTCGCGTTTCGTCGAGAAATAGCTCACAGGCTACAGCCATACACATCCGACACACACACGTACCGGTCCGTGTGCGCGGCATCTGTGTAGAACTGGAGCTACGTCACGCCTGTGTTTTTATTTCTCGCCGAAACTACGAGACGGTGATTCGAACCCGCGACCTCCCGATGTGTTGATTTCAGAGGCAGGTACGCTAACCACTAGACCCACACATCGGTTTATGTTAAATGGTTTTTTCTTTAAAAAAAAATCAGTTTTGAATGAAAGTTTTTTTTGTAACCTTAATAACCTTCGCAGAAAATATCGAGAATTGATCTCATACAAGTTCTCAGATCGACTAGTGAATACAGCTTGGGGGTATCAACTTTTAATTAATGCAATTAAACATGAGTGGCATTATGGTGCGCAAAGGCCGAATCGTGTAAAAATGAGTCAGTATTGTTTCCTAAAATGTGTAACAAATTCGAAGAAAAAAATTGAAATTTTTCGAATTTTTTTTCTTGCCTTTAATAAGCAACTAGGGCAAAGTTGTGAAAAAAGTCGAAGAAAATTGGTTTTTTCATTCTGATGATGATCGCACTATGTTTAATAACAATACACCTCTTCCTTTGTTGTGTAAAACTTTGATGCATCGAGCCGAAAAAATGGTTCGATGGTTCAAATTGAAAATTTACAGGGCTAATGGGGGTACATTAAGCAGAAAAACAACCGGGCAACGTTAGTCTTTCCATCAATACTTAACGTATTGTACATTTACTATTATATATAAAGTAGTAGTTCATTTGACCATCACTGAAAAACCATAAAAAGTCCTTTTTTTGTCTTTTTTCAAATTAATATTAATGGTGAAAAAATGATTTTTTTTTCTAAAAAATCAACGAAAGGGTCGTGTAGGAAATTTATTTAAATTTTCAAAGCTGCCCGTGCAATCATTGGTTGCTGAGAAAACGGTGATAGAAGACAAAAGGATCTTTTTACATTCAAAGTCGGATATCTCAGCAAAAAATTGACGTAGAGAGACAAAAAAAACAAATTGAAGCTGAATAAACAAGCTAACTGACCTATACATGTATTTAACTGAAATAACATTCTCCTGCGCGTGGACCCTTGGAAAAAACCCAAAACATTTCTCTCGCTATTTTTTATTATTGCGTGATTACAGTAGCTCACAAATTTGTTTTGACGACAGATCTCAAAACTAGAAACTTGAAGCTTCATAATGCTTTTTTTCATCTCGATGCGACCATTTTTCACATTGAAACAGCGCTTCAAAAAACACTTTGAAAAATTAAAGAAATTGGATTGGTCGATTAGACGAAAATTGTTCGAGTTGTGCTGCGTCCCAATTCCGAAAACCTGGTTTGGAGAAAAACGTGTGTGAAGTCAACGGTTAGGCGATGGAGCTGAGGAAGTTTTGTTTCCGTAATCTAATGCCACCTTTTGGTCGACAATAAAACTATTTTTAGTCGGTGAATTTCTCCCCATAGATCAGAATTGCGACTACCGGCATGGCATCGCCGAAGACGCTTTTCAGCGCCGGAGACTCCCCTATAAGAATAGCTCGAAAACCACTTTAAAACTGTTTTTTTTTTCGGCTATAAACGAATATTCATCATATTTTTGGAGGTTATAAGAGTAGATACATACATCTTTCGAGAGACGACGACGGTGACGTCACAGGTGTGTTGTGGGTATCGTGCGGGGCCGCGTGGTGGGGGTGTCTGGCGGTCGCGGTTGCATCTCTGTGACACGTATGGGGAATTAGTGGTGGGGGAAGTCATCGGTGTCGGAAGGGTGGGGGGATTGGGCCCTTTTTCGGGAGCTCGTGGCTAAGTGTGGGTGGTGTTGCGATATAGGTATAGTGCTTATTCGTAGCGGTGGATAAGACAATGGAGAGAAGAATAGAGGGTGTGTAGATGCGTTCGATGTCATAGGTATTGTTGTGGCGCTTTCTCTCTATGGGTGGTAGGTGATTTCCGTGTTTTCAAGGAATGACTCTGTTGTGTAGGGTGAATGGAGCAATATCCTGATTATGTGTAGCGCAGTGTAATGTAAAGCTGGGAAAGCGAGGCTATGGTGTGGAGGCGGATGGTCATATTTTCCACGTAAAGAGTGCTTCGTTAAGTGAGAGAAAGTGTGGGTAAATGGTGAATAGCTATATTTTTCAGGTGTTTAGAGTTTGTGCATTGCAAAAGGTGCAGGGTGTGGCCACCAGTAATTAAGTATACAGGTATTAGAAAACAGTTGGCGATTGGTCTGTTTTTACGACGCTGCGTTTCGGAGTTTCTACGTTTCCTTAGACGAGTCTTTACTCAGAACGACAGAACGTTTTTCGAACTCGTATTGTAAGCATTCGAAGAGTTTCGAACGGAAAAGCGGAGATCGTCTTGCTCGTACAACAACGGTGAAATTATCACCAGGGAGCTCTGAGATCAAGAGGCCTTTTTACATCAACCGAGTAAAATACGGTGTCTCGCAACCGGTATCAGCTCCCTAAATCCAGTTTGTGTGCACCAGCAGCGCTACGATCAACCACCAAATCGCTGACTCGCCACAGAAGATCGCAGTAACCAGACGTTTCCGACTACTCGCCTGATAACCTTATTGTGGGATTCGAGAATGGCTGGCATCATTCTAACTGTCGAGCTCAACGCGGTGGATGAGCGAGGAAATTTGGTTGCGTCAGTGTACATACCCATGGATTTCGGGGTATATGCACCACCGGAATGGGCCTTTTTGGACATCGGGACACGGCGTAGGCGGGCCTACACAGTGCGGTCGAGCAAAACACAGAGCATCATCCTCGGGGGCGTGTGATACCAGAAGGATGGGCTGGTGGTTTACCCGGTGGGGCAAGATCGAGCGCGCATAATATTATGGAACAAATTTTACGAGATCGTGACGTGTGATTTTTTCGACTTGGGAAAATGTGATCATACAGAATATAATCTAATAATGATCGAAACCTCGATATTTTAAAGTTTTTATTTACCAAACTCATGTCCCTTAAGCGCGTTAATATTATTATTATTATTATCAGTGGTTTGTTGCTGATCCGAGTAGGTGTCCAGGGTGGTAAATGATGGAGCGAAAATTCGACTGCACAAGCATTTTTTTTTTTTTTTATTACAGGGAAGCGAAAATACTACACGGTTTTAAAATTACAATTACGTGCTAAGAGCATCTGGTTAACAAAACGGGCGGATTCGAGGACGTGATAGTCGAAGGTGTACACGAAATTCATAAGCTAGGAATTACACATGCTCATTACTTATAAGAGTATGGAATAAAGTATCGAATAATAATAAAAAAAAACACGTTATTCTAGAATGATTCTCAGTCTCCATTTGTTTATCGCTTAATTGTGTTCGTCTCTCTCTGCGGATAGTTCACACTGTTGTCTAGCACACGAAGCACTCGTTGCTCGTATTTGAGTCCCATCGGGTGATTCTTTCGCTGCGTAGGGGCGTTGGTTGTCGATGGTTTTGTAGGTCTGTTGGTCAAGTGGTCGGTTTCCCAGAGTCGAAACCTTCAGGCTTCGTTCGGAGAATTTATGCAGAAATCTACCCCGAATTGTATTGCAGCGTTGATCCCATGCGTAGCATTTGGTCGAGGTTTCGTAATTCGGCCAGGAGGGTTTTCTTGCACATACTGACGATTTCGAAGAAGACGATGTCGAAATAATGCTCCACGAAGACAGGGTTGACGCAGCTTGATCGTATCGTTCTGCATCGGTATCGGTGAAACCGGTTGATTGTTGACCAGGTATTTGCGTGTGTAACGATATGGCTATATCCGAGAGACATTTTGTCACATCGCCGGAGAATCGCTGCAGTCGTCGAAACCGTTCATCCACACATGTCATCATATTAAGAAGACCATCAAACGATGGTTTTTGCATGACTATAGTGTTGAGAGAACTTTCCCGTTTCTTAGGCGTTATGAGTCCCCGCTGCACCGCTGTACCGAGGGCTGGCTCAGCAGACGTTGGTTGATTTGCCAGGGCTATGGTTATAGACTTCATCCCATACGATGTGGAGAAAGAAATCATATAATTTCCGAGTTGTATGGTCTGAGTAGGACCAGCTTGTTTCGTTGCGAAGTATTGACGAATCGTGGCTAAGTAGGTTTGAAATCCCACCCACTCACTCTGGTTGAAGATAACCGTACGATGTGAATAATTACCAGACAGTTTTACAACGGGTTCAAAATGGTTGTTGTACTGCGGCTGCAAACCCACCATGATCTTTTTACTACCCGAGTTATTAAGCGGGTACGTCGTTGACAATAGCACGGGGAGATTCTGTTTGGCTGGTTCCGTTGCCTTCGCTTCGAGGTACCGCGCCGGTAGCAAATTTGTATTTAACACGGGTTGAGTCATTTTTCAACGGTATTTCCAAACACGCGCAATAAAAAGTTTTCTTTGCAGCCGGTTGGCCAGTTCGACAGTGTCACACTTCTAAGCTAGTAAGCAGAAATAGTGGCTTGAAGCGAAGATACAGCGGTTTATAAGGTGAAGAATTCGAAGATTATGTGGGGGTGGGGTGATTATGATAAGAGAACGGTAGTGGGGAAATGGTTTTTATACAGGAGGAGATCTCTGGGTGGGGAAATAGGACCATGGAAAGGGTTACAATTCATTTTCTAGCCTCGCGAAGCTATGACTCATTATTTATACAGGTGCACAAACCCTCGGTTGGCGCACTGTGCTATGAAGAATCCACGGGTCAACGTTCTAGATGTACACAGGATGTGCGCAATGGTTTATTGTCAATATTACTCAAAAATACGTGTATCTCCGGCCCCCACTTTCACGATGGCTTTAAAACCGCTGTATTGTATAAAGAACAAAAGATCAAGAACTGAGTCACTGCAGGTGTATGTATATTTTCGAGCGATGCGCTCTATATACGCCAAGGGATTCCAATAGTCATCCTGGTTTAGGAAGTATTTACCACATAGCCTGCTGTTTGATGAGGGTAAGGTGTGGTAGTAAAATAAACGCCTCGGTGCTTGTGCTAATTTACAATTCTTAGAGTTGAAACTTCGCACCACAGGTAATGCGTTGTGCACGTGCCAGACCCATGGAAAATAGAACTACAGCGTCTCACTCTAGACACAACGTATTGGAGAAATTTTGAGACAATGGTGTCGTATGTAAAACCGTAAAGTTGATTCTTCAGGGTAGAAATTTCGACCGTGTCGCACAACGTGTACGAGGTCGGGGGTGTGGATCTTTTCATCCTTGCATTTTTAGGGGACTGTCTAACGGTGATTATCCAGTAGAACTGTGGGTGTTTGCTAAAGCATAATTTAGCTATAATTTACGATTATTATAAAGTCTCCACGGAGAATATATAATAGCTACTTATAATGTGCCAAAATACCACGCGTCTATATCCTATTTTCTTTCCGTTTTAGCCAGTGATATGTTAAAAAGTTTTCTCGACGCATTTACATTTGTATACTACGGCGAGTTTTTAACAACACACCCTGCGCTTCTCGAATATATATACCTCGTATCTCGAAAACACCACGACCCTAAAGCTGTTAGCAACGCCCCCGTTTTTTTATAAACAAGTAACACCTACACCCAAAAGTGGAGGGGTGTTGAATATAAAAAGACGGCATCGAGCCGCTTCGAATATTATCACGATAGGAGTTACTGGTGTTGCTGGACCACGTTCCAATTTATCTTAGACGTAGATGCATCGTGGATACTGATAGTGCGTGCGGACATCTCTGTAAAAGATACGTGTTTGACAGGCGTGCGGTTTCATAGCCTAGTGTTTGAGTTTTCGTAAAAAGATAGCGAAATTCGAAATGGCTGATTTGTCTATTGTTGAAATCCGGAGAAACGATCGTGTGGCACTGTTGACGTGCATACGAGATATAGTGGAAAGAGCGCGTCATACTAATCCTTTTGTTTCTACGGTTTATAACGACGCTCGTATGTCGTACATCGCGACTTTTAATCACGAAAACCTTGTGGATGAGCTTTTTATAATTTTGTACAATATGCCGAGACGTGCTATCGGTAGACTATTCACGGATAGTTTTCTAAATAACTCGTGATATGCCGAATCGTTAGCGCGGGATATCGTTTTAAGACGCGGATCAACCAGGCAGCGGTGTACACCCGAAATCGCAGCACTTTTAGATTCTGCAGCCTCCAACGATCGTGAGTATTAACATACATCGTCGCACAATCCAAACTCGGTGATAAGACGGTGTTTGTAATAAAGCCACATTTCTGCAGCATATTTACAATTCCGCTGTAGCAGCGATGAGGAGATATCTGAGGGGGAGGACGAGAGTCGAAGTCCTATGGCTTTAGAAGGAGAAGTGCGGGTGGAAGAAGTCGAAGAAGAAAGTATGGCCGATCCAAACATTATAAACGGCATATATTGGTGGGAACACGAAGGGGCGAGTGCAATTCCTATGGACTTTCAACCCCACACGCAGAATGAAATGGCCAATGGTTAGTATATTTTGAAACTATTTCTCTCCAAATCTTGCACTCGCACACGTCGCTCGGTTGTTCACGAGATAAATCTTGGTGACTGTTTCTGGAGGCGATGAAATTATAGCGCGTGTATTCGAGAGCGAAAACGGATCATCCGAAACGATACGTGCCCCGGTCATTGAATAATCATAACCGAATCGCTTAGATGGAACCTCGCCGGATCATCCAATGGGGATAACACTCCTCCAGGCAACGGTAGCATCGCAGCGTCCTGCTTTGGATGGGACCGCAGAGAAGGCCTCAACCACCGTCGAGTCGACCAAGCGTATGTTTTGCGATGACCCAAAAAGTTCTAACTTGTTAGGTGTCCAAAACAACCGTGAAGAAACAAAATGACATTAGCGGTTATGAAACGGCGGCGGTTCAAGATGATAACGAAATTGGTCGACCGGGCAAACGGTTTATCGTAGAATCTCAACATGATCGCTTTTATGAACGCTTCCGTACTAGTTGTAGACAGACACGTGTAAGACTGCGACCCCCACCGTTAAACGTGAACCCCGTAGTTTGGTGAAATGACGCGTTACGTGATATGCATGCATATTTCGTTGCCAACCGCGATCCAGCGGACCTGATTGGCGTTTCGTTCACATCTCAATCAATGGAGATGGGTGCTGCGGGGCTATCTTTACGGCCTGTAGCACGGTTCATCTTCACCAATCTCTGGGGTCTAATAGAGAGCGTAAATCAGGGTAAGCGTATATTAGGCACTGCTGAGTCGCTATACTTTAACATTGCATATATAAAAGTTCCTCTGGGTCGTGGCGATGATCGAGGTCTTAGTGCTCTGGGGCTGCGAAAGAAGTCGATGATCGAAATTTCAAACGCCGCTTCTCTATGTCTCCCTAGAAGTTTAGTTGTCACAGAAGCCCATAACGTTTACGAACGGTGTAAAAATAGGGAGTCTAAAAGAATATGGGATAATATACGGCATAAAAAATCTAGGCTGCAACGTGTGAGGGCTCACGAGTTGATTGTAGCCGCCGGGGTAACCGTACCCGATGCAGGGTGCGGTATACCCGAGCTCCAGTTATTTCAGGAGTACTACAAAGCAAGAGGTATAGCAATTGTTGTTTTCGATTATGCCGAATACGGAAGTGGCGCACCGCCGATTTTCGATGGACGCAGTTGTCTTGACATCGACCCTACTGCAGTTTTACATATTGCCTATATCGAGACGCGAAATCGTTACAGGGTAATTGTGAACTTCTTAGGGGCTTCGTCTTCTCGTTTTTATTGCGCAGCGTGTAACAAGGGTTACAGAATGAAAACGGGTCATAAATGTAAAAGCGTTTGTCCTCGGTGCTTTTCTACACCCGCATGCCCTATTAATTATACCGAAGGAGGTACAGCGGTTGAAATAACTATGGGTTGTGACGAATGCGGGAGACAATTCCGAGGTCCTGTATGTTTTCAAAACCATATTGCAGTTAAATTTGGTAGACGTGGCAACACAATTCAAAAGACGACCTGTGAAGCGGTACGTATCTGTGCAATCTGCTCGCAAGTTACAGATTCAACTAGTGGGACACATCGATGCGGAAAGACCTATTGCCGGACGTGTAAAGCTCTGCATGGTTCCAACGAGCAATGTTTTATCCAACCGTTACCACCTCGCGAACCTATAGAAGTTGGTGGGCGTCCTGGTGTGCTTTTTATATTTTACGATTTTGAAACCCGCCAGGATGCTGACTTTCGAAGTGGTGGATCCGACGGTCAAGAGCATATCGTTACCCTTTGTGTGGCACAACAGGTATGCGAGTTCTGTTTGAAGGAACACGATACCGTCGATGGGCGGACACCTCACTGTCGATGGTGCGGGGTACACACGTATGTTTTCCGGAAAGATCCCGTGGCCTCTTTAGTTGATTTAGCAGTCCGTGATAAAACCGAATTCAAACAGATTATCTGTATAGCCTACAATGCAAAGGGGTTCGATGCGCAGTTAATTTTACGCTATCTTATAGAACTCGGTGTTGGAACGGTACAGAAGCCCAACGTTTCGCTCACAGGAACCTCAATTATGTGTATGCGCGTGGGGAAGACCGTGTTTATCGATAGTTTAAATTATTTTCAAATGCGTCTAAGTGCGTTACCGAAAACATTCGGGTTCGAAGACAAAGTAACCAAAGGGCATTTTCCACACATGTTCAACCGTATAGATACGCAGGAATATATAAGCCCTTTACCTCCCATCGACGATGACGCAACGGATTCAATGTCAACCAAAGAGCGCAAAGACTTCCTCGAATGGTACGATGAGGAGATCAAGAGCGGAAGAGAGTTCGATTTAAAAAAAGAAATCGTTTCATATTGTCTCAAAGATGTGGATATTCTCAGACGTGTATGTCGACGGTTTCGGGGGATTTTTCTCGAAGCCGGCGGTGTATGCCCCTTCACCGAAGTGATAACAATAGCCTCGGCCTACTCTAAAGTTTTCCGGCATAATTTCTTAAAACCCAACATAGAGGGCCTTATACCGTCACAGGGGTACATACTCGGCGGTCAGTATTCACGGGTGGCTCTCGAATGGCTTTTCTGGCTTGAACACTCCGAGTTCCATCAGGTTATAGTCCACGCGGGAAGCGGGCGTGAGTACCGGTTACCTGAGGGGCACACAGTTGATGGTTATTTAGAGAACGAGGACGGCAAATACGTATTCCAATTTCATGGTTGTTACTGGCACGGGTGTCCAAAATGCTTTAAAACCAATCGCACGAGAGAGGCTAGTTACGGTGGGTGCAGTCTGTAGGGCCGATACGAGAGGACACATTCGCGAAATCTGGGAATGCGATTTCACGATGATGAAAAAGAATATCCCCGCTTTGCGTGAATTTGTAAAGACGCATCCGCGACTCTCGCTCTAGGTTTTAAACCCCCGCGACGGATTTGACGGTGGACGTACGGGAAACACAGTCACTGCATATGACGCTGCCCCGAACGAGAAGATCTCATACATAGACATCTGCTCGTTGTACCCGTATATATGTAAAACGGGATGCTTTCCCGTAGGACACCCCGAGATATACACAGGCAGCGAGTGTGACAAGTTGTTCGAAAATTCGCCACCCGGTGATCTACTCGGAGCAGGTATCCATGGCATGATAAAATGCACCATCCTGCCCCCGCAAAATCTTTTCCAGCCCGTTTTGCCGGTGCGTTTGCGTGGAAAACTTGTTTTCGCACTTTGTCGAAGGTGCACAGAAGAAATGGCCCAACAACGATGTAACCACGAAAAGGTCGAGGATCGAGCGTTCACGGGTACCTGGGTGATTGAGGAGGTTAGAAAGGCCCTGGATATGGCTTACATTATGATGAAAATTCATGTAATTTGGTCGTATAAAATAACCAAATACGACGAGACCACTAGGGATGGGGGTCTCTTTGCAGGTTATGTGAACAAATGTTTTAAAATTAATCAGAAGGCAAGCGGTTGGCCGGTGTATTGTGTAGATGAAGCCGCGCACAATAAATATCAAACAGAGTACGAGCAAGTCGAGGGGATAAAACTAGAACCCTCGAAGATAGTAAAGAACTCTGGTCTTCGCGGTACAGCAAAACTAGCGCTAAACACGCTTTGGGAAAAAATGGGGCAGCGCGATAATTTACCGCAAACGGAAATAATCAAAACGCGAGAAGCACTACTCAAACTTGTAACAGACGCCGAAAAGGAAGTTACCGCTGTATTACCCGTGAACGATTGTATGATGTATGTTACATGGTCATATGTGGATGACGCTGTCCCCCAGGCCAAGCAATCTAATGTTGTTATAGCCGCGTACACAACAGCTCAAGCGCGTTTAGAATTGTATAAATATCTGGAAAAACTTGATCGTTGTGTTCTCTATTACGACACAGATTCAGTCATTTTTACAACGCGTACAGGCGAGTTGCTACCACCCCTCGGCGATTTTCTCTGTAACATGACAAATGAGCTCGAATTTTACGGGGAAACAGCATACATTAAATCGTTTTTATCGGGTGGACCAACATTTTATGGGTATTCCGTTGTCACCGAAGAAAAGCCTGACGAAATCGTGACCTAGTGTTGTAAGGTAAAGGGCTTAACGCTAGATTACGAAAACGCTCAGTATGTCAATTTTGATTCTATCAAGCGGCTGATAGGGAACTCGCTACCACATTTGAACGACGCAGCGATAAATTTAAATTTTAAAGCGATTCGACGCACTGCGTTACACGATGTGGTCACGATTACAGACCGTCAAACATGCAGCGTTTTGTGCCACAAGCGTCGATATGTGAGCTGCAGGTTATCGTACCCCTTCGGGTTTAAGGAGTGAATGAAAATCATCGTATGTAGAATATAGTTTTTACGAAATGTAACAGCATTGTGTACTTAATAAAAAACCAGTCTTATGAAAAAAAAGCCTATGCAACGCATTTTTCATCCAGCCGATAAGCTTCTGGTTCGTACTGCTAACGACGATGGTGTGGTAGCGGTTACACACAGTCCGTAATCACGGTATGCTCGCGCTGGATGAGTAAAAAAGCTGATGCTCCAGTGTTTCCCCATCATCCTTACCCCGTAACCAGAGGAGAAAACTACTTTTTACACGCGGGTATATTTTCTGTTTAACCCGAATGGATGTCGTTAATATGCGGTTCCCCGGGATGCGGCAAAACTGTATTTATCAGACGTTTTCTACGGCATCTTGGGGTAATGAGTAACGTAACGTACGATCGGATCCTCTTCTATTACGGTGATACTTTCGATGCAGATACGCATGCCGCTTACGATGGCTGTCGAGAGGGGACTGCGCTAGCGAAAATTGAATTTCACGAGGGTCTACCCCACCCGGACGCTTACTCGCACGATAATGAGCGTAAAAAATTAATAATAATCGACGACCTCATGCGTGAATCATCCAACGGTATAATAGTTGACCTCTTCACGAAAAGTAGCCATCTTAAAACCATCCGCGTGATGTTTTTGACGCAGAACATCTTCCATCAGGGTTCGGGTCAGCGAGACATTTCATTAAACGCTAATTATGAGAGAGAGAATGCCTCGGAAGCTAACACTCGAAGACGTTTACTACGATCCAGGCAACCCTGCAGGTTATTCAGGTGCATATCGCCTTATAAACGGTAAAAATAAATATGTGCACGATTCGCTGACGCAACAGGATGCATACACCATCCATAGACCCGTTCAACGACGTTTTCATAGGCTTCATTATAATGTCGACAATATAGACGACGGGTGGGAAGCAGACCTCGTTAATTTACGCTCAATTCAGACATCTAATGATGGTGTAGCGTATTTACTCGCTGTTATAGATGTCTTGAGCAAATATGTATGGGTTGAACCACTTAACGACAAGACCGTGCACCGTGTCACGATGGGTTTCAAACGAATCCTTAACCGCGCCGATGGTCGATCCCCCATATATCTACAAACAGACCGGGGGAAAGAATTCCTCGGAAACGTTTTCCAGAATTTACTCGCTGAAAAAGACACCCGCTTTAGAGTTGCGAGAAATCCGGACATCAAGGCATCGATAGTTGAACGATTTAACCGCACCTTAAAACAGCGGATGTGGCGTTTCTTTACTCACCGCAACACACACAGTTACATCGATGTACTCCAGCAATTCGTCTACGCTTATAACCATGCAAGACACTCAACGATAAAGATGGAACCCGCTGCTGTAACACTGTACAATGCGCAGATAGCCTATGAAAACACAGAGAAAAACAACACGGTCCGCGATGGTAAGAAGCGTCGCAGCCACCATAAATACAAATGCGGTGATTATGTACGCATCAGTAGGACTAAGGACACATTCGAAAAGGGTTACGATAAAAATTGGAGCACCGAAATATTTAAAGTCTCGCGGGTCCTCAAGCGTCAAGCTATCACGATCTATGAATTGCACGATCTTCACGGGGAAGCGATAGATGGATTTTTCTACCCCCAAGAGTTAACAGAAGTCAACGCTGAACGTCTAGAGGAAGGCAAGGAGTTCAAAATCGAGCGTGTTTTAAAAACCCGAGGTCGCGGTGCACGGAAAGAAGTCTACTTTAGCTGGTTAGGCTACCCAGCGAAATTTAACTCCTGGATACCAGCACCCAGCGTACGAAACATCGGTCTATAAAACACCATTTCTAACACGCGTCCCGCGGCATGGAGGCTGAAAACTTTTTCATCGTACTACCGAGTAACAGTAGTATGAAGTATTTCCCCGATATCACGACGACGAATTTTACAACACAACTGCCACGTGAAATCTCTTTACATGGCACTTGGGTTGTGGGTCTTACCGAAATTCCTTACACCATCACGCATTTACAACAGGGAGATTGTAATATACTGTGGAAGCCATGCGGTGATAAAATCGATGATGTGAACGCGCGAAATGTCACTGTTAACATACCGCACGGTGTATACCAAACACACGGTCAACTCATGTGGGAGCTGAATAACATACCCCGGTTCAAAAGACAAGGTGTAAGATTCGTCGAATCTCGCTCAGCGATTGGACATGTTTCCGTTGAGATGCCGACAATTGAAGAGTGCAAAGGAAAACGCAAGCCGGACCCGTTATTTTACCGGAAAAGATTGCCCGTATATTAGGCCTCGACGCACAAGCAGGAGTTGATGAGCCTCTGACGTTTTCTATGACGCATCATATACCAGCAGGCCAGACGACCAGCGGGGCGAGACCAGCCTGCCTCAGCAGAGCCCTGCCGAGTCAACTCTTCGTATACACGGATATCTGAGTACCATACACCGTGGGAGATGTGCAGGCATCACTATTGCGAATCGTTAATTTAGATACAGCCCGTTATACATACGGTTCAACCTGCGTGAAATACTTTTCGCCCGTGAACTATTTACCGATTATGAATAATCATTTTCGAGTGGTCACCATCGATATAAGAGACCATCTCGGTAAACCTCTAGCATTCGAGTACGGAACACTGACCGTGTCACGTCACGTTTTAAGCGCATTGGGCAACTTTCAAGAAAACGATGTCCCATTATTATGCATATTACGAGTGTCAGGCTGGGGGCGGTGGAGCCCGCGGTCTGCACGGCGTCTATGTAGGAGCACCGTATCAACGGGGACACGGAATCGGAAGTTTTCTAGGGGGTCTCTTTCGGAGAGCTCTACCACTTATAAAAATGGGAGCACGCGCCATAGGAAAAGAAGCACTACGTGCAGGGATAAACGTTATCGAAGATGTAAGCAGATACAAGAGACCGTTCGGGGCCTCTGTACGCGAGCGACTCGCAGAGTCGGGTGGAAACTTGAAACGCAAAGCTGGTGAGAAGATCGATCTAGTCATGAGTGGTTCGGGATATAAAACCGTGCGCGGAAAAAGGAGTGTACATTCGCTAATGGGCCCTTCAAGTGGACATGTCGCGGTACAAAAAAGAAGCAGTGTTAAGGGTCGCGTAACGAAGAACAGACCCAGTGGTAAACCGTGCAAAAGACAACGGTTGAGAAAGAAATCCTGTAAACGTACGAAGTGTAAAAAAACGGGGAGAAAAACAGCTACGAGGAGAAGTAAAAAGCGCATCAGCCTACCAGATATTTTCGACTGAATTTGAAAATGTCGTTTCTACCCTCCCATTCTCACGAGTGCATGAGTGCGAGCTTGATCTGTTCAGTATACCACCGACACAGACGTCTATAGAAGCCTCGCAATGGGTGCATTATAAACCCGTGTCCTCGCTCTCAGACGATGGACCGCTCGAGTTTGTTGTACCAGGTCACGGGGAGGAGTATCTGGATCTCGCGCATACGATGCTCGCCCTCAACGTTAAAATTTTGGCTTCCGATGGTGGGCCAGGGGGGCGAGCTGCACCTGTTAATAATTTCCTCCATGCCATATTCAATCAAGTGGATGTGTACTTCAACCAAAAACTCGTTGCACCGCTGAATAACGCGTATCCTTACAGAGCTTACATAGAAACTCTGTTAAATTACGGTCCTGCAGCGAAATATTCGCACCCCACATCAGGATTGTGGTACGCCGACACACATGGTGCTTTGGACGCACTCCCCGGAGTGAAAAACCCTATAGAGAACGAGGGTTTAGACCTACGTCGAAAACTGACATTCGATGGAAAGAACGTGGATCTACTGGGTCACCTTCATTGCGATGTATTCAATCAGGATAAGTTTCTACTCAACGGAGTCGAGATGCATCTACGTCTGGTCCGATCGAAGGACGCTTTTTGCATCATGGCAGCCATCTTACAACCACTCGTTACATATCGCGTGCACATCGCCGAAGCAACTTTTCTTGTGCGACGCGCTAAAATAGCGCCAGGTGTTCTTATAGCGCACGCAAAAACACTCGCTAAAACAACAGCGAAATACCCTATAACGCGTGTCAAAGTAAACGTTTTTACGATGCATAGCGGTATACTCGGTGATACCCTGGACAATGTCATACTAGGACAACTACCGAAACGCATTACACTTGGTTTTGTCTTAAATAAAGCGTTCAACGGTGACCTAGCATCCAATCTGTATAATTTTCACCATCAGACCATAAATTTTCTCTCAGTATATGTTGGTGGTCAACAAGTCCCGAGTCGCCCTTTAATACCACATTTTACGCAACACGGCGAGCTCTCGGTAGAAAGCTATCATACGCTTTTCTCGGGCACGGGTCTGCATTTTCGAAACGAGGGATTGGGTATATCGCGTAGGGACTACGGTAAGGGTTACTGCCTTTTCGCATTCGACCTAACGCCAGATCTCGATGCTAATTGTTTTACACATTGGAACCTTGTGCGACATGGAAGCGTACGCGTTCCACGCGTTGGAAGTGCGTTTTGATGAGCCGCTCCCCGCCACAATAAATTATTGTCTACACGGAATATGACAATATAATTGAAATAGATTCATCACGACAAGTTATAACACACTTCAGCGCCTAAGCTTATGTACAGGTGACCGACCGCTCATAGTTCACCAATAAAAACGTGTACACCGAGCAAACAAATTTGGAAGGGGCGTGCCTGTGCACGATATAAAAAACGCTCCACATCTGCGGCTGATGCACCAGTATCGCGTCTCCATCGTCATGGACTTTGTCATAGACATTCAAGCGCTCTACGATAAAAACCGCAGCTTTCAGCCGAAAGAGTTGGCAATTGTCTGCACCCAAGAGGATCATCGCATTGGATCATCACCCCTCCGCACGATTTTTCGGACCTGCCTCCAAAGTTCGCCGCTAGTAATAACGGCATCACATGCTTCTGCCATGGTCTTGAATGGTTTGACGGTGAAGCAGAATTGGAACGTGTGTGGACGACGCTACGTGCCTTTGTACGCCACGCAGTGCGGATATATGTGCGGGGTCTGCAGAAAGCAGAATTGTTACGGAGAGTCCTCGCTCGATATATCGTTAACCTGGAGGATTACGCTGGGCCTACTCTGAAGAATATGCCTACTAGCGATGTCTTTTGCATGCATCATTCCCTTGCACGTCACAACGAACCAAAATGTGCCTTAAACAACGCGATGAAGATAAGAACTTGGCTACGTGGACGGAAAGACGGATCAGATAGTCCAATTTATATTGAACCAATCACTGTATCC
The DNA here is from genome assembly GCA_964007375.1 of Ophion obscuratus. NCBI lineage: Eukaryota > Metazoa > Arthropoda > Insecta > Hymenoptera > Ichneumonidae > Ophion > Ophion obscuratus. The sequence continues at coordinate 40,040,324 of OZ023314.1, forward strand.
CCGCAGTCAAAGAAAAGTAGTTGGGGGGGGGGGGGGAGTGTTAAACAGTGCTATTCACCACACCGCTATACCCCGACCATCGAACCTCAATTTCATGAGCGGCGATTTACGGTGTAAAACTCCACGTGTTTGTTCACCGCTGCACGAGACATCGGAGACTTTGGAGACGAACACAAACGGGTCATTGACATCGCTTAGCAGAGAGAGTAACACATCTGCGTCTTACGTCACAGGAGAGGTGGTTCACCTAAAGTATAAAGATTCCTCGCGGGTTATCCCCCGTCTACCGACACCCCCACCAGCACCGCTACATCACCCACCAAATCGCTACCCGTTGAGCAAGAATTACAACAATAAACAGTCTAGAGGTGGTCAATGGTCTACGGATGATAGAAGCACCCACGAAAGGGGCCTACCCTGCAGACCGCATTCCGAAAGTCTGGTGTAGACCTGCTGCAATAGTCGCCAATACCGATATTCATACACGGCCTGGCTCATTGGGTTGCGATTTACGTCAACGAAGATGGCCACGCTATCTTTTTCAACAGCTACTGGCTCCCACCAATTATCCCACAACATTACAATCGTTTGCGAAGAAACGCCAGAACTCTCCGATGGAGCGGAAAACCTCTACAATCGCAGACCTCGAAAGTTTGCGGGGAATATTGCATTATGTTTCTGTATTACATGGCTCGTGGCTGTACTCTTGATCGTTTCCATAGACTTTTTTCATCGGATAAAATTAAAAACGATCGTACAGTGAGTCTGTTCTTCCGAGAAAAGATAGCACGAGCGAGGCGTGGAAAACACCCTCTCTCTGCCGATGGCCTCTTGGGTGAAGGAAACCCAACCTGTATCCAGTCGTGCATACCTGTCGAGTGCTGCTATTTGTGAACATTTTAATTACCGTGGGGACCTACTCTCAACCACCAACCCAGGGTGTTCGGATAGGGACGGCCGCTTTCTACAACTACCACCACCACCACCACCAGTGCGATACTCTTTCCACCACCATCCGAAAGACCCCCGAAACCACCATTAAATACGAGGGTAAAACTGTTTGTGAACACTAAACGTCGTGTTCTTCCTCGCTAGCTTGAGATTACTTCACCGTCAGAGTCAAACGTCGATCTGCAGATCCGAGGCCGGTCAGCAACATCGGTTGATCCAGGTCGATACCTACCAACGCATTACGGATCACCGAGATTATCGTCTATTTCTAGCCGTAGACGGAGTCTATCGCGTCATCTGCATAGCTGATCAAGGAATCAACCACCACCACCACCATTCCCCGATATTAAGCGGTTCAACTACAAGTTTCCCACTGTTTGGAAAGCTCCTTTGTCGAGCACAATGATAAATTATCAACTCCAGGTCCTGCCCTACCACCACACCCCGGATTAATTGCTGCCGAGCGAGGCCATAGCCTACGCATACTGGGAGGCGCATGATGACATCTGGGTACTACCGGAGTGGATCAACCTCCCCAACAGGATACGGAAAGCATGGCTACAGATTGTGAAGACTGTACCCAGTGAGGAACTCTACCTAGGTGGGGTCAACTACCATCGACGGGCTGGGATGGTCTACCCCGTGGATCAACTCTTCGACGCGATCTTCTTCGAGGATAGCGAGGAGGTCTTGGGTGACGAATCCGATTTACGCAGTTACTACGAGCTCGATGTTCGCCCATACAATCGTGCCTCCGATCACCTCAGCCCTGGTCAAGAAGACGCCTACACGTACTGGGAGGCGCACGATGGTATTTGCGTGCCACCGGAATGGATCAACCTCCCCAACATCATTAGGAAGTCATGGCGGTCCGTCGTGAAAAACGCACGCATGGACATTATATACATAGGAGGTGTGGAATATTATTTCCACAACGGTGTGCTGTACCCTGTGGACGAACCCTACGACGCGATCCTCTTCGAGCATACCCATATTGCCACGGGGTACGAAAGTTCGATTAATAACACACACACACACACACACACGCACGCACGCACGCACGCACGCACGCACGCACGCACGCACGCACGCACGCACGCACGCACGCACGCACGCACGCACGCACGCACGCACGCACGCACGCACGCACGCACGCACGCACGCACGCACGCACGCACGCACGCACGCACGCACGCACGCACGCACGCACGCACGCACGCACGCACGCACGCACGCACGCACGCACGCACGCACGCACGCACGCACGCACGCACGCACGCACGCACGCACGCACGCACGCACGCACGCACGCACGCACGCACGCACGCACGCACGCACGCACGCACGCACGCACGCACGCACGCACGCACGCACGCACGCACGCACGCACGCACGCACGCACGCACGCACGCACGCACGCACGCACGCACGCACGCACGCACGCACGCACGCACGCACGCACACACAAACACATAAACACCCCCCCCCCCTCCCCACACACACACACAATACGTATGAACGGACAAAATGTTGAATAAAAACTTCGATACATGTATTCACGTAAATCATCGCGTTTTTTCTTTATCCGAAGCTCCCTATCCCCACGGTGTAAGACCTTCCTCCCCCATACGACCGGCGCGGCGGACCCCCACGCGCTTGCTCTAGCGGTAAACGGGTCCTCGATATATGCAGAAGACACCACCAGTCAGTCTATTCGGAAAAGCAGCTCGAAAACAACCACCCCCACTTAATCACGAGCTCCCGAAAAAGGGCCCAAACCCCCCACCCCTCCGACACCGCTGACTCCCCCCACCACTAATTCTTCATACGTGTCACAGTGACGCAACCGCGATCGCCAGACACCCCCACCACGCGCCGCCGCACGATACCCACTACAACACACCTGTGACGCCACCGTCGTCGTCTCTCGAAAGATGTATGTATCTACTTATAAGGATTTTTTAAATGTTTCAAAAAAAATGTTTTTTCGAAAATTTTCCACCGGTGTCTTCCTTTAAACATATCGCCATCATAAAATTTCACCGCTCTTCTGTAGGGCGAGACTCTTGCGATCGTCATTGCTAGAAAATTCGGTTCTTGGAGGAACCTGCCGAAGATAAATCCCGGCAGAGAGAAAAAGTTCTAAACGTATTTATTTTAACAATAATTATAAAATTTCACCAGTCTTTCGCAAAGTGAGACTCGGTCGATCGCGTTCGCTCGCTCGCGAATTTGGTCGGCCGCAGCCAAGCTGCCGAAGATAAGCGATGGCAGAGAAAAAATGGCGAACGCAATTGTTTAAACAAAGAGCATTGTAAATTTTTTTAAGTTTCCAAGGATTTTTTAGAAGTGCTTCCGACAAAACGATATTTTGAAAATTTTACACCGTTGACCTCTAAACAATTCGTGATAGTAAAATTCTATCGCTCTTCTGTAGAGCGAGACTTCTCCGATCGTCATTGCTAGAAAATTCGATTTTTGGATAAACCTGCCGAAGGTGAATTCCGGCAGAGAGAAAAAATACTAAACGAATTTTTTTTAGCATAATTAGTAATAATTTAGTAATAATAAAATTTTACCACTCTTTCGCAGAGTGAGACCCGGCCGATCTCGTTCGCTCGCGAATTCGGTCGGCCACAGACAACTTGCCGAAGATAAGCCATGGCAGAGAAAAAAATGCCGATCGCAATTGTTTAAACATAGAGCATTGTAAAATTTTACAACTGTTTTGTAGAATGAGTCACGAGCGATCTCGGTCGTGACTCGAGATTTTAGCAGAGATCGAATTCGTCGACGGTGAACGACGTCGAGATTCCAAATAGTCTTCGAGCTTATTTGTTTAAATTAATTAAAAAAGAATGGGGAAATGCTAGCACCCGTCCACCATACGAGTCTCTAGCAAACCCCGTTTGCTAGAAAGTTCAACCATAAAGAAATTTCCACCGATGACCGCCGTCGAAAAAAAAATCGATTCGCGGGCATTTGTTTGAACAATGCGCGATTGCAAAATTTCACCGCTCTTCCGTAGAGCGAGCCTAGCGATCTTGATTGTTCGAGAAGCTGACCAGAAAAAATGCTGCCAAATATGAACCCTGGCAGAGATAAAAATGCTGAACGCATTTGTTTAAATAATGAGCATTGTAAAATTTTACCACTCTTTTGTAGAGTGAGTTTCGAGCAATTTCGGTCGCTCGAAATTTTGGCAGGGTTCGATATCGTTAACGATAAGCGGTATCGATGTTGCAAATTGTGCTCGAGCTTATTTGTTTAAATGAATTAAAAAAGTATGGCAAAATGCCTGAGTCTTTTAGTTGTAGCCGTCGTCGAAAAAATATCGATTCGATGGCTGCATATACAATGTAAAATGCAACAAAGTTTCACCGCTCTCCTGCCGAGCGAGCGCATGCTTCCAATACAAGCATACCATGGTCGCTACACATAGTTGTGTGAATTGTGTGATACACACATAGATGCGTAAGGTGCATGCGTACGACCGAACGGCGTGCGAGCCGTGTGCCGTGCACACACACACACACACACACACACACACGCGCGCGCGCGTGCTCAGCAATCGCCATTTGTTTGGCTTCGACTCTTCGTCCCAGTGCGAAGCATCGAGACCGAATTCGCGATGGCTGCGCTGTCCGTCGGTAGCGACTCGTAGCTAAAAACTACGAGATCTGCGCTACCGACGTAACGAGAGGCCGCGTCGAAATTTTCTGGCGTGTGGCACATGGGCTTAATACTCTGATGTGATCGACTGCTTTCCTTTCTTAGTACTTTTCTATCCAACATGTCGTGAAGAATTCAAAATTACCTAGACTAATGTCAATTTCAACTTTGTTTAAAAAAATGATTCGCCGCTTTTTCTCACTGATTATAACAAATCAGTGGTTTCGGCGCTTTTCGAGCTAGAATTCTATTTATTACAGAATTTTAAGATAATTTATGGAACATAAAAAAACAAAAATACCCTTATTATTCCGTAAAAAAAATAATTGCCCGCAAAATTACTTTAAAATTTATTGTTAAAATTATTTATTTAAAAATTTGTTAGCGAATTGCAAGTGATTGAAAATATTATTTGCGGGAAAATAAATTCCCGAAAATTTTCAACACCGACATTATTCTCAGTAAAGTTGTCGGATAGGGACATATTCAGAGACATATTCAGAGCTATTGATCCAACTGCGCGTCATAGCAGAGAGAAACCTGAGAGAGCCCACGGAGCGAAAAGCCTGGGACAGACTGGTGGAGCTCGGTTCCGTAGGATCTGTGTGTCCGTTCCGTGAACTAAATTCTCAGCGGGTAATTGATGGATGCAGATAAAGAAGTATGCTCTGTATTATCTGCTCGACCGCTGAGCGCTCGGTTTTGCTTACCCACACATGTAAGCCCACGTACACGCATATTACAAAGTAAAACTGCGGTATCCCTTGCAGTGCAGCCACATCGCGCGTAAAAGTTACCTCTTCTATAGTCTCTTACGCCCCCATCACCCAGAAGTCCCAGAAAGTGCACATATTCTACAAGCGATGAGATGGTCCCGTTGGTAGCGTTCCTGGTTTCGGTCCGCAGGGGACCCTGGTGCAAATTTTTCTCCAAATTTTTCATAATTTATCATGTTTTAGTCATATTTAAGATTTTCGGAGAAAACATTATTTACGACAGATTCAAGTTCTGGTCTACTTCCCAAACACACATTTTTTTTCACTGAAAATTCATGATTTCTCATTTTTTTCCCGGAAATTTCTCTTTTTCCTATGATTTTTTTCCGGAAATTTTCCTTTTTCTTATGACCTGAATGAACGGCTGCGAAGATATTCGGAGAAAATTTAAAGATGAAAAAAATGAGATTTTCGTAAAAAAAACTTGTTATTATTTTTTTTTCCGGAACGGAGATTTTAGAAATATTCATTTTTGAGTAATTGCCGAGTATGTGACTAAAAATGTTCAATTTTTTTTTATTAAGACAGTTATTTGTTAATAAATATTGTTTAAATTAACTTATCGAAAATCCCCTACGTGGTTCAGTAGCTACACTCATGTAGACTTAATAAAACAACATTTTTTTTTTCAGATTAAAATTGGCACAGTTATACTGCGTGGCGCAGAGGTTCGACATGCTTCGGAAGAATTGCTGCAGTGTCGACATTTTGTAATATTTTCGGATGAAAAATTTATAGCAATATACTTAAATATATGCTCAATAAATACCGCAAGTATTATTTGTTTATCACATTTTCTTCCGCCAAAAAAAATATAAAAAAATACGCTTCCTGTAAGGCCGTTACAGTGGTGTTACCCCTAAAGTCTTCATATAATTTCCGAGATTTCCCCGTGATTCTAATTAAAATCATGAAATATTCGAAAAAATTCGGTCACAATAGAACCTCGATCATCCGAACCCTCAATTATCCGAACGATGACTTAGCTTATCCGAACGCTCAATTATCCGAACCTTGGCGCGAAAGATACATTGTTGCTCGCTGCCACTGCCGTGAGCAACAATGAACAGCCCAACGCAACTTCTCCTCCTCAAACGGCTGCGAGACTTAGCCGCCCAAAAACGCGTTACAGCCGTTCGTCAATTAAAAATGGACGATTTTATTTTTAAAAATATTAAAAAAGCATTCAACTTTTTTCAGGTGTTTCAAATACACACACACACACACACACACACACACACACACACACACACACACACACACACACACACGCACGCACGCACGCACGCACGCACGCACGCACGCACGCACACACACACACACACACACACACACACACACACACACACACACACACACACACACACACACATATATATATATATTAACGTTAACATGTATGTCAAATTTTAATATATATGTATGTATTGTTTTTATGTAAAAAGGTGTTGTTTATGATCACGTCCACAAAAAACCCACGTTTCGATTATCCGATCTTTTGTTTACCCGAACTAGTCTCGGTCCCAATTGGTTCGGATTATCGAGTTTCTACTGTAGTTATTTTTATTAGTTATCATTGTTATTTTAATTACTTATCTTTTAGTGTCGACACATTTATTGCGCACTCTGACCGTTTATTTTATTAGTTTGTACGTTAATTTAAATATAATAATAAATCTAAATTACAACTTATTTATCTTCTAAAAAGTTGTTTGCGCTTTACTCACACCCGTCCCTATGCCAAATAAATTGTAATTCATAAAAGTAAGCGGAAATATATTTATATTGGTATTATTATATTCATTCTCATATACTTTCATCAAGCGATAAATCATTATCATAATGTATCCGCCCGCGAATCGTAAGTACCAGAAATTGCACATATTCTACAAGCGATGAGATGGTCCCGTTGGTAGTTTTCCTGGCTTCGGCCCGCAGGGGCGCGGGATCATCTCCCGCACTCAGTGCTTTTTTTTAAAATTATTATTACTATTAATTCTTATTTGATTAGTTATTGAATGAATATAATACGAATATAAATAAATTTCCGCTTACTTTTATGAATTACAATTTATTTGGGATAGGGACGGGTGTGAGTAAAGCGCAAACAATTTTTTAGAAGATAAATCAGTTGTAATTTAGATTTATTATTATATTTAAACTAACGTACAAACTAATAAAATAAGCGGTCAGAGTGCGCGATAAATTTTTCGACACTAAAAGATAACTAATTAAAATAATGATGATAACTAATAAAAATAACCAATCAAATAAGAATTAATAGTAATAATAATTTAAAAAAAACACTGAGCTCGGAAATTATATGAAGCCTTTAAGGGGTAACACCACTGTAACGGCCTTACAGAAAGCGTATTTTTTTATATTTTTTTGACGGAAGAAAATGTAATAAAAAAATAATACTTGCAGTATTTATTGAGCATATACTTAAGTATATTGCCAGAAATTTTTATCCGAAAATATTACAAAATGGCGACTCTGCAGCATTCTTCCGAAGCATGTCGATCCTCCGCGGCACGCAGTAGAACTGTACCAATTTTAATCTAAAAAAAATAATTTTGTTTTATTAAGTCTAAAGGAACATTTTTAGTCAAATACTCGGCAATTACTTAGAAATCAATATTTCTAAAATCCCCTACGAGGTTCACTAGCTACACTCATCCAGATTTAATTAAAAAAAATTATTTTGTAGAGATTAAATTTGGCACAAGTTCTACTACGTGCCGCAGAGCACCTTAAGTTCAACATGCCTCGGACGAATTCGCTGCAGTGTCGCTATTTTGTAATATTTTCCCATAATTTTTTTTTGCAATATACTTCAATACATGCTTAATAATTACCCCAAGTATTATTTGTCTAAAACGCTTCGTGGCAGGCCGTTACAATGGTTATCTTTTAGCCGTTAAGGAAAGTAATGTTTCCGAAAATTTCGGAAATTCATTATTTCTCAGAATTATGAGGGATAAAAAAATGTAATAAGTTTTTTTTACGAAAATCTCATTTTTTTCATCTTTAACTTTTCTCCGAATATCTCCGTAGCCGTTCACTCAGGTCATAGGAAAAAGAGAAATTTCCGGGAAAAAAAAATTAGAAATCATGAATTTTCAGTGAAAAATATGTGTTTTTGGGAAGTAGACCAGAACTTGAATATGTTTTAAATCATTTTTTTCTCCGAAAATCTCAAATATGACTAAAATATGAGAAATTATGAAAAATTTGGAGAAAAATTTGCACTAGGGGCCCCTGCGGACCGAAGCCAGGAACGCTACCAACGGGACCATCTCATCGCTTGTAGAATATGTGCACTTTCTGGTACTTACGATTCGCGGCCGGATGGATGATTGGCTTGTTTTTGGGGATAATGCTTTATCGCTTCATGAAAGTATGAAAATTAATATAATAATACGAATATAAATATATCTCCGCTTACTTTTATGAATTATAATTTATTTGACATAAAAGATAAACAAGTTGTGATTTAGATTTATTATTATGTTCAAATCGACGTATAAACTGAAAAAATAAGCGAACAGAGTGCGCGATACATTTTTTTGTAAACATTAATAACGCAGAGAATCAAGAGCTAAATAAGAATTGAAATCATCTAAATGCCTCGCGCGTGCTGTCGGGTGACGTCACGCGCGAGTCGTGCTCAGATTGCTTTTTCGCTCGAAGCTTTCGTTTCGGCTTGGCCGCACATGAACGTGCTCAGCGTCCATGTGTTGGTGTAGCTGCCGAAGGTGCGGGCGGGAAACTTCGACCGTGCTCAGCTCCTTCCGAAGATATCCGAGCGTCGCTCGCTCACGGACACGCGCTACTATGATTGTGTGATGGGCGCAGAAGAGACTAGAGAGGGGATAACTTTTACGCGCCTTCTGGCTGCGTGCAAGGGATACCGCAGTTTTACTTTGTAATATGCGTGCATGTGAGCTTACATGTGTGGGTAAGCAAAACCGAGCGCTCAGCGGTCGAGCAGATAATACAGAGCATACTTCTTTGTCTGCATCCATCAATTACCCGCTGCGAATTTAGTTCACGGAACGGACACACAGATCCTACGGAACCGAGCTCCACCAGTCTGTCCCAGGCTTTTCGCTCCGTGGGCTCTCTCAGGTTTCTCTCTGGTCATAGGAGGCTCACCCACCTCTTGTGACAGCCGCGCATCCGGAAGTTGCAGCCGTGACGTCAGAACAGCACTTCCTGATCGTGCACAGCGCGGTCGTGCCTGGTTCGATTTATTTCTTCCACTAATGAAATTTCGATTTGCCAACTTTAAATCGCATGTTTCATAATTTTTTTCTGCATGACGGGGGACACAAATAAACATTTTCGGCAGTGTTCGGTATTCGGTATAAAAAAAACTTCATTCTGCTGCACTCAAAATGGAATATTGATTTTTTTCCAGAATGCTCTATTTTCTCAGGCAAATATTAATTATGACAAAAATACGAGGGTGGGGTGAAAATTTTCCGGCCTGACCAAGAGATGGTGCCACTAGGTCTAGTTTTGGAGCGGCGTCCTACAGTACCATTCCTACGGAGCTTGTATGTACAGTTTCAGCCCAATCGCTACGTTAGTTTGCGTTTGAGAGCACATTGCGCGAGACGCTTCCGTTGTTATCGTAAAAATGGAAAAATTGGAAAAACGTGCTGTCATCAAATACTTCCATTTGAAAGGTTTTACACCAAAACAAATAAAAGAAGAGATGGATTCAACACTAGGAGACTCCTCCCCATCATATTCAACTATTAAGCAGTGGGTTTCTGAATTTAAAATGGGTCGTGTGAGCACCTCTGACGAGCCTCGCTCAGGACGGCCCGTTGAAGTCACAACTTCAGAGATGATTGAAAAAATCCATAAAATAGTGTTGGAAGACCGCAGGTTGAAAGTGCATGAGATAGCTGAGACCTGTAGGATGTCAGCTGAACGTGTGCGAAATATTTTTCACAACCATTTGAACATGGAAAAGCTGTGTGAAAGGTGGGTGCCGCGTTTGCTAACGCTCGACCAAAAACTGCTTCGAAAAACCATTTCTACCGACAATTTGGCGCTGTATAGGCGTAATTCAAATGAATTTTTGCGGCGATTCATAAATGTTGATGAGACATGGCCACCATTACACTCCTGAAAAATATTTAAGAGCAACGAAGAAGTTATCGAAGCTGTAAATCAGTATTTTGAGGAGCTTGACGAATCTACGTTTAAAACTGGTATAACTAAATTAGAACACCGTTATGAGAAATGTATCAGTGTTGATGGAGATTATGTTGAAAAATAAAGCAACACAAAATTTTTAAACATCATTTTTCTTGGTCAGGCCGAAAACTTTTCACCCCACCCTCGTACGCTGTACTTTCTTTCAAAGCGGGCTTGAAAAACCCCTAAAAGTAATATTTTTTTCGGTAGCATAATCACCGCGCAAGGCCCTTAAAAAACAGATGGCCACATTATTGTCAACCGTGAAATCGTTTTTCCACTCTTACCGTAAGCGTATGCGTATGGACGTTTTCAGTCCTCTTCCATGAACATGAGTTTCATTAAAACCGAACGCGAAGGAGAATGGAAGGAGAATAAAAAAATTGCGCAAATATGAAAGACTACGGGAGAGAAGATTGATATTAATTAATAAGAGATAGACGATAACAGACGTTGAATAAAGAGAATGAAAGTGCGACAAATAGGGATCGACGACACCCGAAAAAACTTATCATGCTCAGCCGCTTAATTTAGCGCGGTTTGATGCACGCTCTGGACTTGCATACCCAAGGTGACAGAAAATAATAGCAGACGATACATGAAACGTCAAATTGGCCGGAAAAGCGAGACAGATGCCTATCTACCTTGCTCGTCACCTGCTACATTTATGCCCTCAGACTCAGCGCTCGAGTGGCGTCGTCGTTAAGGGCAGACGGCAGCATTATAACAATCCTTCGAACGCCAAAATTCTAAACGATTTGAAGAAAAGAAAAAAGCCTCCACAGTTATTCTCGGGGTACCCGTCTGAATCCACCGGATCTGGGTATATAGGTTATTATGAATCACCCGTACATACACAATAAATTTGTGGCTGTAGATTTGTGAAAACTCGGAATAACCAAAGGAAGAGTATCCCCTGCACATCGCCTAGGATGTTACGTAGCATAATCGAAAAATGTGGAAGTTTAGAAACATCTGAATGTTTTCGAATCTTGAAACATTTAGGGATTTCGGAATATTTCAGAAGTTCAGAACTTTCCAAATATTTGAGGATTTTTAAATATTTAAAAATTTACGAAAATTTTAGAATTTCGGAATCCATCCGGGTTTTAAACATTTCAGAATTTTATAATATAGAGCATTTTCGAGATTGCCGTTATTTTGTGATAATTTTGGCATAACTTGAGAGAACATCATAACAGTGTGAAATCCAAAATTATTGCTTGCATGACACTCAACAGAAAAGAAAAAAAATCGTTGAGAACTCACGACACCCGACCCAACCGAACGTTCGGTTAATGCAATATGATAATAAAAATATTCTAAACGCGTCTCGCAGGACCTCCAAATTTTGATGCTGTGTATGAGCCTTGCCGAGGGTGAGATATCGCCATATCAGCTAACGTCTCAGCAAAGGAGCTTGCTCTCAGAAACGGGACGTGTGAAACGCCAGAAGTACTCGAATCTGCGAAATTGCGGCGTGCAGCGAACTTCTCCGGGCTCTACAGGTAAATCTTTTTATTTACTTTACAAACGGTAGTAATAGCCATTGTTTATAGCCAAAACTTTATTCAATATGAGCATTTTTTGTCAAAACATTTCGTTTTATCTTGCGTAATCTCGCACTTTGAATATCTGTGAGAAGTGTTCTCAATAGAAAAGTGTATGAATAAAATGATTAGCAATTAACGGTTAAATTATAAATTATTTATAATTTCACATAATGCAACCATGTTTTCCACGCTTTTTTGTGAGTGTAGAATGTAGGTAGGTAGGCGTTTTGGCGAATGCGCGGTACTGGTGGGGAGTGTTTTTGTGCGGAGCAGTACTTGTAGCTCCTAGTGCGTAAAAGAGGAATTGTTTACTCGAAGAAACGTAACCTAACTTTCACGTGAGATCGAAACGATCATCGTCGATATTGCCTTGTCATACATTTTTGCTCCTGCGCGTGTTTGGCGCAATATTTTGTGAGAGATTAATTTTATTCTCAGTCCGATCGCTCGGTATATACGGTTGCGTGCAGAAGTTTTAGGCCATCGTATTTTTCAGGCATATTGCATTGAAATACGACCGTGGGAAAAAATAAACGATTTATGACAACATGTATTCACTTACATTTGAAAATAAATAATTATATACATAGATATTGTTCTTAAATATTTTATTGTCCACCACGTTTTATTTAACGAGTGAGCAAAAGTATCGGGCCACATATTATTGCATGTGAAAAACATAACATTTTTTTAAAGTAACAAGTCGAGATTCCGCCTGCTTCACTTGACTCAGTACTTTGTTGCCATGCCCTTAGCCGCGATAACCGGCACATCGACGAGGCATGGGAGCTATTAATTGTGAGATCCGTTCTTGTGGCAAGTTTTTCCACTTATGTTTTAAATGATTCCACGATTCCGCCTAGTTAGAGTAATTTTTTGTTCCTACACGACCTTTCAGGTCTTGCCAGTGCCAATGCTGAATCGGATTTAAGTCCGGTAGCTGCGATGGCCAGTCGAGAATGCGTAGTTTTGGTCTTTGAAGAAAATCTTCTACACGACGTGAAGCATATTTGGGGCCCTTATCGTCTGAAAAACCCAATCACGCGGCATTTTCTTCATTTCAAATAAGAGCTTATGATCTTGCAATATATTTCTGTAGATTGTAGCGTCCGTATTGCCTTGAATTTCTGTCAGCGGACCAACGCCGTCTTTAGAAAATGCTCCCCAAACTTTGATGGTCTCGCCACCGTGTTTTACGGTAGGAATTTGATACCTAACGTTGAATCTGGTACCTGTTAGATGTCTCACGTACTTCCGACCATCACTTCCGAATAATCGAAATTTGGATTAATCGGAAAAAGCACTTTCCGCTAATCTGATGCTGTTCGATACTAATATTTTTTTGCAAAATTCAATCTGGCCTTTTCATTCTTTCTACTGATGAGTGGCTTCTTTACACCAAGGCGTCCAATCAGTCATACAGCCTTCAGATGTCGGGACACTGGTTTTCGATTAATGTCGGCACGATGTTCACTACTGTAGTATATGACTAGTATATTAGGAGAACAATGTAAGTGAGCCTCGTACTACATAGGTGTCAGTATAGGACACCTGTATAGTGCGGGAGACGCGGTTCGACAGTCGCGAGCCGGCCGGCGAGTTGTACACCTCGTAATAAACAGTTCGTCAACAGTTGTACACCTCGTAATAAACAGTTCGAGTTGTACACCTCGTAATAAACAGTTCGAGTTGTACACCTCGTAATAAACAATTCGTCCGTTTCCATAATTTTCTCGATCTCTTTTCCCTCTCCCACAGTCTAAGGGGCGACGAGGTGAATAATGGTACAAGCGTACTAATGGATATGGGAGAACCGGAAAATAAAAAAGGATTATCGAGGATCTACGAGTTGAGTAAAGCTCAAGTAATTGATGAATTAGTATTACGAGACTAAAAAGTAGGCGAAACGGACACTTTAGATAACCTCCGAAAGCAACTCAGGAAAATAGTAATAACAGAAATCTGCGAAACGGGGCAAGCATCAAGCAGTGCTATCGGTATTCAATATACTCAGCAAACTCAAAGCAGTGCTCCAAATACAACCATGGAGTGCTGAGCAGCTTTAGATTATAATATGGAAAAGGACGATTGGGATCAGTTTGTTGAGCGCATGGAGTTTTTTTTCATTGCTAATAATGTAACTGACGATATTTAGAAAAGAGCTATTTTCCTTACCAAAGTGAGGGCAAAGACGTACGCGGTGATTAAATGAAATGTGCGCTACGCTAACGACGTGAAATGATCTTGGAAGACATCATCAAAGAAGCAACTGACGATGTGAAACCTAAAGTCAACGTGACAGTGCTGCGCTCACAATTTCGACGCCGAGTGCAGGGCAAAGACCCAAGTGTCCCGCAATACACAGCGGCTCTCAGAGAACTATCAATACAATGCGATTTCAGTTATGCAAACGCCGCAATTAAGGCACAAGTTATTACCGGATTATCTGACGACGAAGCGAGGGAGGCGCTATTCATAATTGAAAATTTAACGTTGGACCGAGCATTGAAAGACGTGACGGCTATAGAGTAAGCGAAGACAGCCGTAAACACGGTTACCTCAAGCACCGAGGAACAGCACTGGGATACCGATATCCAAAAGGTTCAATACGCGGAAAGGCAACGTAAACATCTAAAGAGTTCGTAACTGTGGATAAATTCACAACGAGGAGAACCCAGCAGACGAGGACTGATCCGGATATCTTAACAACAATCGTTTCAATAGCGGCCGCGGAGAGGACAAGTCGTCAGTATAGGGCACCTGTATAGTGCGGGACACGCGGTTCGACAGTTGCAAGCCAGCCGGCAAGTTGTACACCTCGTAATGAACAGTTTATCCGTTTCCATAATGGTCTCGATTTTGTTTTCCGCCCCCACAGTCTACTACGTAATTCTCTCGAGATGCCTACTACAGTTTTTCGTGAATCTACAACGCACTTCCTTTTTATAATTTTTTCAACGTATTCCGTAGTTCTTCGTGGTCTACCACTTTGACTTCTATCACTCAACGAATTTGTGAAATTATATTTACGAATAGTACCATTGACCGTACTTTTTCCAATGGATAAAGTATTTAGTCGCAATATCGCGAAAACTCTTTCCTTCTGAAAAAAGTTTTAACACGATTTTACGGATCATAATATTTGTGTGTTTCACTATCGCGGCAGAAGTAATACTGATTTTTCATTGTCATACATGTTTTAAAACTAGTTCAAAAGGAAATGCAAACAAACTGTGCGTACGGAGCTGTATACACATAATACGCCATACAAAAAATGTAATATATCACGCTATTATTCGTATGATAGCTCTCTTAAAAGTTTGAAATGATTAACGAGTTCAGGAATGATATATTTCAACTAATTACTTTAAAAAATCGGGTGGCCCGAAACATTTATATATCTGTCTATAACCCACTTCGATTCAATCGAGATGGAAAGGAGAGAAATAATAATAACACGGGGCACTCGGTTATGTGTGCCTTCGAAGAGTAGTCTAGTTTGATTGCGGACTATAACCTAATGATATTTTCAATTAAAGTACGCGCTAAAGTCTAATATTTATTACAGAATATAACCTCATAATTTTAATTAGAATACGAACTCAATATCTCAATTTACTCGGAATACACGCACAGTCGTTAATCGTTCTCAGTCCGGCTCACACAGCATCCTTTTCTACACCTCGGTGTCTTCTCACTCGAACCCCACTGCCGACACGCTCAGTAACCTCCTGACTCCGCATTACGCATTAATCGCTAACGCGTCCTTAATACACGAATGTTCGACCAAGAAGATTAAACCTCGTGGTCGACCTCTGGCCCGCACACCTGCGTAACATGGCTGCCCCCGGCGGCCCGCGCGCACCAGCATACCGCTTAGGGGCCGTCCATAAATTACGTAACACAATTGGGGGGGGGGGGGGGGTCGGCCAGGCGTCACGGTCTACGTACGTCGGGGGGGGGGGGGGGGGTCAAAGTTTGCGTTACGTCACGATTTTAAAACTGCCAGAAATAGCAACATTGCTGCATGTTCAAGTTTTTTTATTTATGCCTTGAGTGCAATTTTACCGTGGACAGCTCACAGCTTTCTATACGCAATGTCAATTAAGGGGGGAAATGACTATGCAAGAACTTGCACAGTAGCTTCCCCACATCCCTCAAGCAAAATTTGAAGGACATTTTTTAAATATAATTCTTGAAAGTACATGTATTAAAAAATATGTTGGCCACATTTTCATTCACAAGTCCGAAAATCCACGGAGTTATAGTCACTTTAGTGAGAAAAAGGAACCCGATCGGTCAGTGGCCTCAGTTCCTACAGGTGTGGCATCATTTACAATAGATGTACAGGCTCTTATTATTTTGTGAACTATCATGAAAACGAAGAACCGTCATATCGCCCGCGACTAGATACTTCAATGTAACTATCAATATTCTAGAAAAAATCGTAACTTTATATCAAGAAACACGGAGCAAAAACTTAGAACGCGTTTTTCTCGAAACTAGTTTTTTCGACCTTGATTGAGCGAATACTTAAAAACTTATCAACCGATTTTCAATTTTTTTAATAACATTTTTGTAATCGCAGTGACTAAGGCTGTACGTCTCCGCGTTTTTAACATGTGATAATTACTATTTTTAAAGACTGCTTGAATACAGAAAAAGGGCTTTGAAAATAGAAACAAATGCTCAAACTGTCGGCATTATGTAAAAAAGGCTACGCATAACGATAGCTACAGTTGTATTCATATCGATAAATTGTTGACTTTCAATTTACATATAACCTTTCATAAAGATATCGATGGGACAATGAAGAGACATTTTTTTTCAACGTCGGCAGGGATTCTCCTGCGCGACAAAAATCATGCACATTGAGCCCCTACCCCGAAGCCTATCGCGACTGCATAAAAATAATATCGAGGAAAAAGAACATTTCCCAGCGTCGCTGCCTTTCAAGATGCAGATCTCGAGTCATTTCGAGCTGTGGAAGAAAATTGCCATCGTAGGTTCTCGAACGCGGGCACTGAGAGCCCGCGTCACCTTTCTCGCTCTCGCGCATCGCTCAACGCTGCGACGTTGCGAGAGACAGTGCCAGAAATATTCACGTCGTAGACGATGCGTGGGTTTTTTGGGTGAGGAGGAGGGTGCCTTTTTGATACAGGTGAATCGTTTTTCCAGGTAATGGGGAAAAATTTGTCTTAAGGTTGTTCTGTAGGTACACCTATGAGCCAAAAGTTTCGGTCGAAGCGTATAGTAACATCCAATGCCTATACGATGCCGTATAGCGCCCTCCTCCTTTCCCAGAGAAGCGATGTATCGTGTACATCTCCTGGCTGCCGGTGACGCCTTGCCCGGGATACCCGCGCCAACAAACGTTATACCCTCCAGTAGAGGAGCTAGGCTGGTTCTGAGCCACTTTGGGGGAGGGTCAAGCGGGGGAGGGTCAAGGGGATGGTGTACAGGGGGGGCTGGCGGCGATGTTCGGGGGCGGGGGTACAGGGGGTGGCGTCCAGGGGAGGGGGGGTCGCTGGGCGCGATGTCCGGGGGCGGGGGTCCAGGCGGTGGTGTCCAGGGGGGGGGGGGTCCAGCGCGGGAAAGCCAAGTGCGGGGGTACGATGGAGGGGGGTCGCCGGGCGCGTGTGATGTCACAGAGGGGCCTCTATGGAGGGGGGCCATGTGGTCCGTGGAGTGACTGGCGGGGAAGCCGCCATCGATGAATGTCGTGTGCGTGTGTGAAGGGCGGCCTTTCAAAGTCCAATATTTATGACTTGCAGCTGGTTCCATCCCAAAAGACAATATCTATTGCATCCGCCTCGTCTCCAAGCTCGCCGACAGACAGGTCCTGACAGGTTCCTTGGAAAAGCCTTTAGGGATCGAAGGGACTGTGGATGGACCACTTGAGCGCAGCTCTTGAAAAGTCGAGGTCTTCATTCCGAAATATAACGTCAAGATGTTCGCATGTGCGCGTGTGTACGCAGTGCATCCGGCCAAGCACCCCCTGGACTTGACCAAAAACGAGCTGGAACAGGTTCCAAAGGTCTTGCTCCTAAAATATTGGGGTAAATATGTTGACTTATTGTGGGATCGTTTGCCAGAACATCATCGGAATGACAGTGAAGTGATATCATATCTTCCATGCTTGGAGCACTATAATACGCCACAGATGAAAGATCACATCGATGGCCCCCCACCACAACGTGGGGAGTGTAAAAAATGCTGTGAACATTCTCCACGTATTGGGTTCTTCGAACGTGTTTGAACCTGTTTTTCGGGAGCGTGAAAAATGTCTGTGGAAAATTCTCCACGGTCCTTCGAACGTGTTTAAACCTGTTTTTCACGATTGGAAAAGAGGGGAGAGGCTTGAAAATTTGAGTGGGAGGCTTACGAGGGGGATTATATTTTTGTGAACCAAGCTTAGACTGCACTATTCCACTGCACCATCAACATCTAAAAGAACTTTGAAAGTGCGCGGAAAATGGATCTCTCGAGTATCAACAAAGTCGGTCGGATGGCGGAATTCGTCCCAACGAAGAAGCTGTCAGAACTCCCCGTTAAGTCGGAACGACTAATCTCCAACATAAGGGCCGTACAAACCAAATTTGGAAAACGCTACATCGCAGACATCGCGGATGAGTTCTCTGTCTTCTTACCGGCGCGACTTGTGAAAGCCTTCGACCAAGATCCGACAATGTTCGAGAGTATGCTGCAAGTGGCACGCCATGGTCAGCTCTGCATGCAGTATATTGGTGGAAAATACAACAGTGTCGAGTTCCGTCGTCTCCAAACATGGTGGACGGGAAAAAAAAAAATCGTGGTAACACCATCGTCGAACGGCTGTCCGCATCATCGGGAGTATGCTGCAACTGGTCAACTCAGTGGTTGGGAACTACAACAGCGTTCCATCGTCTCCAAGCGTGGAGAAAAAATTGGGCACCGCCGTTCGCATGGTTTTGGTTTTCAAAGTGCTGACTATGTAAAAATGTATATGTTTAATCGAATTGTAAATGATGGATGTTTTCGTCGTAGAATAAAGAATACCAATGACATTTTCGTCGAGATGTGTTTTATTCATTAAAAAAAATCCCTCGCTCGTGCTTCGTATCCGCTCAAGCAGCTTTTCACCGATTTTTTACATTCTCATGGGCGCAGTTCGTGTTGAAGGGATGATGGGGGCATTTGGAGTTTGTGATTTTGGGCAGCTTCTGCAGCGATGGACAGTTCAGAGTCTCCAAGTCGATGACGTTTGTCGCGGGATCCGTGACTCTTGATAGCCATGCGCATTTTTCGAATCCCTTCGCATAGATGGTGGGGACTCCTTGCAAGATTTCTCGAATCGTCTTTCTTGCTGCCTCGTATGTTATGTCGCTGTGATCCCATCGTATTCTATGGAAATTGCATTCCAGCCACTTGTTCGTCATTTTGTACTTGGCCGGTAAAGAGTTCCATGCAAGTGGTGCGTCGAAGGCGAGCGTCAGCGGTTCAGCACCCTTGTCGTGGAGTCTGACGATGGACATCTCCTTCAGGACAAATTCCTTGACGGGTCTCTTGAAGCCCTGCACATCGACGATAAGCTCCATGTTCACTGAAGTGGACGCGAATCATCGGCATGATTTTATACCAATTTTTAACGATACGACCTTTTAAAAATACGATCATGGAGGATCATGCAAAGCGCCAACGATTATCAACTAAACATCAATAGTCATTGATAGTCCAAGTATCGCATCTGGAAGGATTGAAGTATTCCATGTACAGGCATTTTATATCCATGGGTGCAGGACACAGCGATGATGGGTTAATGTGGCGAGAAATCGACATGAACGCGTGATGGTCTATACTTAAACCCCTGCTCGATGAATTTCGACAACGTGAAAGTGGTTCAGCTTTACGAAAAGTACATAATCTTACAATAAATGTAAATAAGTATGAATCAATGCGCGTTTAATATCATTGCCACGGGAGATAATGATTATGAGGGCTGCGATTAATGTGCAATCAAGAGATAATACACGTTTCGCATGGGTGACAGTCGCAGCTTTATACCCAGCTGAACGAAACAGTGACCATGCATCTTCTTACATGCATTATTCAACGGTATTGAATCTGTCGAATATTAGATGCTCAGTGACTATAGGTCAAATTTTAAAAAATTGTGTTTCAAAACCATTTATTCATCAATATGTATACCACCAAAGAAGACATTGCTCCGATACGAGAGGCTCAACATAAGAATACGAAAATCGTATCAATTTGTTACAAGATACCGAGGATAACAATGTATGACATTTCACATAGATCAAGAACCTGTCAAGCCTCGTGAGCGTAGGACTAAACAGAGACAGCCATTAAAAAGTATATATGCCATCGGTGAGTGAAGCTAACATAATTACTATATCATTATATGTGCTAGACGAATCAAACAACAATCTATTATTTCGCAGGTGTCGGCATTACTTTAGGTTAAAGGATAAACTGCAATCACATGAGATCGATTGTGGAGCACTAAAGCACTGCCCCATCTGACTAACAAATAATACCAATAAGTGGCTCCAAATCATCAACTCCAGTCGGAAATCACGACTTCCATTAATTGAAAATGCCTATTTGAAGTGTTTTTGACTAATGATAGAGAGAAGATGAGAGTGTGCAAAGACTGATGAGAAGAACGTAGCAGAGGATATATATCAATATCACAAAGTATTTAGTATTGATAACCACATGTGCTTTTCATATGACGAATCGCTATCATAGTATCAACCACATCACACCGCTGATTCCATATTGTGGTTTGTGGCAGAACTGGAAAAACTAGTGCTGTGCATAAAATACATTTGCAAGGAAAATTAATGCTCATCATGAGTTTGTTCTAATACGTTCACGCTATGGCAATAATTATGTATTCAGTCATCATGAACTAATAGAGGTAAAAGTTGAATTACTCAAGATACAATGGCGTATGCCTCACATAATATTAGATGAGATCAATAAATTATCATTACTTCGAACATTGGAGAGTGGGCGATACTTGAGTATGAGTTTTCGCTCTTGGGATCTATACGACTGTCCACCGCTTCAAAGCACAACGAAACATTCATGGACTGTAAAAGCTGCCTCCCAACTAGAGAAACCAAAATATGTAATTGGTGCGGCGCAGACTGGTAAAAAAGATAATCTATGACAAAGGACATTATATTATTCACCGACTGCAAACCCACAAGTGCTGAACTATATCTCAATTCAGCATTCTTTTTTCAGGAGGACTCGCATTTGGGCTTCAAAAAAGTTTCGTCATTTTGTTCAATATGGACTCTCGATTTCGTAAATATCATTACGACTGCAATAGTGATCGTTCTTTACTTACCATCACCAAGTCTTAATTTAACGGCCCTCTCACGGTTAATGATTGATCGCATCAGAACTAGCCTATAAAAAATACTACCGTGGATGTGTGAATAGAGTTCGAATGCAAAGAAGATTCACCACCGAATACAACTGCATAGTGTTTTAATCTTACATTATAGCGTTGTTGAATATTGTCCATTGATCGACATTATCCGTAAAATTGTATAGATCAGCAAAATTCCGAGAGATACGAAGCATCATGGTTGATTCGCAATCGTCACGGTCTAAAGTGGGCCTATGGAAACGTTACATACCGCATGGCTGAAGGTTTAATAACAGCTGCAGCTGAAGGTTCAACGGAATACGACATGTGTCCAATCGTATATGTTAAAGGTCATGAAAAACGAGAATGGCTAGCTGATATACTAAATATGAAAAATGAGCTATTTGTTGAGCCGTTGAATATAGACTTCGACGACATGGATGTCTCAACTAAATTAGATGGAAGTTGTACTCTACGATGTGAAAAGCATACAAACAATTGTGCCTTACGAAATGTATTTAAAATCTTTAATTGGTTGCTGAATCATAAAGATTCGTGCAAATAAAAGAAATGTAACATTATGTACTTTTTACTCTCCTCACCTCATACTTAGTTATGCCAGCATCATCTGACATCGAATTGTACATCTGCATACAATATTACTTTCGAATGTGAATCTCAATTTTTTCTATGGAATTTGATTGAAAATAAACTAATATAATCGCCCAATGATGATCGAAGACATTCATGGGTATACGTTCGATAGATGTTCGTGAGCCGTTTATTGGAAGTTTGCGAGGCATTCGAAGATTTTCGACAGTCGTTCGTGAAACGTCTCAGAGACTTCCGAAGACATTCATAAGACGGTCTAAGATATTCAAGAAACGTTCGAAAACATTCATAATACGTTGAAGACATGCATGAGGGGTTCAAAGAGCTTCAAAAGACTTTCTATGACGTTCATGAAACGTTTGAAGATGTTCGTGGGACGTTCAAGAGACTCTCGACAACGTTCATAAGACGTTTGAAGACATTCATGAGAGGTTCGAAGACGTTCAAGAGATCTGTGACGATATTCATAATATGTTTGAAGACATCGATGAGGGGTTCGAAGACGTTTCAAAGATGTTCAAAGACATTCACGAGGGGTTTGAAGACGTTCAAGAAACTTTCCAATTCGTTCAAGAGACTTTTGATGACATTCATGATAGGTTTGAAGACATTCATGAGGGGTTCGAAGACGCTTAGGAGAGACTTTCAAAGACATTCATGAGGGGTTTGTCCGAAGACGTATATAAGACGTTTGAAGACATTCAAGAGACGTTCGAAGACATTCATAAGGCGTTTGAAGACATGTATGAGGGGTTCAAAGAGTTTCAAGAGACTTTGTACGACGTTCATTAGACATTTGAAGATGTTCGTGAGACATTCAAGAGACTTTCGAAAACGTTCATAAGACGTTTGAAGACATTCATGAGAGGTGCGAAGACCTTTAGAGACTTTCGCAGACATTCAAGAGATCTTTGACGATATTCATATTACGTTTGAAGACATCGATGAGGGGTTCGACGACGTTTTAGAGACATTAAAAGACATTCACGAGGGGTTTGAAGACGTTCAAGAAACTTTCGACGACATTCATAATACGTTTGAATACATTCATGAGGGGTTCGGAGACGCTTGAGAGACTTTCAAAGACATTCACGAGGGGTTCGAAGACGTTCAAGAGACTTCCGACGGCATTCATAATACGTTTGAAGACATTCATGAGAGGTGCGAAGACCTTCAGAGACTTTCGAAGACGTTCAAGAGACTTTCGACGACATTCATAATGTGTTTGAAGACACCGATGAGGGGTTCGACGAAGTGTTAGAGACTTTCAAAGACATTCACGAGGGGTTTAAAGACGTTCAAGAGACTTTCAACGACATTCATAATACGTTTGAATACATTCATGAGGGGTTCGACGATGTTTTAGAGACTTTCAAAGACATTCACGAAGGGTTTGAAGACGTTCAAGAGACTTTCGAATACGATCTAGAGACTTTCGACGACATTTATAATACGTTTGAAATATTCATGAGGCGTTCGAAGACGCTTGAGAGACTTTCAAAGACATTCACGAGGGGTTCGAAGACGTTCAAGAGACTTTCGACGACATTCATAATGGGTTTGAAGACATCGATGAGGGGTTCGACGATGTGTTAGAGACTTTCAAAGACATTCACGGGGGGGTTTGAAGATGTTCAAGAGACTTTCGAATACGATCAAGAGACTTTCGACGACATTCATAAAACGTTTGAAGACATTCATGAGGGGTTCGAAGACGCTTAAAAGAGACTTTCAAAGACATTCGCGAGAGGTTTGAAGACGTTCAAGAGGCTTTTTGAAGACGTTCAGATATCTTCGATGACATTCATAATACGATCTTCGGCGACATCCATAAACCGAAGACTTTCATGGCGTTTGAGTTTGGGTCTGTTTGGGTCATACAGTCAGCTTCACTTTTCTTTTTTAATTTCTTTTTTTCGGTTTTTTTGTGCCCGGTAAGTAATTTTGAAAAGGGCGGTTTTTCGCGATTTTCGCACCTTGCAAAGTCGTTCGCTGGATCATTTCACTAAATAGTGAGATTTCTATTTTTCCGAAGTCCAACGAACGACTTTGCGAGGTGCGAAAATCGCGAAAAACCGCCCTTTTCAAAATGACTTACCGGGCACAAAAAAACCGAAAAAATAAAATTAAAAAAGAAAAGTGAAGCTGACTGTATGACCCAAACAGACACAAACTCAAACGGTATGAAAGTCTTCGGTTTATGGATGTCGCCGAAGATCGTATTATGAATGTCATCAAAGATATCTGAACGTCTTCAAAAAGCCTCTTGAACGTCTTCAAACCTCTCGCGGATGTCTTTGAAAGTCTCTCCTAAGCCTCTTCGAACCCCTCATGAATGTCTTCAAACGTTTTATGAATGTCGTCGAAAGTCTCTTGATCGTATTCGAAAGTCTCTTGAACGTCTTCAAACCCCCCCGTGAATGTCTTTGAAAGTCTCTAACACATCGTCGAACCCCTCATCGATGTCTTCGAACCCATTATGAATGTCGTCGAAAGTCTTTAACACGTCGTCGAACCCCTCATCGATGTCTTCAAACCCATTATGAATGTCATCGAAAATCTCTTGAACGTCTTCGAACCCCTCGTGAATGTCTTTGAAAGTCGCTCAATAGTCTTCGACGCCTCATGAATGTATTCAAACGTATTATAAATGTCGTCGAAAGTCTCTAGATCGTATTCGAAAGTCTCTTGAACGTCTTCAAACCCTTCGTGAATGTCTTTGAAAGTCTCTAAAACATCGTTGAACCCCTCATGAATGTATTCAAATGTATTATGAATGTCGTTGAAACTCTCTTGAACGTCTTTAAACCCCTTGTGAATGTCTTTGAAAGTCTCTAACACGTCGTCGAACCCCTCATCGATGTCTTCAAACGCATTATGAATGTCGTCGAAAGTTTCTTGAACGTCTTCAAAAGTCTCTGAAGGTCTTCGCACCTCTCATGAATGTCTTCAAACGTCTCTTAAGCGTCTTCGAACCCCTCATGAATGTCTTCAAACGTATTATGAATGCCGTCGAAAGTCTCTTGAACGTCTTCGAACCCCTTGTGAATGTCTCTGAAAGTCTCTCAAGCGTCTCCGAACCCCTCATGAATGTATTCAAACGTATTATGAATGTCGTCGAAATTTTCTTGAACGTCTTCAAACCCCTCGTGAATGTCTTTTAATGTCTCTAAAACGTCGTCGTACCCCTCATCGATGTCTTCAAACGTAATATGAATATCGTCAAAGATCTCTTGAATGTCCTCGAAAGTCTCTAAAGGTCTTCGTACCTCTCATGAATGTCTTCAAACGTCTTATGAACGTTTTCGAACGTCTCTTGAATGTCTCACGAACATCTTCAAATGTTTTATGAACGTCGTACAAAGTCTCTTGAAACTCTTTGAACCCCTCATGCATGTCTTCAAACGCCTTATGAATGTCTTCGAACGTCTCTTGAATGTCTTCAAACGTCTTATATACGTCTTCGGACAAACCCCTCGTGAATGTCTTTGAAAGTCTCTCCTAAGAGTCTTCGAACCCCTCATGAATGTCTTCAAACGTATCATGAATGTCGTGAAAAGTCTCTTGAACGTATTGGAAAGTTTCTTCAACGTCTTCAAACCCCTCGTGAATGTCTTTGAACATCTTTGAAACGTCTTCGAACCCCTCATCGATGTCTTCAAACATCTTATGAATATCGTCACAGATCTCTTGAACGTCTTCGAACCTCTCATGAATGTCTTCAAACGTCTTATGAACGTTGTCGAAAGTCTCTTGAACGTCCCACGAACATCTTCAAACGTTTCATGAACGTCATAGAAAGTCTTTTGAAACTCTTTGAACCCCTCATGCATGTCTTCAACGTGTTATGAATGTTTTCGAACGTCTCTTGAATATCTTCGACCATCTTATGAATGTCTTCGGAAGTCTCTGAGACGTTTCACGAATGACTGTCGAAAATCTTCGAATGCCTCGCAAACTTCCAATAATCGGCTCACGAACAACTATCGAACGTATACCGATGAATGTCTTCGATCATCATTGGGCGATTATATTAATTTATTTTCAATCAAATTCCATACAAACAATTGAGATTCACATTCGAAAGTAATATTGTATGCAGATGCACAATTCCATGTCAGATGATGCTGGCATACCTAAGTATGGGGTGAGAAGAGTAAAAAGTACATAATGTTACATTTTTTTTATTTGCACGAATCTTTATGATTCAGCCACCAATTAAAGATTTTAAATACATTTCATAAGGCACAATTGTTTGTATGCTTTTCACATCGTAAAGTACAACTTCCATCTAATTTACTTGAGACATCCATGTCGTCGAAGTCTATATTCAACGGCTCAACAAATAGCTCATTTTTCATATTTAGTATATCAGCTAGCCATTCTCGTTTTTCATGACCTTTAACATATACGATTGGACACATGTCGTATTCCGTTGAACCTTCAGCTGCAGCTGATATTAAACCTTCAGCCATGCGGTATGTAACGTTTCCATAGGCCCACTTTAGACCATGACGATTGCGAATCAACCATGATGCTTCGTATGTCTCGGAATTTTGCTGATCTATACAATTTTACGGATAATGTCGATCAATGGACAATATTCAACAACGCTATCATGTAAGATTAAAACACTATGCAGTTGTATTCGGTGGGGAATCTTCTTTGCATTCGAACTCTATTCACACATCCACGGTAGTATTTTTTATAGGCTCGTTCTGATGCGATCAATCATTAACCGTAAGAGGGCCGTTAAATTAAGACTTGGTGATGGTAAGTAAAGAACGATCACTATTGCAGTCGTAATGGTATCTACAAAATCGAGAGTCCATATTGAACAAAATGGCGAAACTTTTTTGAAGTCCAAATGCGAGTCCTCCTGAGAAAAGAATGCTGAATTGAGATACAGTTCAACACTGGTGGGTTTGCAGTCGGTGAATAACATAATGTCCTTTGTCACAGATTATCTTTTTTACCAGTCTGCGCCGCACCAATTACATATTTTGGTTTCTGTAGTTGGGAGGCAGCTTTTACAGTCCATGAATTTTTCGTTGTGCTTTGAAGCGGTGGTCAGTCGTATAGATCCCAAGAGCGAAAACTCATATTCAAGTATCGCCCACTCTCCAATGTTCGAAGTAATGATAATTTATTGATCTCATTTAATATGATGTGAGGCATACGCCATTTTATCTTGAGTAATCCAACTTTTACCTCTATTGGTTCATGATGACTGAATACATATTTATTGCCATAGCGTGAACGTATTAGAACAAACTCATGATGAGCATTAATTTTCCTTGCAAATGTATTTTATGCACAGCACTAGTTTTTCCAGTTATGCCACGAACCATGATATGGAATCAGCGCTGTGATGTGATTGATACTATGATAGCGATTCGTCATATGAAAAGCACATGTGGTTATCAATACTAAATACTTTGTGATCTTGATGTATATCCTCTGCTACGTTCTTCTCATCAGTCTTTGTACAATCTCATCTTCTCTCTATCATTAGTCAAAAACACTTCAAATAGGCATTTTCAATGAACGGACGTCGTGATTTCCGACTGGAGGTGATGATTTTGAGCCACTTATCGGTATTATTTGTGCACCTGCGAAATAATAGATTGTTGTTTGATTCGTCTAGCACATATAATGATATGGTAATTATGTTAGCTTCACTCACCGATGGCATATATATTTTTGAATGGCTGTCTCTGTTTAGTCCTACGCTCACGAGGCTTGACAGGTTCTTGATATATGTGAAATGTCATACATTGTTATCCTCGGTATCTTGTAGCAAATTGATACGTTTTTCGTATTCTTATGTTGAGCCTCTCGTATCAGAGAAATGTCTTCTTTCGTGGTATTCATATTGATGGATAAATGGTTTTGAAGCACAATTTTTTAAAATTTGACCTATAGTCACTGAGCATCCAATATTCGACAGATTCAATACCGTTGAATAATGCATGTAAGAAGATGCATGGTCACTGTTTCGTTCAGCTGGGTATAAAGCTGCGACTGTCACCCATTCGAAACGTGTATTATCTCTTGATT
The DNA here is from genome assembly GCA_964007375.1 of Ophion obscuratus. NCBI lineage: Eukaryota > Metazoa > Arthropoda > Insecta > Hymenoptera > Ichneumonidae > Ophion > Ophion obscuratus. The sequence continues at coordinate 40,068,547 of OZ023314.1, forward strand.
GCACATTAATCGCAGCCCTCATAATCATTATCTCCCGTGGCAATGATATTAAACGCGCATTGATTCATACTTATTTACATTTATTGTAAGATTATGTACTTTTCGTAAAGCTGAACCACTTTCACGTTGTCGAAATTCATCGAGCAGGGGTTCAAGTATAGACCATCACGCGTTCATGTCGATTTCTCGCCACATTAACCCATCATCGCTGTGTCCTGCACCCATGCATATAAAATGGCTGTACATGGAATACTTCAATCCTTCCAGATGCGATACTTGGACTATCAATGATTATTGATGTTTAGTTGATAATCGTTGGCGCTTTTCATGATCCTCCATGATCGTATTTTTAAAAGGTCGTATCGTTAAAAATTGGTATAAAATAATGCCGATGATTCGCGTCCACTTCAGTCAACATGGAGCTTATCGTCGATGTGCAGAGCTTCAAGAGACCCGTCAAGGAATTTGTCCTGAAGGAGATGTCCATCGTCAGACTCCTCGACAAGGATGCTGAACCGCTGACGCTCGCCTTCGACGCACCATTTGCATGGAACTCTTTACCGGCCAAGTACAAAATGACAAACAAGTGGCTGGAATGCAATTTCCATGGAATACGATGGGATCACAGCGACATACTATACGAGGCAGCAAAAAAGACGATTCGAGAAATCTTGCAAGGAGTCCCCACCATCTATGCGAAGGGATTCGAAAAATGCGCATGGCTATCAAGAGTCACGGATCCCGCGACAAACGTCATCGACTTGGAGACTCTGGAATGTCCATCGCTGCAGAAGCTGCCCAAAATCACAAAATCCAAATGCCCCCATCATCCCTTCAACACGAACTGCGCCCATGAGAATGTAAAAAATCGGTGAAAAGTTGCTTGAGCGTATACGAAGCACGAGCGAGGGATTTTTTTTAATGAATAAAACACATCTCGATGAAAATGTCATTTGTATTCTTTATTCTACGACGAAAACATCCATCATTTACAATTCGATTAAACATATACATTTTTACATAGTCAGCACTTCGAAAAAAAAGCCATGCGAACGGTGGTGCCCAATTTTGTCTCCACGCTTGGAGACGATGGAACGCTGTTCTAGTTCCCAACCACTGAGTTGACCAGTTGTAGCATACTCCCGATGATGCGGACAGCCGTTCGACGATGGTGTTCCCACGATTTTTGTTTCATCCCGTCCACCATGTTTAGAGACGACGGAACTCGACACTGTTGCATTTTCCACCAATATACTGCATGCAGAGCTGACCATCGCGTGCCACTTGCAGCATACTCTCGAACATTGTCGGATCTTGGTCGAAGGCCTTCACAAGTCGCGCTGGTAAGAAGACAGAGAACTCATCCGCGATGTCTGTGATGTAGCGTTTCCCAAATTTGGTTTGTACGACCCTTATGTCGGAGATTAGTCGTTCCGACTTAACGGGGAGTTCTGACAGCTTCTTCGTTGGGAGGAATTCCGCCATCCGGCCGACTTTGTTGATACTCGAGAGATCCATTTTCCGCCCACTTTCAAAGTTCTTTTAGATGTTGATGGTGCAGTGGAATAGTGCAGTCTAAGCTTGGTCCACAAAAATATAATCTCCCTCGTAAGCCTTCCACTCAAATTTTCAAGCCTCTCCCCTCTTTTCCAATCGTGAAAAACAGGTTTGAACACGTTCGAAGAACCGTGGAGAATTTTCCACAGACATTTTTCACGCTCCCGAAAAACTGGTTCAAACACGTTTGAAGAACCCAATACGTGGATAATTTTCACAGCATTTTGCACACTCCCGACATTGAGGTCGGGGGCCATCGATGTGATCTTTCATCTGTGGCGTATTATAGCGCTCCAAGCATGGAAGATATGATATCACTTCACTGTCATTCCCATGATGTTCTGGCAAACGATCCCACAATAAGTCAACATATTTACCCCAATATTTTAGGAGTAAGACCTTTGGAACCTGTTCGAGCTCGTTTTTGGTCAAGTCCAGGGGGTGCTTGGCCGGATGCACTGCGTACACACACGCACATGCGAACATCTTGACGTTATATTTCGGAATGAAGTCCTCGACTTTTCAAGAGCTGCGCTCAAGTGGTCCATCCACGGTCCCTTCGATCCCTAAAGGCTTTTCCAAGGACCTGTCAGGACCTGTCTGTCGGTGAGCTTGGAGACGAGGCGGATGCAATAGACATTGTCTTTCGGAATGGAACCAGCTGCAGGTCATAAATATTGGACTTTGAAAGGCCGCCCTTCACACACGCACACAACACTCATCGACGGCGGCTTCCCCGCCAGTCACTCCACGGACCACATGGCCCCCCTCCATAGAGGCCCCTCTGTGACATCACACGCGCCCGGCGACCCCTCTCCATCGTACCCCCGCACTTGGCTTTCCCGCGCTGGACCCCCCCCCCCTGGACACCACCACCTCAACCCCGGCTCCCGGACATCGCGCCCAGCGACCCCTCTGGACACCACCACCTGGACCCCCCCCCGCACATCGCCCCCTTGACCCTTCCCCATTGACCCCCCCCCCCTTGACCCTCCCTCTTAACCCTCCCCCTGACCCCCCTTGACCCTCCCCCGCTTGACCCTCCCCCCAAAGTGGCTCAGAACCGGCCTAGCTCTTCTACTCCCTCCCCATGGATCTCGTGGTTTTGGGCATCCTCTCCACAGCATGACGTCACTTGCGGGACTCCTCGCACGCTTTTCCGTGAGCCACAAATCGTCATCCTCTTCCTTAATCCCCCAAACGGCCCCAGGCCCTCACAAGACCGCTTACCCCCCCCCCCCCCCCCCGCCATAGACTCCCTATCACCCGCTTCCGCCGCCATACGATCCAACCCCTCCCCCGACCCCTCGCCCGGACGCCCTCGTTATCACCACTTTATCCAGAACACCCCTAGCTATTCTACTATGCAGCGCGCTTCAAATTTGGAGTGATATTATCTTTATAGCACGTTTGGATCATAAATGAGCCGCGTTATGGTGCTCTGTTACTAGTACAAACGAGACTGGTTACCGCAGTATTGAGACAAAAAATTTGGAATACGTTGTGCCGGCAAGTTGAGGGCACATTGGCGGCACGCTATGATGTTCCTTTGCCGGCATATTTGGAATACGCTGTAACACTCCCTCGTCGGAATAAACGAGGCATGCTATACACTGCCCAAAAAAATATTTAATTTAAATCAAATAGTTTTTTTCCTTGAAGTTAAGCAGTGTTGGAGGCTGCCAATACTTAGAGCGGTGTCCCCTTGCCCGTGCACTGGTTTGCGCGTCAATCTCTGAGCGGGAGGCAGTTTGTCTGAGTTTCTGATGGTAATACAACTGAAACTCAGCCAAATATAGTCGCCTGTATCGGCCGACGTTTTCCGCAGTTTCCCTGGGCCCTCGTGCAAATGCGATACAGTAGTGCATTAGGAAAGAGTGGCTGCGGTCAACACTCTGGGTGTGGGGGGAACTCTAGAAGGATTGTGAATGTCGGGAGGAATGGAACGAACAAAGGAGGGGATGGTAAAAGGAAAAGGACCCCGTACCTCTGAGGGATAAATATAAATAAATAAATAGTTTTTTTTCCTTGTCTTGCGGCCCACCACGATCCTATTTGATTCAAATATATTTTCTTGTTTCAGACATACACTAACATTAAATAAAGATTCGATTGAAATAGTTTTTTATTTGCTTAAATTTACAACGCAAATCCACGTGCACTATATGCATAGAATATTTCATACATGCAAAATAAAATGAAGTGCTTCATTTAAAGTTCTACCACGATGATTTTGTATCCAAATTCGCCATTACCCATAGCTACGCACGCTGCCTCCGCGCTACCGAGTGTTTGTAACATCTTAGACGATATGGTATAAGAGACGAAATTAAATCCTATAATTCTTTGTCGTGTCACACAAACGAAATCAATGAGTTAGTATCACTGTGATAATTAAAGTTTTATCGAATATCATGCTAAAGATTTTTCAGACATGACCTACATGTTTTATCGTAGATTCCATTGTACGTGGTTTTCCCCCTTATTGCATTCCCGACGATATTCCACTACTCATTCCCTATATATATATATATACATCCATACATACGTACATACATACATACATACATACATACATACATACATACATACATACATACATACATACATACATACATACATACATACATACATACATACATACATACATACATACATACATACATACATACATACATACATACATACATACATACATACATACATACATACATACATACATACATACATACATACATACATACATACATACATACATACATACATACATACATACATACATACATACATACATACATACATACATACATACATACATACATACATACATACATACATACATACATACATACATACATACATACATACATACATACATACATACATACATACATACATACATACATACATACATACATACATACATACATACATACATACATACATACATACATACATACATACATACATACATACATACATACATACATACATACATACATACATACATACATACATACATACATACATACATACATACATACATACATACATACATACATACATACATACATACATACATACATACATACATACATACATACATACATACATACATACATACATACATACATACATACATACATACATACATACATACATACATACATACATACATACATACATACATACATACATACATACATACATACATACATACATACATACATACATACATACATACATACATACATACATACATACATACATACATACATACATACATACATACATACATACATACATACATACATACATACATACATACATACATACATACATACATACATACATACATACATACATACATACATACATACATACATACATACATACATACATACATACATACATACATACATACATACATACATACATACATACATACATACATACATACATACATACATACATACATACATACATACATACATACATACATACATACATACATACATACATACATACATACATACATACATACATACATACATACATACATACATACATACATACATACATACATACATACATACATACATACATACATACATACATACATACATACATACATACATACATACATACATACATACATACATACATACATACATACATACATACATACATACATACATACATACATACATACATACATACATACATACATACATACATACATACATACATACATACATACATACATACATACATACATACATACATACATACATACATACATACATACATACATACATACATACATACATACATACATACATACATACATACATACATACATACATACATACATACATACATACATACATACATACATACATACATACATACATACATACATACATACATACATACATACATACATACATACATACATACATACATACATACATACATACATACATACATACATACATACATACATACATACATACATACATACATACATACATACATACATACATACATACATACATACATACATACATACATACATACATACATACATACATACATACATACATACATACATACATACATACATACATACATACATACATACATACATACATACATACATACATACATACATACATACATACATACATACATACATACATACATACATACATACATACATACATACATACATACATACATACATACATACATACATACATACATACATACATACATACATACATACATACATACATACATACATACATACATACATACATACATACATACATACATACATACATACATACATACATACATACATACATACATACATACATACATACATACATACATACATACATACATACATACATACATACATACATACATACATACATACATACATACATACATACATACATACATACATACATACATACATACATACATACATACATACATACATACATACATACATACATACATACATACATACATACATACATACATACATACATACATACATACATACATACATACATACATACATACATACATACATACATACATACATACATACATACATACATACATACATACATACATACATACATACATACATACATACATACATACATACATACATACATACATACATACATACATACATACATACATACATACATACATACATACATACATACATACATACATACATACATACATACATACATACATACATACATACATACATACATACATACATACATACATACATACATACATACATACATACATACATACATACATACATACATACATACATACATACATACATACATACATACATACATACATACATACATACATACATACATACATACATACATACATACATACATACATACATACATACATACATACATACATACATACATACATACATACATACATACATACATACATACATACATACATACATACATACATACATACATACATACATACATACATACATACATACATACATACATACATACATACATACATACATACATACATACATACATACATACATACATACATACATACATACATACATACATACATACATACATACATACATACATACATACATACATACATACATACATACATACATACATACATACATACATACATACATACATACATACATACATACATACATACATACATACATACATACATACATACATACATACATACATACATACATACATACATACATACATACATACATACATACATACATACATACATACATACATACATACATACATACATACATACATACATACATACATACATACATACATACATACATACATACATACATACATACATACATACATACATACATACATACATACATACATACATACATACATACATACATACATACATACATACATACATACATACATACATACATACATACATACATACATACATACATACATACATACATACATACATACATACATACATACATACATACATACATACATACATACATACATACATACATACATACATACATACATACATACATACATACATACATACATACATACATACATACATACATACATACATACATACATACATACATACATACATACATACATACATACATACATACATACATACATACATACATACATACATACATACATACATACATACATACATACATACATACATACATACATACATACATACATACATACATACATACATACATACATACATACATACATACATACATACATACATACATACATACATACATACATACATACATACATACATACATACATACATACATACATACATACATACATACATACATACATACATACATACATACATACATACATACATACATACATACATACATACATACATACATACATACATACATACATACATACATACATACATACATACATACATACATACATACATACATACATACATACATACATACATACATACATACATACATACATACATACATACATACATACATACATACATACATACATACATACATACATACATACATACATACATACATACATACATACATACATACATACATACATACATACATACATACATACATACATACATACATACATACATACATACATACATACATACATACATACATACATACATACATACATACATACATACATACATACATACATACATACATACATACATACATACATACATACATACATACATACATACATACATACATACATACATACATACATACATACATACATACATACATACATACATACATACATACATACATACATACATACATACATACATACATACATACATACATACATACATACATACATACATACATACATACATACATACATACATACATACATACATACATACATACATACATACATACATACATACATACATACATACATACATACATACATACATACATACATACATACATACATACATACATACATACATACATACATACATACATACATACATACATACATACATACATACATACATACATACATACATACATACATACATACATACATACATACATACATACATACATACATACATACATACATACATACATACATACATACATACATACATACATACATACATACATACATACATACATACATACATACATACATACATACATACATACATACATACATACATACATACATACATACATACATACATACATACATACATACATACATACATACATACATACATACATACATACATACATACATACATACATACATACATACATACATACATACATACATACATACATACATACATACATACATACATACATACATACATACATACATACATACATACATACATACATACATACATACATACATACATACATACATACATACATACATACATACATACATACATACATACATACATACATACATACATACATACATACATACATACATACATACATACATACATACATACATACATACATACATACATACATACATACATACATACATACATACATACATACATACATACATACATACATACATACATACATACATACATACATACATACATACATACATACATACATACATACATACATACATACATACATACATACATACATACATACATACATACATACATACATACATACATACATACATACATACATACATACATACATACATACATACATACATACATACATACATACATACATACATACATACATACATACATACATACATACATACATACATACATACATACATACATACATACATACATACATACATACATACATACATACATACATACATACATACATACATACATACATACATACATACATACATACATACATACATACATACATACATACATACATACATACATACATACATACATACATACATACATACATACATACATACATACATACATACATACATACATACATACATACATACATACATACATACATACATACATACATACATACATACATACATACATACATACATACATACATACATACATACATACATACATACATACATACATACATACATACATACATACATACATACATACATACATACATACATACATACATACATACATACATACATACATACATACATACATACATACATACATACATACATACATACATACATACATACATACATACATACATACATACATACATACATACATACATACATACATACATACATACATACATACATACATACATACATACATATATATATATATATATATATATATATACAGGGTGACTTTTATAAGGTGGACAGGTGTTTTTTGAGGGTCTTGCGCGGTGATTTTGCGACTGAAAAAAATATGATTTTTAATGGTTTTTCACGCTTTCGTTGAAAAAAATATATCGTATTTTTGTCATGAATAGCATTTGCCAGAGAAAATAGCGTATTCTGGAAAAGAATAAAAAATCCATTTTGCGTGCAGGAGAATGAAGCTTATAAAATTCCGAATACGGAACACTCCCGAAAAACTTTATTTGTGCTCCCCGTCATGGAAAAAAAATTATTAAACATACGATTTAAAGTGGATAAATCGGAATTGAATCAGTGGAGACAAACAAGCTAAGTCAGGCACGACAGTGCTATAGGAAGTGCTAGTCTGCTGACTTTACAGCTCCAACTTCCGAAGGGTCGGCTGTCACAGGAAGTTGGTTCACAGTCGGATGATACGCGGTCAAGCCGAGGGATCTGAATGTGTCCCTATCAGAGAACATGATTCAAAATAATGTCAATTTATAAAATGTTCGAGGATTCCATGCACTGCAAATACGATTTTCAATCATTTGCGATTCGCTAACAACTTTTGGAATAAATGATTCTAGCAATACATTTTAAAGTAATTTGACGTGGAATTATTAATTTTTACCAAATATTACGAGATTTTTGTTTTTTTTAATGTTGCATAAATTATCTTCACATGTTGTAACTACAGAATTTTTGAATATTTTATGAAAAAGTCAAAAATAAAAATGCTCGTATAATTTGGCAAAAAATAATAATTTCAGGCGAAATTACTTAAAAATGTATAGATAGAATTATTTATTGCGAAAGTTATTAGCGAATCGCAAATGATGAGGAATATTGTTTGCGCACCATGAAATCCGCAAAATTTTTCGAAATTGACATTATTTTCGATAAAGTTCGCAATCTATGGATCAAGTTCAATCGATTATCGTAAACCTAAATCCATAAAGGTATTTCAGGCACATTAATCCCGTGAAACTGGGTCGTTTTCGTGTTTGCACTGCCAAACCAATTGTTGGTGGAAAAAATCTGAAAAAATCATGGTCGATCTTCAGACCGTACTTCTACACGAATAATAAGGTTGTTTTCTTCCTTATTTTCGATTTTCTTTAAAATAAATATTCAGTGAAGAAAATGATCTTGGGCAGGACGAAAACGACCCAGGTTTGCGAATCGCGGGTTAGCATTTGCTCCGCAATGGGTCAGATTGAGTCGAGAAATCTGTCGATGCTGCGACAACGACGGAAGGAGCATTATTTATTTAACAAAGATAAAATCGGTACTCGTAACGGTTCTCGGAGCACCGATCGGACATTCCTAACATTACTGCCCCGAATTCATCTCCGATTTTATTTTTTTTTCGCTCAGATTGGGTCGAGAAATCTGACGATCCTGCGACAACGACGGAAGGAGCATTATTTATTTAACAAAGATAAAATCGGTGCTCGCAACGGTTCCCGGAGCCTCAGTCAGACAATCCGGATATGACTGCCCCGAATTCGTCTCCGATTTTATCTTATTTCCGGTCAGATTGGGTCGAGAAGTCTGACGATCCTGCGACAACGACGGTAGGAGCATTGTTTATTTAACAAAGATAAATCGGTGGTCAGAATGTTTCCCGGGGCCTCGATCGGACATTCCCGATATTACTGCCCCGAATTCGTCTCCGATTTTATCCTACTTCTGGTCAGATTGGGTCAAGAAGTCTGACGATCCTGCGACAACGACGGAAGGAGCATTATTTATTTAAAAAAGATGAAATCGGTGCTCGCAACGGTTCTCGGAGCCTCAGTCAGACAATCCGCATATTACTGCCCTGAATTCGTCTCCGATTTTATCTTATTTCCGGTCAGATTGGGTCGAGAAGTCTGACGATCCTGCGACAACGACGGTAGGAGCATTGTTTATTTAACAAAGATCAAATGGGTGGTCAGAATGGTGCCCGGGGCCTCGATCGGACATTCCCGATATTACTGCCCTGAATTCGTCTCCGATTTTATGATTCTTCCGTTCAGATTGGGTCGAGAAGTCTGACGATGCCGCGAGAACGACGGTAGGTTTGTTTATTTAACAAAGATAAAACCGGTGCTCGGAATGGTTATTGGGGCATCGATCGGACATGCCCGATATTACTGCCCCAAATTCGTCTCCGATTTTATCTTACTTCCGGTCAGATTGGGTCGAGAAGTCTGACGATGCTGCGAAAACGACAGTAGCAGCATTGTTTATTTAACAAAGATAAAATCGGTGTTCGGAATGATTCTCGGGGCCTCCATTGGACATTCCCGATATTACTGCCTTGAATTCGTCTCCGATTTTATCTTACTTTCGGCCAGATTGGGTCGAGAATTCTGACGATGCTGCCAAAACGACGGAAGGAGCATTGTTTATTTAACAAAGATAAAATCGGTGCTCGCAATGGTTCTTGGGGCATCTATCGGACATGCCCGATATTACTTCCCCAAATTCGTCTCCGATTTTATCTTACGTCCGGCCAGATTGGGTCGCGAAGTCTGACGATGCTGCGAAAACGACTGTAGGAGCATTGTTTATTTAACAAAGATAAAATCAGTGCTCGGAATGGTTCTCGGAGCCTCGATTGGACATTCCCGATATTACGATCCCGAATCCCGAAATCGGAGACGAATTCGGGGCAGTAATATCGGGAATGTCCGATCAAGGCCCCGGGAACCATTCCGAGCACCGATTTTATCTTTGTTAAATAAACAATGCTCCTACCGTCGTCCTCCCACCATCGTTAGACTTCCTTCCCCAATTTGACCGGAAGTAATATAAAATCGGAGACGAATTCGGGGCAGTAATATCGGGAGTGTCCTATCGAGACCCCGAGATCCATTCCGAGCACCGATTTTATTCTTGTTAAATAAACAATGCTCTTACCGTCGTTATCGCAGCATTGTCAGAATTCTCGACCCAATCTGACCGGAAGTAAGGTAAAATCGGAGACGAATTCGGGACAGTAATGTCGGGAATGTCCGATCGAGGCCTCGAGAACCATTCGGAGGACCGATTTTATCTTTGTTAAATAAACAAAGCTCCTACCCTGCTGCAAAGGACCGATAGGATCCTGTAGCCAACGATAAAAATCCGATACATTGCTGTTTGGTCTATTGGCAGCACGGATAGCGGATTTTCGTATTTTATCTGGACTCATTGGAATGTTCGCATATACGGTTTCTATTTGGATAAACCGATATGGAATGTATCAGATTCTATTGTTTTTATGAGCAAGATTGAATCTATAGGGAATAACGTATATGCGATCTACTGCATCAAATCTGCATTTTACACTGATCGACAAGTTGCGTACATTTATCAGTAGCTACGGATTTGATTTGAATATTTTACTAATTGTATTTCCACAAGTTATAAATTTATAATTTTCAAATGGACTTGACCGTTTGGAAGCGAATGTGCATAAAACGGGCAAGTCCACGATTTTTAGCTATTAGATCTCGAATGCAAAAACTGATACGTATGAAACTGTACTTATTTCGCCTTATGAGAAATGACAGATATATTAGGACCAAGTTTTGTATGGGACAGAATTTGTGATTCCATGGACAAAAACACATCATTTTCCGATAAACATGTACATTTTCAATATGAATGAATCAGATATTTCAGATAAGTCACTTCATCAGCAGTAATTGGTATTGACTAATTAACATTTAATGGGGATATACAGATTCGACGATCTTATTGATAAATATGGGTTTAACCTGTATATGTTTCAATGAGAGTTTCCAAACTTATCCAGGGTGAAGAGAGAATATTTCAGATAGGGCTCTATATGGATTATCTAATGCAAATCTGACCTTTAAGTCTATGTGAATGCATATGTTGATGCAGATTATAATGTATTGGGAGTACAACTTTGCAGTGACCGGTTTTTTCAAAAGTTTAAGGCTTTATTATAAAAAAGTGGCTACATATTTTTTAATCAAAGTACTGCCCGTCGCTAGCTACGACCTCGGCCCATCGTTCAGGTAGCATTCGAATCCCGCGTCGATAAAAGTCTTGGTCCTTGGAGGCAATCCAGGAATCGACCCAATTTTTGACTTCTTCGTAAGTACCGAAGTGCTGGTCAGCCAAATCGTGTGCCATTGACCGGAACAAGTGATAGTCGGAAGGGGCAATGTCTGGAGAGTACGGCGGGTGGGATAAAACCTCCCATTTCAGCGTTTGCAAGTACTTTTTCACGACATTTGCAACATGGGGTCGGGCAGTGTCATGCTGCAGTATCACCTTGTCATGTCTTTCGTTGAATTGTGGCCGTTTCTCTTTGAGTGCCTTACTCAAGCGCATCAACTGACGTCGGTAGAGTTCCCCTGTGATGGTTTCGGATGGTTTGAGCAGCTCATAGTACACAACGCCCAGCTGGTCCCACCAGATACACAGCATCACTTTGGATCCATGAATATTCGGTTCGGGCGTTGATGACGGAATATGACCAGGCAGTCCCCATGATTTTCGGCGTTTAGGATTATCGTAGTAAACCCACTTTTCATCTCCAGTCACAATCCGGTGCAAAAATCCCTTCCTTTGTTGTCTTTGGAGCAGTTCCCGCAAATGCTGAGAATTCGGCTCGTAGGTTGCCATGTTTGAGTGCCAATAACTTTATAATGCATACACGTATCCGTTAGCTTTTTTAAATTGTTTACATTGGCAGAGCCTCTAGTTTAAAATGCCACTTTTTTTATTGAGCTAGGGCCACTACTTCGGCCGCAGTGGCTCTCTAAGTAAAACGGTCACTGCAAAGTTGTACTCCTAATATCTGCCCATATCGGCATTTATTCGTACAGTCAAAGATTCAGCTTAATAATGAAGCTCGGGTGCTTGTATGCAAATGTGAGTCAAACTTATACCCGTTCGAATCCTGTATCCGTTTTAAATTGGTGTTTTCCAACCTATGCAGACTTGAGTGATAATGCTTCGGTCGGTCTATATATGGATATCCAATAAAAAATGGCATCTGCGTCTATGGTAATGTATACGTAAGTACAAAACTAGTCTATTTGTGCATATATGTATTTATTTGTATTGTAAAATATTCAGTCTCAGAATCGGGTCTGCTTTACGTGAAATAGCCTCTTTGTTACACAAAACATAGAAAGCGTTTACGGTTTTCATTATTTTGTTTACATTTTTTGCATTTTGAAAAATGTTTAAAAAATAGTAAGAGACGGCAGTTCACACTAGTACGTGGGTATACTTCCGAAAAGCCAAAACCCTTTGTCTATCTAAAATTTTGCACAGATTTTTAGTTGCTATATTTCACGATCAAGATTTTTACCGTAACATTTTGTTTCTACTGAATATCCAGGGCATGCTAGGAAATGCAATAAAAAATTCTAAAACTAGACTAATCCGAAGAGTAATACAAAAACTAAAAAAAATCACAATACTGCCTCTACAGTGTAACTGAGTGTTAACCGATTTAATGTATCATCACTCTGAGTTATGTGCATAGGAAAAAACCGATTCACACAGTTAAATGATTGGCCCGTATTTACTGATGAAAACCGACGCCTCCTCTTGAGAGTGAAACATTTACAATATTAGTACATTCTGATAGGTGCGGATAAAAAATAATTTGGAGATACACATACATTCTCATACAACAAAGGATTATTGTTGGATTGTAGAATCCATATAGCAAACGATTGAATGGCTCCCACCCTTATAAATACCAGACCCGTATTTACTGATAAAAAACCGTGCCACGTTCTGAGGACGAATCTTTTATAATACAAGTACATGCAGTCCGGTGTGATGGTCTAGTGGTTAGCGTGCTCGCCACTAAACCAGTGGACCGGGAGGTCCCGGGTTCGAATCCCAGTCGCGTACATTTCGTCGTGAAATGTTTTTCTCGGCATTTCGCGGCGAAATAAGACTAGTTCCACGACTGGGGGGCGAACTCGATGACCGGCTGTATTGGTGTAGGTTTTCCGCAGTTTCCCTATACCCATGACGGAAATGTCTTGATGATTATAATACAGAGGGGCAAGTCGGCTGCGGCCGCAAGAGGGGGTAACCGTGAGAAAGATGGAGAAAACAGTAGAGGAAAGAAACGGGCACAGTGAGGAGAAAAGAATAGGTAACAAACGCGAAAAGCGTGTATCTAAAGAAAAAACCAATAAAAAAAATAAATAAAAATACAAGTACATGCAAATAGGTGCGGATATCAAATAATCTCCAAATACGAATACATGCTCCTACAGTAAAAGGTAAGTTTTCGATCTGAAAAGTCGAGTAGGTTCAGACAAAAAATAATTGCGAATACGTATACATTCTCGTACAGCTATAGATAAGCTTTCGATCTGAAAAGTCACATACAAACTGATTGCTGTCAAATTTCGATTGTAGCATATAACTTCCTATACGAACTATAATTGGTTTCTGCCGATTAGTACCACTAGAATTCCAGTTTGTGAGTACAAGTTCATTCCGTTAGACTGTAATGGACATTTTAAAGTAATCTGCTGTTGCAGATTAATTACGATTGAAATTTTAAAGGTATCTGCATTTACAAATTGAACTACGCGGAACCGTTTTCGGATTTTATGGGTAATCTATGGGCACCGTAGATACGTATAAAACCCGATAGAATCATATATTTCAAAAAGTCGTCGATCCTATTGGAATTCATAAGTGTTTCCGAGGACAAAAACACATCATTTTCCGATAGTATTTCTTTTTTTATTGGTTTGTATCGGTTCTTTGCACCAGGGTACCGTCGTTCTCGCAGCATTGTCAGACTTCTCGACCCAATCTGACCGGAAGTAAGATAAAATCGGAGACGAATTCCGGGCAGTAATATCAGGAATGTCCGATCGATGCCCCAAGAACCATTGCGAGCACCGATTTTATCTTTGTTAAATAATCAATGCTCCTACCGTCGTTCTCGCGGCATCGTCAGACTTCTCGACCCAATCTGATCGGAAGTAAGATAAAATCGGCGACGAACTCGGGGCAGTATTATGGGGAATGTCCAATCGAGGCCCCAAAAACCATTCCGAGCACCGATTTTTATTTTATTTTTGTAAACAGTGCTCCTACCATCGTTTTCGCAGCATCTTCAGACTTTTCGACCCAATCTGACCGATTGAGTAGAGAATTTCAACCCCCATTTCGCGAACCTGCTTAACTTTTTAAAAATATTAAACATACGAAAGAAAAACCCTTTTATCCCTTGAGAAGTACGGCCTAAAGATTGACCATGCATTTTTTCATATGTTTTTTTATTAACAATTGTTGGTTTGGTAGTGCAAAAACGAAAACGACCCAGGTTCATGGGATCAAGGTGCCTCAAATACGTTCACGGATTGAGGGTTGAGATAACCGATTGAACTTAATCGATAGATTGCTAACTTTTTCGAAAATATCGTTAATTTCGAAAATGTTCGAGGGTTTCATGCTCCGCAATTAATATTTTCAATCATATGCGATTTGCTAACAACTTTTGGAATAAATAATCCTAACAATACATTTTAAAGCAATTTGGCGTGAAATTATTATTTTTTCCAAATACTACGAGTATTTTCTTTTTTTTACTGTTTCCTAAATTATCTTAAAATTATGTAACTTCAGAATGTTGAGATAATTTATGCAACATTAAAAAACAATAATACTCGTAGCATTTGGTAAAAAATAATAATTTCACGCCAAATTAATTGAAAATGTATTGCTAGAATTATTTATTCCGAACGTTATAGCGAATCCTCGACCATTTTCGAAATTGAGATTCTTTTCAATAAAGTTCTCGGATAGGGACACATTCAGATCCCTCTGTTCGACCGCGTGTCATGGGAGTCTCAACCAACTTTCTGTGACAGCCAAACACTCAGAAGTTGCAGCTGTGACGTCAGCAGACTAGCACTTCCTATAGCGCGCCCGTGCCTGATTTACCTCATTTGTTCCACTGATTAAATTCTGGTCTATCACCTTTAAATCGTATGTTTGATAATTTTTCTCTCCATGACGGGGAGCACAAATAATGTTTTTCGGGAGTGTTCCGTATTCGGAATTTTATAAACTTCATTCTCCTGCACGAAAAATGGATTTTTTATTCTTTTCCAGAATACGCTATTTTCTCTGGCAAATCCTATTCATGACAAAAATAGGATATATTTTTTTTCACAGAAAGCGTGAAAAACTATTAAAAATCGTATTTTTTTCAGTTGCAAAATCACCGCGCAAGACCCTCAAAAAACAATTGATTGAAAAACAATGAAAAAACTATTTGAAGGAATCAAAAACGCCTTCACAGTTATATTCGGGGTACCCCTCTGAACCCGCCAGATCCGGGTGTACAGGTACTGTGAAGGCTTTTTTGATTCCTTCAAACAGTTTTTGAATGGCAGTGATCATAATTTTGCCGTTCGAAAGATTATTGTAGGGCTGCAGTCTGCCCTCAACGACGACGCCACTCGAGCGCTGAGTCTGAGCGCGAGAAACGTAGCAGGTGACGAGCAAGGTAGAGAGGCATATGTCTCGGTTGCCCGGCCCATTTGACGTTTTGTGTATCGTCTGCTATTATTTTCTGTCATCTTGAGTATGCAAGTTCAGAGCGTGAGTCAAGCCGCGCGGAATCAAGCGACTGAGCGTGATTTGTTTTTTCGGATGTCATAGTTCCCTATTTGTCGCACTTCCATTGCCTTTTATTTGTTCAACGTCTGTTATCGTCTGTCTCTCATTAATTAATATATAATAAATCTCCTCTCCCATAGTCTTTTAGATTTGCGCAAATTTTTGTTTTTCCGTCCAATCTCTCTCGTCGATTCCAACACGGAATGCTACATTGGTACGTGCCTAGGATTTTAATGAAATTCATGTCCATGGCAGAGCACTAAAAACCGTCAAACGATTACGCTTACGGTATGACTGGAAACACAGTTGTACTGGTTGAAACCCATCGGAGCATAATTTAGCAATTTGACCTGCGGGGATTCCTGTGAAATAAACGCGAGAATTTTTTATAGGAAAACAATCAGAAATGCACCATGAGTTCATTGAAATAAATATTAAGGGGTAATGTGAATCAGTCTATGGGTCTCTCGACGTGCCTCAACTTTGGGGAGTTTCTTTTCTCTCTCGTCTTTTCCGGTTGCCTCAAGATTGATACGAAGGCATAGAAGAATAAAATAAACTAAAAAAAACGACTTCTAAAAAAGAATACTCACAAGTAAAAAGAATATTACGTAGGTAGCCGCAGATACTTAATAGTGAATTAATAGACTTACTTTACTTGATAGTTTATTAACCTAAATAATTAAACTGAATAAATAAAATGAAGACTAAATGCGTTCAAATTGTCTCGGTACCGACTTAAAAACCGAATGATTTTTATTATTAAGTAAAGTAGTTGGATAAGTAAGAAGTCGGTTTTATTTCGTTTCTTATTATTTTATTTTATTTTTTTTTCATTTTGGGTGGCAACTGTCTCGGTTGATAAGGAAACATGGGGGGTAGATCCACTAAACGAGCATCTCGTATACAAACGTTCCGTGGAGTTTTCGTTGACGACTTCCGTAGAAAATCTTCAGAATCCATCATCAGATTCTTACAACATTTGTATGGGACGACCTTGGGAGTACGTACAAGCAAATAAGAAAATTATTCAATTCGTTTACGACGGAATGGCACACGAAGCAAAACGTCGACGCAGCTTCAGCTTGATCGGCTAGGGCAGGATCGGCTCGCGCTACTGCTACCTACCGGTAGATATCACAGCCCGAAGCGTATTACGTCTTTGGAGACGTCTAAGCCACGCGACGAGAAGGCAATGTATAAATACTGAAAAAAAAACAAGAAAAATCTCGGTTTCTGTAATATGTGCGTACGCGTTGGAACGTGTACTCGTGGAACCAATGAATACCGGTCGCCGATTTCATTTTTGATCAAGCAAACGATAGGGAATTAGAGCATGGTGCATGATTGAAACGCAGCTCAAGCGCTTACCAGCTCGCACCAAGCGATCAAAGGTGAAATTGATGCTAGGAATGGTATTTGGCGTGTTAATCAGACATCCTTGAAACGATTCACGCCAA
This sequence comes from Ophion obscuratus, assembly GCA_964007375.1. Lineage (NCBI taxonomy): Eukaryota > Metazoa > Arthropoda > Insecta > Hymenoptera > Ichneumonidae > Ophion > Ophion obscuratus. The sequence continues at coordinate 40,088,144 of OZ023314.1, forward strand.
TTCGTTCTCGATTTCATCTTATTTCCGGTCAGAGCAAGTGGATAAGTCGTGCGGTGCTGTAAGTTGCCAGTGGTACGACAGAGGCATTATTTACGTGATAAAGGTGAAATCGAAATTGCGCTTAAAGTTTCTGCGCGATTTTCAACGTCAGCTGATCATCCCCGTTATGGTCGTCGTCGATTTCATCTTCGATCAAGCAAACGATTCCGGAAAAGGACATGGTGCGTCGTTGAAATGCAGCTCGAGCGACTAACAGCTGATACCAAGCGAGCAAAGATGACATGCATGCTGCGATTGGTTTTTAGAGCTCCAATCGCACATCCCTAAAATGACCCACTCATATTCGTTATCGATTTCATATTATTTCCAATCAAGGTGAGTGGGCGAGTCGTGCAATGCTACAAGCTGTCAGAACGACGATATGATAATTATTTACGTGATAAAGATGAAATCAACATTCCGCTTGAAGTTCTCGCGTGGCTTTTAACGCCATTCAACTGTCCGTGTCATGGCAGTCGTCGATTTTATCTTCAATCAGGCAAACGATTCTGGAGAAGGACATGGTGCATCGATGAAACGCAGCCCGAGCGCCTACCAGCTCGCACCAAGCGATCAGAGATGAAATCGATGCTCGGAATGATTATTGGAGCTTCAATCGGACACCCCTGAAACGATTCACTCCAATTCGTTTTCGATTTCATCTTATGTCCGATGAGAGCGCGTGGACAAGTCAGCGCTGCAAGCTGCTAGTACGACAACAGGATCATTATTTACACGATAAAGATGAAGTCAACATTGCGCTTGAAGTTTTCGTGTGGTTTTTAACATCATTTAACCGTTCGTGTCATGGCAGTCGACGATTTTATCTTCAATCAGGCAAACGATTCCGGAGAAGGGCAGGGTGCGAGCTGGTAGTCGCTCAAGCTGCGTTTCACCGATCCATCATACCCTTCTCCGGAATTGCTTAATTGAAGATTAAATCGACGACTGCCATGACAAGGACGGTTGAATGAGGGCAAAAGCCACGCGAAAGCGTCAAGCGCAATGTCGATTTAATATTTATCACGTGAATAGCGATCCCGTTGCCGTAGTGGCAGCTTGGAACATCACACGATTGTCCACTCGCTCTGACCGGAAATAAAATTGAGAACGAATTGAAGTAAATCGTTTCAGGGACGTCAGATTGAAGCTCCAAAAACCTTTCCGAGCATCGATTTATTCTCTGATGGCTTGGTCCGAGCCGGTAGGCGCTCGTGCAGCGTTTCAACCACGCACCATGTCCTTTTCCGGAATCGTTTGCTTGGCTGAAGATAAAACCGACGACTGCCGCAAGACGAACGCTTGAATTACTTTAAAAGCCACCCGAAAACTTCAAGTGCAATATCGATTTCATCTATATCACATAAATAATGAGCATGTCGTTGTTTTGGAAGCTTGTAGCATTGCACGACTCGTTTACTTGCTCAGACCGGAAATACGATGAAATCGAGAACGAATATGAGTGGATAATTTCAGCGATGTCGATTGAAACTCTCAAAACCATTGGCAGCATCGATTTAATCTTTGCTCGCTTGGTACCAGCTGTTAGTCGCTCGAGCTGCGTTTCAACGACGCAAGTAGTAGAACTAGGGCCGTTATGGACAAAAGTGTTGTCGAGGGAGGTGCGAGGACGGGGGCCATGGGAGGGGCCTGGTCATGTGGTGGGGGAAGCGGGTGGCGTGGAGTATATGGCGAGGGGATGGGGGAGTGGGTGTCTGTCTTGCGAGAGCCTGGGGCCCATTTCGGCAATCGGGGGAGGGGAGGATGACGATTCGTGGCTCGCGGAGGGGGTGCGTCGAGTCCGGCGAATGACGTCACGCGAGGGAAGAGGACCCCCAAAATACGGGGTCCATGGGGAGGGAATAACGGTTGTCGGCGCGGGGTAAGGCGACGCCGGCAACCAAGGGACATCGTAGACTATTATTGCGTTATTGATACAGGTGAATCGTTTTTCCAAACAAGGAGGGCAAATGTATCTTAAACACGTGAATATACATGTGAAAGCTAGCATCTATGATACACTCTCGACAACGTAAAGCAATTGTAATGCCAGATGTCAAATGAGACTTTATCGATAAACTTTTTATACAGGTATAGTAACAAAGGCTGGCTCTTATAAACTTTAATTGCATCCGGTCTTGTATTCATTTCGAATGATAACGTCGAGATGTTTGCATGAGCGAGTACGTATGCAGTGCAACCCGCGGAGAATCCATGGGAGTTGACGAAGAATGAGCTCGAACACGTTCCATAGACCTTGCTCATAAAATATTGGAGTCGACATATCGGTATACTGTGGGAACGTTTGCCGGAACATCATCGAAACGACAATGAAATAATATATTTTCCATGCATGGAACATTACAATACTGTTAGGTTTATTCAGCACAAGTCATTTTCACTCGGGATTCGTGAGATATATTTGGATAGTATCTATTATATGAAAACGTGTGGTACATGAAATAACTTGTATTGTGTGTGTATGTGTTCGCAACAACAGATAGGAAGTGGCGCGCAGGCGAGAGCGTGACAAAAGTTACCAGGCCTCTTGGCTAGGGGAAAATAAAGCCCTATAAGGTAAAGGCGATATCCTCAACACTCCCACTTCGTCTTTGCCGCCCTTTATTTTTCTGGCAGAGGGTTCTCTTGGACTCCTATTGCTGCTCGGTGATATATAAATGTGTCTCGAGGCAGCGCTTTGGTCAAGATGTCGGCATGTTGTTCTCTTGACGGTGTATATTCCAACAGGAATTCGTTCTTCTCGTACTGCTCCCGGATGTGATGGTAGCGTACTTCGATGTACTTGCTTCGTTTATGGAATATAGGATTTTTGATTAACCTAATTGCACTTTGATTGTCCACGTACATCGTTGTGTAGACCTCATTGGTGTCAAGCAAGCTCTTGACTAGGTTCTTCATCAACGCTATTTCTTTCGTGGTTCGGCTCGCCGTCACGTACTCTGCCTCCGTGGTAGACAGTGCGACTGACTTTTGTTTCTGTGAGATCCACGAGACAGTCGCAGTGCCAAGCACCATGACGCACCCCGTCGTCGATCGCCGAGTTTCCGGATCGCCCGCGTAGTCGGCGTACTGTACACCACCAGCCGATGCTCCTGGTTGCTCTCAAACTTCAAGCCATAGTCGACTGTGCCTTTGAGGTATTTGAAAATACTCTTCTCTGCCTTCCAGTGATTTTTCGTTGGCTCTTTGAGATGGCGTCTCGCTCGATCGACTGCGAAGGTAATATCGGGTATCGATGCCACCGAAAGGTGCATGAGACTACCGATTGTTTCACGGTACGGCGCCGGCGTGCGCTCGTGCTCGTTTGTCGAGTTCTCGTGGTAGCTCGTTTTTTCGTGGGGTTCGGCCGGGATGGCCACCGCGTTGGTTTCTTCCATGTGGAATCTCTCCAGAATTTTCCTTGCGTAGTTTCCTTGATGCATGAATATGCTTCCGTCGTGATGTCTCTCAATCTGCAGTCCGAGGAACAGATTTGCTTCGCCGTAGGTTATCTCGAACTCTGTTTTGAACTCGTTGAGAAGTTCGTCGATGAGCCCGCGATCTTTTGCAACGATCAGACCGTCGTCTATGTAGATAGCGAGCAGTATCTCGCGATTCTTGCTACGACCTGTGATTACACACGGGTCCTCGTTCATTGCTGTGAGATCGAATCTTTTCAGAAAGTGGGTAAAACGTCGATTGCAACAGCGAGAGGATTGTTTCAATCCGTATAGGCTGCGCTTGAGCTTACAGACTCTCCGGGTTCCGGCCTCGTACGCTTCAAGCTGGCGCATGTACAGTTCCTCGTCGATGTTACCGTACAGAAAAACGGTTTTTATGTTGAATTGTTGAACGTGCTTGCGCCCACTGGCACCAACAGCGAGTATGACACTAATAGAGTCAAAGCGAACTACCGGACTATGCGTCTCGTGGTAGTCAATCCCTTCGCGTTGTCGCAAACCTCGGGGGACAAGTCTCGCTTTATGCCGTTGAATATTGCCGCTTGCGTCACGTTTCAACTTGTACGTCCATTTATTGTCGATGATCGTTCGATTTTTCGGCGCGTCCGTGAGCTCTCAGACTTCGTTTCGCCATAGCGCCTTGATTTCCTCGTCCATGGCTCTTTTCCAGTTTTCTGAGCCCTCGTTCTCGACGGCTTCTTTGAACGAGATCGGTTCCTAAAATTCAGCGAGGAAAAGCTCGTTTATATCGATGAAGTTATCATGCCATCCTGGCGGTCGCAGTGCTGCTCTGTTCCTGAGCTGACGTCCTTGGATTGAGGCTTCGTTCTCGCGATCTAGTTCGGGAGCGGCGTTCTCACGTTTTATCTCGCGAGCAGCGTTCTCGTGTATGTCGTTTACGTCGCCTTGTTGATCTGCGTCTCGGTCGACCTGTGGCTCGATTTGATCCTCCTCGTCGTCTTCTATCGTTTCAGGGTCGCTCTGCTCGTCTTCGTCGATACTAGGAGTGCTTTGAATCGTTAACTCGTGTGTTGGATTCTCTCTTACCTTCATTTGACCCGTTCGACCCGTGAATACGACATCTCTGGCTGTCGCAATTGTGTCGTCCTCCAGGTACCATACTCGGTAGCCCTTTGTTCCGTCGTCGTAACCGACTAGAAACCCTCTTTTACCTTTCAGGTCGAGTTTGCGTCGTTTATCCTTGGGAATATGAGTGAAGACCTCTTCTCCGAACGTTCGCAGATCTTTTATCTCCGGTTTCCTCTGAAACCGTAGCTCGAACGGTCTCGTCCCTTTTTGGCTGCTTGTCCCTGTTTGGTTTAAGACGTTGACCACGGTATTTACCGCCTCAGCCCAGAATCGTGCCTCGAATCCTTTTGCGCTTAAAATTGTTCGCGCCGCCTCCATCAGCGTGCGATTTTCTCTTTCAGCTTACCCGTTTTGCTCGGGGGTGTACGTCACCGTTCGCTGGTGTCTTATCCCGTGCCGGTGAGTCAACTCTTGCATCTCGTGGTTAATGAACTCAAGCCCATTGTCTGTGCGTAGAACGCGCACGCTTCGTGGACATTGTTTATCGGCCATTTTTACAAAGTTTTCAACGCAGCATATCGTCTCCGCCTTGCCTTCGATAAAGTAGACCACTCTAAAATGTGAATAGTCATCTTTGAGGAGGAGATAATACCTCAATCCTCCGCTTGATCTAGTCGGCATGGGACCACACAGGTCAGCATGTACGAGCTCGCCGATTTCCTTCGTTCGTGACGTACAATGCGGTAAAGGAAGCCTGTGCATTTTCCCTACTGTGCACGCTTCACAGAAGGTATCTCTCTCGATCTTGACGGGTATCTGGAAATGCTTCAGAATTTCACTTACGTGCCGAAAATTCTGGTGTACGAGCTTCTCGTGCCAATCTGTAAGCGTCCCTGTCGAGGTTATGTTTGCACATGCTCGTTCAACTGTCGAATTCGACCCCTCCGGACGAACGACTTTGAATTCCATCGGGTACAGCTTTCCTTGCCGTAGTCCCACTGTCACAGTGCGTTTTCCCCTCGAGATTTTATACGTAGTACTGTTGGATTGCATTTTTAAACCTTTATCAAGAACAGCACCAACTGAAAAAAGGTCATATTTAATCTCGGTACATGTAAAACGTCGACCAAATGATTTTCGTGCCAATTCGTTTTATCGAACATCAACATATTGATGCAACCCCTTTCTTTGGCTTCAATTTGCCGTCCGTCACCGATGCACACTGCCAGTGGTTTGTCGAAAGCCTCGTACGTGACAAACCATTTTTTCTGATTGCACATGTGATGGCTGGCGCCTGAGTCTAAGAACCAGACAGCGTCTCTCTTCGCTGCGGTCGCTGTGAATGTGAGGGCTACGCTCGCTTAGTCTACGCCGAATGATCTTCTTCGCTGTTTGTTGTTACCGGTGTCTCTTTTTTTCTGCGTCGTCGCCTTTCCTCTGCGAGCATTCTCTCGCCCAATGCCCTGGCTTGCAACACACGAAGCACTTTCCGTTCTTAGATTTTCCTTTCGGATCTTTGTCGCGGTATGTCTTCCCTCTTTGGGCTTTGGACGCAAGAGCGTTTCCGCTTTTTTCTTCTCGAGACGAGTGCCTCGATTCCTCGATGGTAAGTCTCGACTTGAGATTCACCAGCGTGCGTTCATTAACTGGCGCAGACTCCCACGCGCTTACAAAGTGGTAGTAGTTTGCTGGCAGGGTCATAAGAATTTTCGTTATTATCATTGAGTCTGAAATTTCCTCACCCATCAGCCGCAGCCTGTGCGCCAAATCCTCCTGCTTGGAGATGTGCGTTGCCATGTCGTCCGAGTTCTTCTTCGTGTATGTGTTCGCAAAAACAGATAGGAAGTGGCACGCAGGCGAGAGCGTGACAAAAGCTACCAGCCCTTTTGGCTAGGGGAAAATTAAACCCTATAAGGTAAAGGCAATATCCCCAACCTGAGATGGCAGATCATATTGATGGCCCCCCACCTCCGCGTCGAAGTTGTGAAAAGTGTTGTGAGGGAGAAAAATTTATTCGAGAGAGCAAAATAAACGTTCCTTGACACATTTGAAGCTGATATGTCGGTGAAAAATGGATTTCTCGAACATTAACAAAGTTAACAAGAGAGCGGAATTCCTTCCAACGAAGAAGCTGTCTGAACTCAAGGTTCAATCGCGTGGCCCAATCTCCGACATATGGGCTATTCAAACTAAATTCGTAAGCGTTTCATAGTGGACATTACGAACGAGTTCGCCGTCTTCGTACCAGCACGGCTCGTAAAGGCCTACGATCAGGATCCAAAGATGTTCGATAACATGTTGGGAATGGCTCGCAATCATCAACTAACTGCAATGGCGAACAATACAGCAGCATAGAGTTCAATAAACTGTGAGCGCACCATCGTGCTGGTTGGAAATTATGAGTTCAACGACATCATCACCATCGGTCGCTACCATCTTTGAGTTTTCAACATGCTCGCTACAACGTTTGAAGGATAGTTTTCATCGAGTATAAAAAAAATGTTCCAAGTTGCTACGCTGTTAGTTATAAGAATAAATACAATCGAAAAACGATATATTTTCCAAACGATTTTTATTTATTTAAGAATCCTCCGCTCACGCAACGCTTCATATACACTCATCCAGCTTTTCAGCGATTTTACATTAGTATTGGCGCAATTTGATTTTGTATTGAAAGAATGACGGGGACATTCGAATTGAGAGATGTTTGGCAACTCCTGCAGCGACGGACAGTTCAGGGTCTCCAAGTCAACAAATGTGGTTGTGAGACCTGCGAATCTTGATATCCACGAGCACTTCTCGAAACCCTTCACGTAGATGGTGGTAGCTCCTTGCAAGATGGTCCGAATTATCGTTCTAGCTGCCTCGTATGGCATACCATCGTAATCCATGAAAACTGCGTTCTAACCATTTTTTTTTGTATTTTTGTATTTGTCTGGTAACGAGTCCCATGCAGATGGTGCCTTGAAGAAAAAGTCAGCCGTTCAGCCTTCTGGACGTGGAGTTTAGCGATGGATATCTCTTTTAGGACAAAATCGTTGACGGCTCTCTTGAAGCCTTCCACATCGACGACGAGCTCTATATGGACTAAAGCGTCCGCAGACAGCATTGGGAATTTAGGTATAGCTCGACGTCGCTCATGTTATAATGATCGAAGTTGCTTGCAGTCCACTCTTTCATATTGAGAGCCCAAATAAGTCTCCGCCGTTTGACAAAATTATGTGATGCTGCAACAAAATCGCTAAAATTTCAAGGTTATGGTTTTTCCAGATGTCCAACCTTACGATACGACGTTTTACATCTGATAATTTCAACCATAGCCTCCTGTGGGGCCATCTTTTGTGGAACGGCGGATTCTAATGTGTACTCCCAATATTTGTTCGCCCCGTCTGCAGTGCGAGAATGACACATCGTAGCTGCTCCAACTGATTGGAAGTCTTGGCAGACCACACATTTTCAGACGTGGCGGGGAGAGGGGGAAATTCATACAATTCCCACGTTAGAAAACTCATGAAAATGTGTGCATCTGTGGAGAGAAATTTAAGGGAAGGTTCTGCCTTGTTGGGCTAAAAAATGGTCGATTTTTTATCAATTTTTTATGCGAAAAGTATTAAATATACAATGTTGATATTTGACTAAGCGGCCTTCATTGAACATCAAAATATTTTTTAAAGTTCGACAAAACATGGTGGTAGGAGTGGGAGGAGCCACGTATGTTGGAGTGCTGGCGATGACATTCTTCGCTTGCGGAAGTCGTAAGTCCCGGACAGGTGATCTGAAGTAAAAAAATCAAACATGTTTTTACTTTGTACACTATTGTGTATAAGTTGACCTAGAATTAAGAAGAAAAACTGAAAAATAGAAAAATAATGAGCAAAAAACTTCGAAAATCTTTGGCAAAAAAACAAACTATCGTCCCATCGCTCACTATTTTTTGATTTTTCAATTTATCTTCGTGATTCTAGGTCAACTTATACACAATATTGTACAAAATAAAAATTTGTTTGATTTTTTTGCATCAGATCATCTGTCCGGGACCTAAGACTTCCGCAAGCGAAGAATGTTATCGCCCGCTCACCAATATACGTGGCTCCTCCTACTCCCACGACCGTCTTTTGTCAAACGTTAAAAAATATTTTTATGTTCAATAAAGACCGCTTAGTCAACATACCAAATATCAACATTTTATATTTAATACTTTTCACATAAAAAATTGGTGAAAAATCGAACATTTTTTGGCCCAACAAGGCAGAACCTTTCCTTAAATTTCTCCCCATAGATGCACCAATTTTCATGAGTTTATATAGATACCCACTATTATGATTTTATATGCAGCCGTATTGTGATTACTTCATCACGAAAATTCACTAAGTCACCGTCCAGATCCACTATTCGAAGTTGTATTGTGTCTATTGTTCGGCTTATGATTGGTAGATAAATGACATGTGAAGGAACTTCAATGATCTCATATCTTGGTGGGACGGATGGGAAAAATTCGTGAATAGTGTGCACTTTTGTTCGTTAATATAGGTACCAGCGGTAATATTGCGCTTAACATGTAGGCCGTTCACTTTGAAAATGGCTACTGGAAGATCAGATTCGTGTCTTTTATTCGCTTCCGATTTACGTGCTGTGACGCCCAGTAGATGCCCAAACGAATCTCCAGGCTCAATATTTACATCATGATCACACTCGATTTTACTGCGCAGAGTATTACTAGGTGCGCAGATAAGTTCCCGGGTTTCACACATGGATGGCGCTAGCGACACATATAGGCGGCATACAGGTCTGAAATTGGGTGTCTTTATGGCTTGGACATCTGTTACGAACATTCCGTCGTAATATAAATGAATATCGCAAGACAACGACCTTTTTTCTAACCTCGAAAATGTCAAAGTTTGTGCCAAATAAACAGCATTTGCGGGAAGCATTGCTCTTCTGCTTCAACCTAAAGAAAAACTGCAGAAGAAGCACGTCGGTTACTTGAGGAGGACTACGGCAAACATATACCATCAAAAACAACGTGTGAAGATTCGTTCAAGCAGCTCAAAAGTGGCGATTTTGAGACTGGGGACAAGGAGCGCTCGGGAAGACCGCAAGCATTTGCGAGCGCCGATCTGCAAACGTTATTGGGTGAAGATGACACTCAAACAGAAGATCATCTTGCCGAGGCATTAAATGTGACTCGGCAATGTATTTCGAAACGTTTGTACGCCATGGGAAAAATTCATAAGGAAGGAAAGGAAGGAAACTGCAGTACTCACAGACTTGGTCTGGAGCACTGCAGTTTTTCGCGATGTGGCCGTAGCCACAACACTTGAAGCACCGAGTAACGTTAAGATACTCGGCGCACCTATATGAGCCCCAAGCGAGGTACACAGCCCCCGCCTGAGAACTCCTTCCATGTGTCTCATGGGTAGCTGAACAATCCATTTGTTTAGCCCCTGTTTATTCTTAAAACAGTGTTCGGAGGAGACTGCCTCAGAGAGGACAGCCTCCTCCTCGTTCGAGTGCCTGAGGAGGTTCTTCGTAATGAAGTCCCCCGTCAGGCCTTACTTGGTCGTGTCGGACTGCATGTCGTATATGATCAATGACGGTTTTCTCTTAGCGGCAATCACGGCCGTCAGGCTCATGCTGCTAAGATCTCACTCGTGATTACTTTGGCGTCCTCTTTCGAGGCGACTTTGATCACTACACCCTTATTTCGCGTCTGCCTGATGGACGCTACCTTAAGGGTGCTTCGGTGCTCTTTGAGACTGTGGAGGAGGTCCTTCTGGACCTCCTCCACGGCTCTATCGTCGGACTTGTTGGTGGGCCGAACCACCACGGCTACCGTCCTTGGTTGGGGAGGTTTTCTCGCCAACGTGACTGGCCTGACCGATGGTGCTTGCACACCACCAGACGAGCCAGTATGTTCACTTTCGGAGCTCCCCCAAGGCCTCCTGCCGTCGTTTCTCAGCCTCCGCCAGGCGCTCCTCACCCTTCGTCTTTGCCTCCCTCAATAACACACGCACCGTGTCGCGTTCTCTCTCGAGAGCGTCTGCCTCCGTTCCGTACTTTACCGCCAGGGCCCGGTATCTGGCCACATGCCGGTGTACTCTCCACAGTACGAACTCGTAGCCCGCCATCATGCCCAGGATCCATCTGATCCCGGGCTTGGAAAGCTTGATGGTATCCTGGAACATATAGTCTTCCAGTTTCTTCCTCTGCTCATCTATCCACGCAGCGAACTGAGCGTCCCTGACATCCTCCTCCGCAATCGCACTCGGCGTCACCTTAACTGGGGCGTCCTCTGCCGTTGCAGCCGCCTGTTCCGCCTCCACGGGTGTGGTTGTCGCTTCCATCACCTCGGGTGTCTTTTCAGCCGGCTTGAGGAAAGTCCCATCAGTCCAGCCTTCGGCCTTCTATTTGGATTTAGGTCCCGCCTTCTTACGCTTTGCGGCAGGATTCTTCGAAGGACCCCTACGTTCGGAGGACCCCGTCGAATCGCTGTCAAAAACGAGTTCCTCTCGCGAGCGCTTCACGCTTCCTTGAGAGCGTCCTCCCTCGGAAGCGATCGACGCCACGCTGGAACTTCTCGCCATGCCTGATCCCATTGTTCCTTTGCCTGTTTCCATATCCTTGTCCGTTTGTGCGCCGTGTGTCCCCGATTCAGTTGCGATTTTTGCTTTATTTTTTGACGTGACAAGGTCTTATAATTCGATGGAGCCGGCTGCACGCACGAAAAAACATGACTCATGCGGCGTTACCTCGCTCTGAGGCGTTCCATTTAAGGCTTGAAGTGCAAGCGAGAGCGCGGAACGAGCGACAAAGAGGCAAAATCGGCCTCCGCGTTCGGCAGCGTTCGACATCTGTCTCTCTCCTACTTGAGTAATGGCCTCTGCACACTGCGAGCGACGAGCGACGAGCGATGAGCGATATCCAATGGCAACGTCACTCTCATAGAGCATTTCCGTCATACTCGAGCTCTCATTGGATATCGCTCATCGCTTGTCGCCCATCGGGCGCAGTGTGCAGAGGCCATGAGCGATGGGTCCGCGTGGACAGCTGCTATACAATAATACATTTACATGTTTTCGTCAAGTATGAAGTGCAGTGAAAAGTGAAGTGGTGTCAATTGTTTATAGCAACGATAATTGCGGCGATAAAGGTAATGATTCTTTCGATATTAAATATATGTTCAGTGATATATTGTCGAATATTCGTGCTTTCATCATTAAAATAAATAGCATCGGTCCGCTAGTCCAGCGATTGTAGGTTATGCTATAATTGACAAAACTATAACAATAAGTTAACAGAACTATTTCACGATGAGTAAAAAATCAATTGCTTTACTATTCGATCGAAATAATTATCGAGCGTAGCTATGATTTCAAAAAATTAAAACATAAATATTAAATCTTCCACATATCATAACAACGTGTCTGAAATGACAGGTTGGACCAGCCAGCCGTCAAAGGGAACAATTTTCTCCTATATCAAACACATTAAGGCGGGCTTTTTAAAAGCTAGAGTTACAAAAATTTTAATGATGTTTCCAAATTTTTTATTTTAAATTTAAGATTTATGAACAATAATTTAATCACAGTTTATTCTTATAATAAATTATTCAAAATTATTACTTTTTTACAACAAATTACAATTAAATTTGCAAAAATAATTAAGTAACTAATTGAACAACAACTTCTATTCAGTTTACTTGCTGAAAGAAATAATGTCAATACAAAATTTATTATTATAAAATAATAAAATTAAAAATTAAATTTTAACAGTCGAGTAGAAATTTAAACAATACATTTTATTCAAGTATTTTGTAAATTTAAAATGATTTTCTGAACGACGAATTTTATGAAAAAATAAAAGTTGTAAAACAATTGCTCAAAGCACATTCATACTTGTAAAAACTATGTACATTCTAAAATAAATAAATAAAAATTGACATAATTGTATTTATGCGTACAAATAAATGTAACTTGATCAATTCAATTGTGATTTCCATTTACCTCCTTCTCTATAGCCATACAAAATATCTATCAAACAAATAAAATTAAAATTTTCTTTTGAAAAATGAAACCATTCCATCAGTATTTTCTTATGACGTTGTCACGTTCAACTATCGTCAGTAAACCGACTTTACAGACAACCGATTTTTTTGTATCCATTTTTAATCCCACGATAGTGGTCGGTTATAAAGGTCCACCCCGGCCTTCCGCCTTACCGGGGTAAGAGGACTTATAATAAACCCGCGAGCCTGCCCCAACGGCACCGGGGAGGCCGCTTGTGACTACCACCGTTTTTTTCATCTTGGTAATCTCGCATCCGAGGCACGTCACTCCAACCCCGGAATTAGATGGAGCTCGGCCCTCGGGGGCGCTACTCCCCGAAGCGCCTAGTGACGCTGACCTGGGCCATTGACGCCGGACGCCCCGTGAAGGGTGACTGAAAGACAGTCGCCATGCTGACTCGGCTGTTGCCGGCAAAATGCGCCGAACCGTCCCAGAGCCGAAGTGCTTTCATCAAACTGACCCTCTTCGCCATACAGTTTTCGCCGACACCTCTCCAGCTGAACAGCTGTTGGCGCTTTGTCGGGGGCGGGCGTAGGTGGTTGGAACCAGCGGCCGGGGTCAGAGCGGAAGAGGGCGTTGTCTAACGCTCGATCTGCCGCCTCTCTAGGGATTGCTTCACAACCTCCAGGTTCCGCACCTTCTCCACGTAGCGTTAGTTCTCGATAAGAAGGTTAGCTTTGTTCAATGTGTGACAACAGCATTTCAGTTCCGACCTGATTTTTTGGGTCAGTCAATACGGGATGCCCGCCTCCGCGCTTTATTCATCTTAGTTTGGAGCTGTGCAACGCACCGCCAAGTCTTGACCACGAACGCCGCCTTATCATTGCGTGTCCGAGGTTTCACCTCAACAGCCGCGTGATACACAGCCCAGTTCAAGCTGAGATCAGCAGTATCAGGAATTGCTGCCGCAAGGGATTCATTTTCCGCTTCTAGGCAAGCAGGCTGAAGAGAAACTTTCCCAGTGATTCTCTCCCTTCTTATTCCCCAGTCTTCTGTCCTCTGTCCTCAATCAATCGACGCGCCAACCTGTGGGTTCCCACTGCCAAGGAGACCAATCCTGAGGTCTTCCGGCAGAGCTCCGCACTGAACGCGTGGACGAGCGCCTGCCGGACAGGCAGGTAGTAGTAGTAGGTAGTATTAGGTAGTAGTAAAAAGAGATCGTAGCCTTGTCATCGCAATCGGGCGACTTGGTCTCGCAGATGTAGTTGCGAGAGGTGTGCAAGCTCTGGGTGCACTTCGCTTCACAGGGCCTGCAACCTTGCCATGTAACCCCGCCGGGACGGTACACTATCCCTCCAGCAGCGGATGAGGTCCTCCTCGAGTTCCTCCGTCGACTAGAGGCGCCGATTTCGAGCCGCAGTCGTCGCCGTGGATCCAATACAGGTGTCCCTACCAAAAGATCCTTTATCCCCATCCGAGAGGGACCGCTTGTGGAGAGCCTGACTAGGTCTAGTTGGAACCTAGTTTTCGGCGTGCTAGGTGGTTAGCCTGGCACGTCGGTGCCTATTGCGAAGGAGTTGTGGTCCCCCGGGCGATGGGCACGCCTGCTTCCCTACGCCTCATTATTATTATTATCGCATTCCTCAATTATGTATTATTATTATTATCATTATTATTAGCTCCTGTAACTGGACACCCCGCACCCCTCCGCCCTCTTGCCCACCAATGACGATGTCACGAGCCGTTCTTTTCATTTTCTTTCGAGAATTTTGCAAGAACGGCCGGGCGTCGTGCCTTCCCAGGGTGCGGTGACCTCCGCGATCACCAGGAATGTGCAGAGTCGGGGTGGCGTGAGTTTGGCTGCGTTCGACCATTCAGGGCCCGATTACGCGATGCTGACGGAGCGGAGTCTCCTTTTTCGTTTTCTCTTCACTTTTCCATCCCCGCTCTCCAACAATAATTATAACCATTGTCGAAGAGCAAGAAATACTTTTCTCCCAATATAGTCTCCAGTAGAACTCCGAACTATCGAGTACTGGAAAAAAGGCTCCTACCCGTTAGCCTTCGCATAGCGTGCCGTAATTCTCGCGGATACAGTACAACCCCTTTGTAACCGTCGTTTAGTCGCGTGGGTTGTTAGCTGTCCCGTGAAGTTGCTCGCGTCGCGAATATAAGTCTCGGGCCGATAATTTTAAGATCTTTTAATATTTCCTTAATTATACTAAATGTAGTTTGGTCTAATTTCATTATACCGGTATTCCTATTATTTGGCGATAGTCGCAGTACGTGCGTTGAAGTTAAATTAGCAATAAATTTTCCGATCAATTATATTGCTTCGATAACACTCTGCGAGTGTTATACGATAGTATAACACTCGTAGTATATAGATAGTATAACAATCGTAGATAGTATAACAATAGTATCAATACCATCTCGTGCCTGCGCGTCATTATGTACCACCTCCACGCAGTCACTCGCAGTGATTCAGCGACATCGAAGCGTAAGTCGCTCATATCTATATTGTAACATTTGTACGGTGTGCGGGAGAGTGTATGTGTATGCATGAGAGTGTGTGTGTAGGACGTCGCACCGCGTTGCGCTATCATATGTCAGACTCGCATCAGCTATTCGCCTTTTAAACGCGCGTTATATCGCATTCCTTTTAATTTTCTTTAATCTTTATTTGTATTTTGCGCTACCGCATTACTTATTGGTATAATATACGTTAATTATTGGTTGGGTGAATTTATGTATTATCGTTATTTTCCTATTTCACCCATTTCAGGACACAAAATAAGCGGGCCCGTATGGGACGCAAAGTAGAGAGGGCCCACATAAATAATTTAACTCGTGCTTCTCGCGAGTAGAGTTGTGGGGAAATAAATACCCCGTGCCTTCGGCACGTAACAACGAGAACCTTTTAGAACATTCTCGATGCTTCGCGATGACTCAGCACTTTTTGAATTTCCCGCCCGTTCCCGGGGTCAAATGAGGTCAAACTGGTCCAGAACCTGTGTTTTATATCTACTCGCATTAACCAAAGAGCGAAAGGGTAATACTTCTGATACCTTAGTGTAGATACTTGAGTTACAGTCTGTGCACCAGGGGATTAAACAAATACAGAGCTGTCAAAACCGGTACGGGTTTTCCAGTTTTCCCGTACCCTCGGCAAATACGGTATAGTATAGCTCAAGATGGCTGTGGATGCAATGGACGTTAGGTTAGACTAGCGACGTGCGGGTAGGGAGTGATAGGAAGGGAGTTCAAATGGGAAGGATTATACGTAAAAACCCGCAAGTGTATACGTAGGAATTCAGGAATTGAGACCTCAATGATATTACGAAAAAAACGTTACGATAAAAAATTATTGGAAAGGTTTTTTAATATGTTAATATTATGTACAAAGTATTGAATATCATAGAAAAACCATTTGAAATCATTTTATCATAGGAGAAAGATCGATTTAAAAAAATCAAGGACCAAAAAAACTCAATTTAGAAAATAAATAGAATGTTAAACCTTATCACGATGGGTTTAGCGCCAAAAAGCACAGCTTATATTTGTTTTAAGAAAAAATAAAATAAATATGTTTAACCTTGAAAAATTCGTGTTTTTTCTAACGAACAACTACAAAATTATGTGGAAGGGGAGAGATTATGAACAAAAAATCGGTTGTCTGTAAAGTCGGTTTACTGACGATAGTTGAACGTGACAACGTCATAAGAAAATACTGATGGAATGGTTTCATTTTTCAAAAGAAAATTTTAATTTTATTTGTTTGATAGATATTTTGTATGGATATAGAGAAGGAGGTAAATGGAAATCACAATTGAATTGATCAAGTTAAATTAATTTGTACGCATAAATACAATTATGTCAATTTTTATTTATTTTTTTTACAATGTACATAGTTTTTACAAGTATGAATGTGCTTTGAGCAATTGTTTTACAACTTTTATTTTTTCATAAAATTCTTCGTTCAGAAAATCATTTTAAATTTACAAAATACTTGAATAAAATTTGATGTTTAAATTTCTACTCGACTGTTAAAATTTAATTTTTGATTTTATTATTTTATAATAATAAATTTTGTATTGACATTATTTCTTTCAGCAAGTAAACTGAATAGAAGTTGTTGTTCAATTAGTTACTTAATTATTTTTGCAAATTTAATTGTAATTTGTTGTAAAAAAGTAATTATTTTGAATAATTTATTATAAGAATAAACTGTGATTAAATTATTGTTCATAAATCTTAAATTTAAAATTAAAAATTTGGAAACATCATTAAAATTTTTGTAACTCTAGCTTTTAAAAAGCCCGCCTCAATGTGTTTGATATAGGAGAAAATTGTTCCCTTTGACGGCTGGCTGGTCCAACCTGTCATTTCAGACACGTTGTTATGATATGTGGAAGATTTAACATTTATGTTTTAATTTTTTGAAATCATAGCTACGCTCGATAATTATTTTGATCGAATAGTAAAGCAATTGATTTTTTACTCATCGTGAAATAGTTTTGTTAACTTATTGTTATAGTTTTGTCAATTATAGCATAACCTACAATCGCTGCACTAGCGGACCGATGCTATTTATTTTAATGATGAAAGCACGAATATTCGACAATATATCACTGAACATATATTTAATATCGAAAGAATCATTACCTTTATCGCCGCAATTATCGTTGCTATAAACAATTGACACCACTTCACTTTTCACTGCACTTCATACTTGACGAAAACATGTAAATGTATTATTGTATAGCAGCTGTCCACGCGGACGCATCGCTCATGGCCTCTGCACACTGCGCGCGATGGGCGACAAGCGATGAGCGATATCCAATGAGAGCTCGAGTATGACGGAAATGCTCTATGAGAGTGACGTTGCCATCGGATATCGCTCATCGCTTGTCGCTCGTCGCTCGCAGTGTGCAGAGGCCATTACTCAAGTAGGAGAGAGACAGATGTCGAACGCTGCCGAACGCGGAGGCCGATTGTGCCTCTTTGTCGCTCGTTCCGCGCTCTCGCTTGCACTTCAAGCCTTAAATGGAAGTGCAGCCGGCTCCATCGAATTATAAGACGTTGTCACGTCAAAAAATGTTCGTCAGGTACATTGCAAAAGAAAAAAAGTGAGCACAAAAATATCTTTAGTTATCTATGCAGAAAGTTACGAGCATTTAAAAAAAATCAATTTTTTCAGAAACGTACTATATATTTCCGATTATGTAAGAAATAATCACACAAGCGTTTTTAGAAGGAAACAATAACATATTTAAATTTCAGCCAAATCAAAAGGGGTCGGTTCTAATAGTTGCCGATTTGGCATGGAATGTCCCATATATACCCAAACAAATCCAAATACACTCAAATAGTGTGTAATATTTCCATTAAAACTGCATTCAAAAATATTTATACCCAAATAGAACCGATGTGCTCGTCTAGTGGTTAGCGTGCTTGCCTCTGACATCAGCACATCAGGAGGTCACGGGTTCGAATCGCCGTCTCATAGTTTCGGAGAAAGATAAAAAACGGGCGTGACGTAGCTCCAGTTCTACACGGATGTCGTGGATACGGACTGGTACGTGTGTGTGTCGTGTATGTAGGGCTGTAGCCTGTGAGTTATTTCTCGACGAAACGCCATTAGCACCGTGACTGGAAAGCGAACTCGTGGCCGGCTGTATTGGTATAGGTTTTCCGCAGTTTCCCTCTACTCATGGCAGATAATGTCATGGTGAATGCGATACAGAGAGGGAAGTCGGCTGCGGCCGCAAGGTGGGGATCTTTTAGGGATGTGGAGCGGAGAAAAGGGTGGGAAATGTAATAAGGGGAAATACCCCGTACATGGATGCTACAATAAGCGAAGCGTTCGCCGTAGCAGATACACTAAATATATATATATATATTGAAACGTTCCGCGTTCTACCGCGAATGCTTTTATTCGTATTTCCTCGTCTACTGAGGAAAACGACGTAGCACGGCGAATATTCTGCCGTAGGATTTTACTGTGGGATTCCCGTAGCCTCCTGAAGGACGATGTACGCGCTGTGTGCCGGAATTGATGATTGGGATTTTGAAGGTTTTTTAGGAGATGCCTCAGTGGGTTTGAGGGTCTCAGGGACACCTGTCAGAATCCGTCATCATCGGCATTTGATGTTTCGGATTTTTGATAGTATGAGTGTGGAAAAGAACAGTTATTTTGTTAGCGTGTTATTTCTGGAATTTTGAAAAGGTTATTTCTGAGTTACAGCGTTTACCGGGATGTGGAGCATATTGCGAGAAGCGCAGTCGTGTTAGTATGACAAAGACAGGGAGAATCTGTGAGGTGGCGCGCGCGCGTGATTCTCGTGCGTGCTCTCTTGTTCTCGTTCGTTCGCTCTCTCGCTCGCGCTCGCACAAACCGCGAGCATCGCCGTGTACGCGTTACGCCGGATTCGGGGTCGCTTCTGTAACAGAATGCGATAGCCCTTGAATATCGGATATCGGTTATACAGTGGCGTTACAATCGGTTGGCACTAGTTGCAAAGTGCAACGAAGCTCGCGGTTGCCAACCCGCGAAGCTCACGCGCTAGTTATCTAGCGTGAAAATAATGTGCTTGCTCGAGGCGGATTTAATCCCCCCGAGTGCACATAGCGGGGCCGTCCGGAAGGGACGGCTGACCTCCTTGGTGCCAAGCAAGGAGGACGAAAAACCGGAGAAGCCGGTTGAGAATGGGCCTCGGCGTACAGCAAGGTGCGTCCGGCACCTTCCGGGCTGTACACTTCAAGTAGATAGTGTGGGTGGAGTGGAAATAATGATCCGATTGTCGTAAGGACAACGGATCGATGTCGAATAAACGTTCCCTATCTCGCAATCACCACGAAGACTCTATTCTCGAGTTTGGATAACCAGCGCAATGATGGGACCCTCACAAGAGAATAGAGTATCTAACCCGAAGCTGAGGTCGTTCTAGGATGAGGGCCAGGGCAACGGCAGCAAGGCCTCCATCCTGCGATCCGCGATGACGGATGCTGTTGACTCCACGTAGTATGATGAGAGAATTTGCGAAGAGTGCTGCTCCGACTCGTGCTCGCCCTTAAATAGCCCAAGGCCCGTCAGGAGAAATTCCATTTCTCCCGCGATTCTGGAGACTAAGGTGGGAAATCATGCCGCCGAAGAATCCTCCGTTGGTGGGGTTGACGGCGTTGGTTATTTTGAGGACGGCAGCAGATTATACTTCTCTCGAGGAAGGAAATATGCTGGCGGGTTGCTCTCTACGATCTTAGGCGAGCATGAATTACGAAGAGGCGTCACGATGGATTTGTGTCACAACCTTAGTAAGCTAGGAGTGGTCAAGCACGGGAGGCGAGAATATCGATTAGGGCGTCGATTCACGCGAGTCCGCGGTGATCGTGCTCCTCGCGGTGGGCGGGGCCCTTAGCGAGGTGCCGCGGGCTTGCCCCAATGTCTTGGCCCGATTGACACGCCCGGCCGTCGGCATGGCCGGTTGCTCTGAAAGCTGGCTGGAATACGCAGGTGTCTCGGAAATGGCTAGACGCTATCGTATTCGGTGTGACGGTGGCTTACCTATGTGGCCGAACCGTTACAATATATATATATATATATATATATATATATATATATATATATATCTCCAAATAATCCTAAAGCAATCCAAACAGACCTGAACAATCCTAAAAAACCCAAATCAATTTTAAAAAACCCATAACTGTTCGAATTCTCGTGCGGTCCGTCTCGGTGTGCTGGTCTAGTGGTTAGCGTGTTTGCCTCTGAAGAGTACGGGAGGTTGCGGGTTCGAATCCCAGTCTATAGTCTCGCAGGAAAATAAACACGGGCGATACGTAGCTCCAGTTCTACATGGATGTCGCGCACGCGGACTGGTATTCAAGAGCAATTATATGCAGCCGTGCGATAAAAGTATTTAATTTCAATTAGAAACATAAGATAGGTGTAAATGGAATGCGCGAAGTTTTCTCCGCATAAAAACTATCGGAAGAACATTAAATGTGCTGTGTGTATGTACATCTTTATTGTTCCTCTAAGGGTTACAAGGCCTTCCGTTTCTTACAATACATCTTAACCTAACTTATCTCTACTTAGTCCTATCCGTCATGCTCTTAAAAACTATTTCGCTCCTCCCCTTCGCCTTATTTTAACTTATCGTTATTCTTAAGCTACTTCTCTCTCCTCTCTCCGACTTCCGTTTCCTCCATTCACTCCATTCTTCTTTCGCTTTGTGTTCATTTCGCTTTCCTTCTCCCTCCTCCACTTCTCTAACTTTTTCATCCATGCCTCTCCTCCTCCTTTCTCGTCTAGTATTTCCCTTATGCTCTCCCCTATTCCTCTATCTTCTCCTGTCCCCCCTTCACATCTGTCTATTAGATGCTCCCACGTCTCCCTTTTTTCCCGCAGCATCTGCATCCTCTCTCCTCTTCCGTCTCCCAGTACCTCCCTTCTCTCATTTCGTTTTCCAGCTTAAATCAAGCCATCCTCACATACCTTTCTTCGCTACAACCTGCTTTTAGGTACTCTGGCATCCCCTCTACCCTGATTTCTCTATACTATCTGTTATAGCTCGGTTTTTCTATCCTCTCCCTTCTTTTCTTTTCTTGCTTCTTCCTTTCCTCTTTCTCCTTCCATTCGTACCCTTCGTTCTCCCGGCCCTGCTCTGCCCCCTCTCTTTGTCCTTCCTCCCTTCTAAATTCATCTCTGCCTATTTCTCATTTCGCCTCTCGCTTATCTCCCTCTCCTTTATCTCTTCCCAACACAGCCTTGCTACCTCTCTCCCTTGGCTCAGTTTTTCCTCTTACTTCCATGCTTTCCTGCCTGCTCGCGTTTTTATCTTATCCCTTTTCATTTCTTCCCTGACCATATATCCTGGCGTCCTCCAATCCAGCCCCAAAACCCGCTCGATGTACCTCTCATGCACCGCCCCCATTCTCTCTCTCTCTCTCTCTCTTTCCATCCCCATATTTCTGCTCCGTATCCCATTATCGTCCATACCATCGTGTCGAATAACCACATCCTCCTTCCTACATCCTTCCCGTATTTCCTTTTCCCCATACCTGTCTCATCGCTGTGCCTGCCTTTTTCACTCTGTCCCTTATATGCACCTCCTGTCCGCCGTTTCTTTTAAAGACGTATCCTAGATATTTGAACTCCTTCACCTCTTCTATTCTCTCTCCGTTCCATTTCCATTCCTTCTCTTTCTGCCTCCTTTCCTGCTCCTCATTATTTCCGTTTTCCCTACGTTTAACTCCAGTCTTTTCCTTTCAAAATATCTCTCCATCCTTTTTATCATATTTCCCATGTCCTCCTCTCTCTCTGCCATCGCCTCTATGCCATCCGCGTATGCTAACATATATATCTTCCTGCCCCCCCCCCCCCCAATTTCACTCCCAATTTCACTTGAATGTGCTGTGAAAGATTGCAAAAGTACTTCGAGTAAGGAGTTGGAAGTCCGTTTCCACAAGTTTACCATTGCAGGGAAACGTTTCGTGTACGTGAAAAATTATTTCGGAAATGTACAAAACACCGATCAATTAGCGGCTTGGATGAGAGCCTTGAAAATAAAAATAAATCAATTCCGACATGAAAGTTTGCTCACTGCGGTGTGTATGCAGCACGGGGGTCGGAACGCCGCTAATTTTACCACGTATTAAAATATGCTCTGCCTTCAAAATACGTTCGCGTTCCACAAAATTGCGTTGTTTCGGATTGGTACCGGCCTAGTCACAAATTGCACTAATACTTATCATAATATCACAGAAATTAGCACTAGATTACACGACTGTTTACCTTTGACGATCCTCTTCTCGTCGCCATGTTGTTTAGGCTCCGCCCATATGACAGATCCCATTAGGTTTTCCGCAATTTCCCTATACCCATGAATGTCATGGTAAATGCAATACAGAGGAAGAAGTCGGCTGCGGGCGTAAGGTGAGGATGTGAAGTGGAATATGTTGGCGAATGTGATAAGGGGAAGGACCCCTTATCACTGTGATGCCCCCCCCCCCATATGGTGGGGAAAATGATAAGGGGATGTACAAATGGAAGCTACAATAATATAATAGTTTTTTATGAAAAAAATCCCACGTTCTCTATTCCAGCACCGAAGGTGAGCCCGAGCGTCAACGAGGACCCCTCGCACTTTTTGATTGAACAAATTCAAGTGGACACGCTCTCGATGATAGACCGTCTGACGAAGAGTCTCGAGAGTGGATCAGCGACCGGCACGAGAATAATGCTCTGCGCGAAACTCGCGACCTATCTACGAAGGAGTTACCAATCCTTGTTGAACCTCGAGGATCCCATGCCACTACTCTACGAGGTAGTGGGCAGCAATTGCGATCGGAAGTTGGAGATGGTGGGCGACATTGTTACCACTTATCGCATCAAGAACGAGAGTGTCGCGAAATTCCTCGCTGAGGAAATCATCGCGAATACTCCGCGGCTCGTCGAAGGTACACAGAACAAAATTAACTTGGAGAAAATTACACAATTTTTTTTAAACCAATATTCAAGCAGTTCTCTTTTATTGCACAATTTTCGAGAAATGCAACGAGTACAGCGACAATGACAAATAGAATAAAAATAGTCGCAATTTCAGAGAGCCTGGAGGATTCCGTGGTTATGTGGGGTAATCCACTGGGCAGCAATATCCAGGCGATAATCGAGCTGTGTAACGATCCCGCCCTCCTTGGCTGGGAATTGTTAAGGGCAGCGAATCTGAGTCTGGGAAATTCACACGGTGAACGACGAAACGGTTGCAATTACTTGATAATATTTAATTCGGTCATTTTCATACTTAAATTATTAAATTACTTTTTTTTCATCATACAGATGATGTGCGGTTTTCATAACAAAAGTATTTTTATTTTTTTCGAACAACAATTAACAAAATTATAGCATGTTGAAATTCTCATTCTATTTGGCTCGGCAAAAACGCGCCGACATTTCCAAAGTTAGTCGCGCGCGGTGTGACGTTACAATGTTATTGGCTTGGTGCAGAGTAACGGGTGAGGGTAATGAAATCGAACGCTGCATCCGCAGTGGACAAAAATTGCAATAATATCTATTGCATTTTATCTGTCAAATCTGTATCAGCGTAGTACGGGATTTTTTCAATAAAGGTTAAAATATTGTTTTATTAAAAATGGGGCACGACAGTTACTAAGTAATAAATTGCAAAAATGCCGGAAGGAATAATAAATGCAAATGTTATCGATTCGCTGCGGTAAATTGGAAGTTAGAGCAACGCAACAGACGGATAACTGCAGTATTACCCTTCTTGAAGTTTTGTAAGACGTCAACGAAACAGAGGGTTGCCTTATGAGACGAGCTCGAATTATTCATAATTCACAATACCTCTAATTAATTAACCTTTCACAATAAATGTAATTAATAATTCACAAAACATGACCATAAGATTAAAACTTAGTCATGATTTGTCCTTACCTTAACTACGTCCCTGACGTGTTTAGCAGATACCAATACTTTTCCCTTATTATTTCGGTTTGTTTAAGGTTGGAAATTGATATTCTGAGATATACACTCGAAGCCGATCTTCAAAATTATGCTCATTTTGGTCTGAAAACAAAATTTAATTTATTACATTATAAAGCAGTGCAGCAACAATATCTGTTTCTTAAATTCTAATTAAAGCCATTATATAGCTTCATTTTTCTTGCCTTATAACAAAATTCCAAGTAAACGAAAATATACATTTTACGAAAATGTTCCTTACATTTTTTCCTTTTGATGAAGGGAACCGCTTCTTGCCGTTTTTTGACCAGACAATTTCATTTAAGGTATTCCTTTTGCGGAGGGCCATGTTTTGTGGAGGCATAAGCAGGGCCCCGCTAAATCATTGGTAAATTAGGGTGGGGCTTAATAAAAAAAAGTTACAATCAATTATTATACCCAACGGCGACCTGGAATAAAAGATTTCGCGCGAATTTAGTAGATTTAGACATTTTTTTAAATTTTCGCTGAAAAGCCGCGGCTACGAAACTGCTTTTGCTAGTAACATTTTTCCAAGTATTATCATTAATATTTTCTTTGAACATTCGGTGACCTCTTGCTTTTAATGTCATTACGAATTCTTTCGAATCTTCTACACCTCTAGAGCGGTTTATATCAGACATCTAGAGTTATGAAGTGAATAAATGATTAGAAAAAAATGTGACTAGCGTGTCATCTATATAAAGTGGCGTATAAATGTGACGATTTTTAGAGTCGTAATTTTTCCTTAAAGGTTCAGTAACTTGGCTTGAAATTTTATCAGTATACTGGCAAGTATTTTTATTTGATAAAAGGCGAAAGTCAGTTAAGTATCAAATATTCAGGTTTGTGAAAGGAATACCTTAATCCAAACAAATTAAATGCATCTGAGGCGCGATTTTAGTTTGTATAATTTATCACAATATTATAACCACAATTTCTAAGCCTTTGACGGAGCCGACAAAAATACGAACGCTACGCGGCGCTAGGGTTGCACACGAAGCCACTACCAATTACTCGTGTAGTACTAGTATTCTGTCAAAATGGCAACGATAACGTTATACAGGACTTCTTTCATTTCTCTCTGTTTGAATACTACGAAAAGTAGTTCATCAAGAGTTAAACTTACAATCAATCTTTGCCCCTAGGAATCTCTGCAGCGTTGAATGCAGAATTGTCGCTCAAAAACTCTGCCGCTATAAAAATGTCTGTGGTCGGCAAATTACTGGAACTTACCTTCACAAGCCGACTTTCAGACATCATATTATTATATATCATGTCATATAACTTTACTATGGGAGTATGGAAAATATTATTACTGAAATTTGGCCCGCCTGCTGAAAAGGTTGGCCACTCATGGCTTATAACATCGTGATGTCACAACCGCCAGTGCCAATTGCGCGGCGTTTCGCGTCCGTATCGACGATTCGAATTTTCCTGATATAAAAACTACTAATAATTATCATCAGAATTTTTTCACATCTCTTTGCCAGTCTGTTTTAAGGAGTGAGTGCAGTCAGAGACGTGAAAAAACGAGCATTTTCAATAGATTGTTTTTAATATTAATTAAGTTTGTTTTACAAAAGTGGTTACATAGACATTTTTCGTTATATTTCAACTTGACTTGTACAGATTTTCAAAGAAAAATATTGATTATTTATAAAAATATCGCCATCTTTGTCGGACGCCCTTCGGCATGTAGTGATTTGCGGTGATCATCATGAAATTTTACTGGATCATCTGAAATTAAAAAAAAAAAAAAAAAAAAAAAAATCATTAGTTTAATAATAAATCTAGTCCTCAATCGAACCTTTTTCTTCAAAAATAAATAAAATGGCGGCTTCTGACTGATAACTTTCGATTTTCGACGAAAAAAAACGCTCGTTTATTGTTAAAAAAAATCTAAATTTTTAACAAAAATGAAAATCCTTCGATTAAGGACTAGTTTTTAATGTTATCAATAAGCACACCAAATTTCATCAAAATCCGTCGAGGAGTTTTTGAATTATTGTGCTCACCGGCTTGAAAAACATACTTTCGAGAAAAACGCGTTTAAAGTTTTTCGATGTGGATACGGTATTATATGTTCGTAAAATGTTGAGCTCGATGGATGAAGCAACACTTTTTTCATGTATTTTCATCCGCTGAATCCGGATATCATAATTTTTTGCCGATAATTCGAGCATTCAATTGTTTGTAGCCAATTGTTAAAACAATTTTTCAAAAAAATTAAAGTTTGTCGGGATGAATTAGTATTTTTCAACATTTTGGGCAATTTTAAAACGGAAGTATTCCTTATAAAATTTTGCTAAAGTTCATAATTTTTGAGTAATACATTTTTGAAAATTTCTGAAAGAATTTTCCAATTTTACACTTGATTTGTGTATAGGAATACTAATTAAACAATTACTTTCATCGAATCATCAATTCCTGGCCCATACAATAGGGCTTCTGCTGATGTGGAAGCTTCCAAAATATCAATTTCTTGTTGTCTTCGAAGCATCCTGCCTTCCGGGTATTATCATTTGCGCTTTTGTCAGCCGCTACCTGCCATGGGGACCCAATGCCCCTTTACTAATTATGGGATATCCCGAAAACTATTTATCAGATTGACTTGAAATTTTTAGGGAATATTTTAGAAACATCATACTTCAAGAAAATGTAAAAAAACATCGATTTTTTGAAAATTCTGACTGCATCTCAACCCTTAATAGCACAAACGCACAATTGCAGAAAAAATGGAACTTTTTTCAGCAACCTAGTTTTAACGTAAAGGATAATAATCACGATAATAGTAATAACCATTAAAAATGATACAATGATAATGAACATAATAATAATAATAGTAGCAACAATCGAAACTATAAAGTAAAGAACAATAATAACAATAATAGCAATAACGATTGAAAAATTATACAATGATACTTAAAAAATAACTTTAATAATGATGATAATAATAATAATAATAATAATAATTTAGGGCGATTGTTTGCATGCACGACATAAAGTGGTCGGCAGAGGCTGACCCAAAACGCGACTGCGATAGACCAGGGTGTTGATGACTTCGTCTTGGCAGGCGCAGATAAACCCTTCGGTCTCGGACATCAGTCCAGCTGACCGCAAGAAGGAAAAGGTCAGCTGGGTGGACAGCCCCTGTTTCTCGATGTGGTGAAAAAACACACCGTGCATGGGTCTGTCCACGTGCTGCCGAGTCAGAACAGTCTGCTCGGCAGCCCTGATTGCCCGCCGACGTCGGGACGTCGGCAACCGAGCGACGGAGTCTATTGGCAAGGCGCCACGGCGGCGTCGGCGGAACTCCAAGCCGAGGATCTCTGCCACATGATCTGCCGCCTTATAAAGAAAAGCACCCGCCCCATGAAGCTCAACCTGGAGCACAATCTCCAGGAGCGGGTCCGAGCTTGTTATTACATAGCTTGCTATTCCGAGGACCATGCGATCATGAATACACTCCAATCCCAAGAGCCCACGCCCGCCGCTCTGACGCAGCATATAGAGGGGTGGGGTGGAAGATCGAGGGTGCATACTCCGCTCGATGTTCATTATTTTGCGTGTACGCGATGTCCAGCTGTTTAAGCTCGTCTCTACGCCATTTGACGACGCCAAAGGAGTAGAGCAGGACCGGGACAGCGAGCATATTGGTGGCAGTGATCTTATTTTTCCCAGACAGATCTGATTTCCAGATCCGTCTGAGACGCCGCCTATACTCGCTACGGAGGGCCTCTTTGACACCCTCAGCGTCTTGTACAGAACGCTGATCGATGCCAAGGTACCGATAAGACCCTCCGGCGTCCAGGTGTTTGAAGACGCTCCCGTCCACCAGCCGAACATCAGCCGCGACACCCTCTGCGTTTTAGGGCATGCATCTACTGTCGGCCTGTCCAGTATATGCAGTCTCCGGCTTAAGAGTGCCTTAAGAGTGTTGTACTACCATCTACGGCACTCTTATGGAATAGACTGGGAGCCCGTGCCGCCTTATTTACCAGGAGATATTGAGTCCGTTGTCGCGGGCGAGAGGTGCAAAATTTATTGGAACTTCTCATTCGCGACCAGCGGGCCGCTTCAAGCGCCTAAGCCTGATGTTGTCCTCTTCGATTTCGACGACAAGACGATATACGTCATTGAGTTCTCACCTCCGGCCGAAGTGAACGTGTCGCGAAAGGAAGAGGAGAAACGGCTCAAGTATGAGCCTCTCCTGGCCGAACTACGTCGTTTGTACCGGGGATTCAGGGTACCTCTCGTTATCCTCATCATCGGCGCGCTAGGGGGGATGAAAGAGTCTTTTGTATCGCGCCTCGCTAGCATACTGGTTTGCAAACCCGGTGTTCGGTTGCTGGCGGGTCGGATGCAGAAGGCGGTCATACTTGGGTCCCTCCGTTTACTCAGGCAACACGATTGTGAACTGCGGTAGCCGCTAACCCTCTGGCTTGAGGGAGCGGCTATCGCAGAGCGAAACATTGGAATTTTCGCGCGACTTTTTGACTGGGCAGCGGCAGAGGTGATGTCGGAACCCTCGAGTAGTGCCCAGCGTTAT
Source organism: Ophion obscuratus (assembly GCA_964007375.1). Lineage (NCBI taxonomy): Eukaryota > Metazoa > Arthropoda > Insecta > Hymenoptera > Ichneumonidae > Ophion > Ophion obscuratus. The sequence continues at coordinate 40,116,731 of OZ023314.1, forward strand.
TGTTCCGATCTAGGTTAAGACCGAGCTTAACCCCCGGGGGTAGGTGAATGTCTCCCAGTGCAAACTGAGGAAGTGCGTTGCCCGGAGCAATAAAGTCTATTATACATTGTTCGGGATTCCGCCTCACCTTACAAGCGGGGCGAGCTTCCCGATCGGCTCGCGCCGAGGCAGCACCTCGTGGGCGCTCTCACTTCGCCTCAGAGCGCATGCTCTGTTGGACGTGTGCCGGCCGGCACGCGAGAGCGGCCATCCTGTTTCGTCCTGACCGTGCTCCGCGACACTTCGCTGCTGGTCTCGTCCACGTTTCTTTTAACCGAACCCGCTGTTAAACTCGCACCGCACTCTTTAATCGTAATGTGAGTCAACGTGTGCACTCTGCACTCGTCACCCGCACGATTGGCGTATAAGACGCAATCGCAACCCGCCAAGTCTACATCGCATTTTCGTAATTGTAAGCGCACCGCGTGGCCTGGCCAAGACCGCGTGTGTCATTAAAGTTCCACTTGACCGGCCATTTTTCTCCAGTCGTGAGGTATCGCCACGAGATCAATAAAATCAGTGCGCGATCTCCGACATAGTCTACACCGCTTCGCTTTAGTGTTAAAACCGCTCGTTCACCCGCAACAATTCAAAAACATTGACTCCTGAGTCTTTCAATAAAAGGACAAGCGGATCCCGCGCTAACACGTCGCATCTTCAAACAACTTTATTTACCACCGTGTGCACGATCCTTAACATCCCGGCATTAGTTCACTCATTCCGCAACATTTTTGGTCCTTCGAGCCGGATCGTGCCACTTGTGATTTCGCGAGTGTTTGTGCGAGTGAAAAGTTCGTGAGTCTAAACTCTGTGCGTCGCGAGACCACGTGGGAACTCGGCCAATTTGAATCGGCCAACCACTGTGCCGCGCTCGGGAATCTCCTACCCCTCGCTCGTGTCGACGTGGCCAACCAGTGCACTCAATGACAGTCATTGGCCACTTAGCGTAAAAGTTCGTTTTCGACCACGCCGCTGCGTGTCTCGCGCCATTGTTCGCGATCAGCAGTGCTTCGCCTCGCATTTTCGAGCTTTCTTCGTCGAGTTCGCGAATTCGGACTATTCTCGCGAATTTCTGTCGATTGTGTCGCGCTCCTTTCGTCTCTCGCTGTTCGTGACAGCACGTGCAAACAGCGGCAGTGAATCGTAACCACGCGATTCCTCCCAGGTTTTCCCGCCTCGCGTGTACGGGCTCGCAACGACCATTGCCCTCGTGGGCACGTCGCTCTCGATCTCGGTCTCTCGAGACTTCGACCGCCATTTTAAGCGGTGTCGCGCTCACCCCGCGCAGTTTCGTGTTTCGTGCTTCGCGCGTCTCCCGAGTTTCGTTGTTCGAGTGCGCGTCGTGTAATTCAAACTCTCGCCCGCCATATCGAAACCGTCATCCGGCCGCACGACGCCCGAGGTCACCGTCGACCAAGGCTCGCCGTCGAGCCTCACAACGAAACCTGAGACAGAGGCCTCGCCGCTACAAAGTGAATCGGTCGACAAGGGTCTACTCGCTCCTCCCAGCACCTCGAGCGATCCAGCACCTGAAACTGCGCCGGCGCGCTCTGGCGGCGAAAGATCGTCCCGCCAAAACTCACCCGCTCGGCTTCCGACTGACCTCATGGTCAAATATAAAACACAACTCAGCCGACTGAACTGCATCCAGTCGATTTTGGATGAATCTGTCGACGATTGGTCTCTCGACACCGTGGAGGACCTTCAGGTCGAAATCGATAATGTTGAGACCATCCACGCAGATTTCAAGGAGACGCATCGGTATTTTGAGCTCCATTGGCCCGCTAAGTTCATCGACCACGAGTATTTCCGGAACGACTTCCACGGCACTGAGGCCAAGCTCCATCGCAAGTGCTTAAAAGCACTCAATAAACTGCGCGCTCAGTTCGTGACTACATACTTGAGCCGGCAACCCGCGTCGGAGTCCAGGTGCGAGCCAAAGCTCCCGGACATCCAACTCAAGACCTTCAGCGGTGAGTACGCCGACTGGCCCAGCTTTAAGGAGATGTTCGGAGAACTCATCATGAAAAACTCTCGAATCTCCGATATCGAGCGCCTTCCTCATCTCCGGAGCTGCATGTCCGCTGGACCAGCCGAACTCATCGCCAACTACCCGCTAATGGGTAGCTCGCTCAAACCGTCGTGGCAAACGCTTGTCGCACGCTACGACAACAAGCGCCTCCTGATTGAGGCGCAACTGGACAAATTATGCAGTCTACCCAAGCTCACAAAAAAATCCGCAAAGGGGCTCTTCGCACTCATCTTCCGAGTCTCCGAGGCGTGCAAGGCACTCGGTACACTGGGAGTGGTCGAGAATTTAGGTGGAGCCATTCTCGTTCACCACGTGTGCCATCAGCTGGACACCGCCACGCGGGAGGCCTGGGAAAAGTCCCTCGGCTCTTTATCCGAGTACCCGAGCTTCTCCAAGCTCGAAGAGTTCCTGACCGTTCGAGCTCGAGCACTCGAACGGATCGAGACCACCACGCCGATGGCCTCGAACTCGTTGTCCGCTTCCAAGCCGGTCAGCGCTCACCATGCATCCGCAGAGCCGAGCTCTGCTAAACCGCTTCGCGACCCGCGCGCATATCGCTGCGACTGCTGCAACGGGTCGCACTACATAATTACGTGCGCGAAGTTCAAGACACTCGACATAACAGGACGCCGCAAGATGGCGTCCAACTGCCGGCTGTGGTTCAACTACCTTGGCAGGCACAGCTCGGCAACCTGCAAGTTGACCAAAACGTGTCACTTCTGTGGTGCAGGGCACCACACGATGCTCCACGAGGAGCCAAGCCGCAAGCTCAGCGCCCCCGTATCAAGCGAACCGAAGCCCTCAACATCCGTAGCCTCGCAGTAGGGAACAGGTGCAATCGTCAAAACCGCAGACGTGCCTCGCAGTCAAAATTCAACCGCTAGCGTGCCTTGCACTCACCACACAACGCTGCTTGCCACAGCACTCGCAACCGCACTCTTCTTATCCGAACACACGAGAGCGCGTGTCCTCGTCGATCCGGCATCAGAACTGTCCTTCGTCTCGGAACAACTCGCCCAAAAACTCAAAGTTCGTCGTCTGCAATCCGCAATCCCGATCATCGGCATTGGAGGAGGAACAACAACGCAAACGCAAGGAATGGCGACAATAACACTGCGCTCGCTCCATTCCACCGCCTCAGCATCGATCGATGCTCACATTCTGAGGAAATTGACCTCGGTGCTACCATCGTTCCACTCCGCTAGGCAGACGTGGCCCCCCCTGAACAACTTGACGCTGGCTGACCCAGACTTCTTGGAGCCACGCTCCGTCGACCTCATTCTCGGCGCCGATGTGTACGGGCAGATCATCAAGCCCAACATCGTCAAGCAATCACCGACAATGCCGATCGCTCAGCTGTCAATCTTCGGTTGGCTAGTCCTGGGCCCTGTGCACTCATTCAACTCTCCAGTGTGCACTTCCCACCACGTAAGTACGCAAACCAGCAACGATGAGCTGCAAATTCTCCTCTCCAAGTTTTGGGTTCAAGAGGAACCGCCGTCAGATGCAGAAGGAACTCTCACGCATGAAGAACAAGAATGCGAAAACCACTTCAAGTCTACGCACTCTCGAGATTCCCCGGGCCGCTACACGGTGCGGCTCCCTCTGAAATCGTCACCCGCTGTATTAGGGGACTCGTACCCCGCAGCTCACTGTTGTCTCAAGCGTACTCTTCGCAAACTGCAGAAGAACGACTCCTACCGAGAACTCTACAAGAACTTCATGCACGAGTATGAAGCACTCGGCCACATGATTCAGATCTCCGAACAATCATCTAACCTCCCGCATCGAGGTGAGCACACCGTTGGTGACTCCACTGGTGAGATGACGTTGGCACCAGTTGGTTTATAACCAGCCGGAGGGTTGAAGGTCTCATCCGGTGGTTCATCGACACAAGCTCATCCTCACGGGGTTTTTTTACCTTCCGAACCACGGAGTTCTCCGACCCGACAGCACTAATACAAAACTAAGGGTGGTCTTCAATGGATCCTGTCCAACGTCATCCGGACAGTCCCTCAATGACATCATGCACACTGGACAGAATCTGCTTCTGGATATCACCGACGTGCTCACGCGGATTCGTCATCATCGCCACATCTTCGCAACGGACATCACGAAGATGTATCGACAAATCAACGTGCATGACGACGATTGTGACCTCCAACGCATCCCGTGGATCAAGGACGACGCCACAGAAACGCACTTCAAGCTCGAAACGGTGACGTATGGAACAAGAGCCGCTCCTTTCTTGGCCGTACGAGTCCTTCTTCAACTTGTAGCGGACGAAGGACACCGCTTCCCTTTGGCTATTCCATCGCTGCTCAAGGGACGCTACGTCGACGATATTTTCGGCGGAGCTGACTCCGCCGAACTGCTAATCGACATCGCTCACCAACTCAAAGAGCTGTGCCACGCGGGAGGGTTCCCGCTGGCCAAATGGCAATCAACGCATCAAGATTTGCTTTCGGCAATCTCCGCAGACGAGGCACCCGCTTCCATAATATCATTTGACGATTGCTCGACCAAGATACTCGGGCTAAAATGGAACGCTCAAACTGACGAATTCACGTTCGCAGCTCGCTTTTCCAAGACCGCAAAGGCAATCACGAAACGCCAAATCTTATCTGAGGTAGCTCAGATTTTTTATCCACTTGGTTTCATCTCCCCAGTTACGATTCGAGCCAAGGTTCTTCTCCAAGAACTCTGGCTGCAAAAAATTAGCTGGGACGAACCACTGCCACCGACCATCGTGTCAAGGTGGCTCGCCATCAGAGAAGACTTGCGACAATTGGCCAAACTTTCCATCCCACGATGGTTCAACACGTGGAGCAACTCCACTGTTGAACTCCACGGCTTCTCCGATGCATCGCAGCTCGCGATGTCCGCAGTTGTCTACCTGGTAGTCAACTCTCCGTCCACTGGCGTCTCGTCAACTACCCTTTGCGCAAAAACGCGAGTCGCCCCGCTTAAGCAACGAACCATCCCGAGGTTGGAACTCTCTGCAGCGCTGCTATTATCAAAGCTAATCCGACGAACTCAAGTGACACTCCAGCTACCAGTTTCACGGACTCACTTGTGGACGGACTCCCAAATCACTCTGTCGTGGATCAACGCACCCGCCTCAAGGTGGAAAGACTACGTCAGGAACCGCGTACTGCTTATTCAGCAGCTCGTCCCACTTGCTCACTGGAGACACGTTCCTGGCGCATCAAATCCTGCTGACGGGCCCTCCAGGGGCCTGACGACCCACCAACTCCGAAATCATCCGCTATGGTGGACGGGACCACCATGGATGACTGAACCGCAAGAGAAGTGGCCTCGTCAACCACTCACCGCTGACGACTTCATCCTACTCGAAGTTCGTCCGGGAATCGCACTCTTCGTTGCGGCTCCGAAACTCGAATATCACTGGGACTTAATCAATCAGTATTCATCATTGTAGAAACTCATCAGGATCACCGCCCTCTGCTCCAAGATTGTTGCAAAACTGAGGAAACAAGCCATCGGAGCTCACGTCACCATTCTCACCCCAGAAGAGATCGACGCCGCAAGAATCCTGTGGGTCAAAGCAACGCGAGCGCTCTACTTTGCGCACAAGATCAGGGTGTTGAGCTCGCACTCTAATCTCAATCCAAACCATGCCTTCTCCCGTCTCACCGCATTCCTTGATCACGAAGGCGTGATTCGGGTCGGAGGCAGGCTTACCAGATCATCGCTCTCACCCGAGGGCAAGCATCCCGCTATTCTGCCTAGGCACTCATGCCTGACAGAACTCGTCATTGCCAATTCGCACCTCCGGACGCTCCACGGAGGCACGCAGCTCACGCTCGCTGACATTCGGCAATCATTCTGGATTCTCGGAGGTCGAGCTCCAGTCAAATCGCACGTTCTTCGCTGTGTCAAGTGCGCGCGACAGCGAGGAATCCGCGCTCAATAGCTGATGGGCCAACTGCCCACAGCCAGGGTCTCACCGCATCGCCCCTTCACGCACACAGGCCTCGACTACGCGGGGCCGTTGACCATCAAAACGTGGAAGGGACGGGGAGCAAAAACGACCGAGGGATGGATCTGCGTCTTCGTGTGCCTCACCACGTCAGCCGTGCACCTGGAGGTCGTCAGCGACTACTCGACTGACGGCTTCATCGCTACATACCGACGCTTCGCAGCGAGAAGAGGAATACCGCGCGTCCTGCACTCTGACTGCGGCACCAACCTGGTCGGCGCCGATTCAGCCCTCAAACGGATGTTCTGCAAAAGCACTCAAGAGCATCACGCCATTGCCACTCAATTGTCCAACGACAAGACCCGCTGGGATTTCAACCCGCCAGCCGCTCCACATATGGGCGGTAAATGGGAGGCGGTGGTGAAATCATTGAAGTTTCACCTTCGACGCACTGTCGGCGATATCGTACTGACGTTCGAGGAACTCACCACGCTTCTCACTCAAATCGAAGCGACATTGAATTCTCGCCCGCTCGGACCTCTCAGCGACGACCCAGACGACGTGTCAGCTCTTACGCCGGGACATTTCCTGACGGGAGCTGCGCTCTCCACACTACCTGCGGCTTCACTGACCGAGCTCAAGCTTGGACACCTCGACCGATGGCGCCTTCTTCAACAACGTTTCCAACACTTCTGGAACCAGTGGAGCACCCATTATCTTCAACAACTTCAGTCGATCGTCAAGTAGCGACACCCATCACACGACATCAAAGAAGGCACTCTCGTGCTTATTACCGACGAGAGGTTCCCGCCGAGCAAATGGCCGTTAGCTCGCGTCACTGTCGTCCATCCTGGCCAGCATGGACTCATCAGAGTCGTGACAGTGAAGACCGCATCTACCACTCTCACACGACCCATCGCCAAGCTCTCACCGCTTCCGATCTCACCATAGATCATCGAGAACTTCAACCCTCAGCGAGGACGTCAACCCTCATCTAGAACATCACCACCGCAGTGCTGATGGCGGGAGAATGTTCGGGATTGCGCCTCGCCTTACAAGCGGGGCGAGCTTCCCGATCGGCTCGCGATGAGGCAGCACCTCGTGAGCGCTCTCACTTCGCCTCAGAGCGCATGCTCTGTTGGACGTATGCCGGCCGGCACGCGAGAGCGGCCATCCTGTTTCGTCCTGACCGTGCTCCGCGACACTTCGCTGCTGGTCTCGTCCACGTTTCTTTTAACCGAACCCGCTGTTAAACCCGCACCGCACTCTTTAATCGTAATGTGAGTCAACGTGTGCACTCTGCACTCGTCACCCGCACGATTGGCGTATAAGACGCAATCGCTACCCGCCAAGTCTACATCGCATTTTCGTAATTGTAAGCGCACCGCGTGGCCTGGCCAAGACCGCGTGTGTCATCAAAGTTCCACTTGACCGGCCATTTTTCTCCAGTCGTGAGGTATCGCCACGAGATCAATAAAATCAGTGCGCGATCTCCGACATAGTCTACACCGCTTCGCTTTAGTGTTAAAACCGCTCGTTCACCCGCAACAATTCAAAAACATTGACTCCTGACTCTTTCAATAAAAGGACAAGCGGATCCCGCGCTAATACGTCGCGTCTTCAAACAACTTTATTTACCACCGTGTGCACGATCCTTAACATCCCGGCATTAGTTCACTCATTCCGCAACATACATAAATAAATAAAAAAAAGAATAATTTCATCGCGTCTTGTTCCGGCTCCCTGAGATGGTGCCTTGAGTGCCGCCCTTTTATTTCGGTGTCGATGAAGATCAAGACTAATCCCCGGAGGTAGGTGAATGTTTCCTAGGGCAAACTGAGGAAGTGTGTTGCCCGGAGCAATTGAATGTGTTACAAGAATAATAATAGAACGCTTCCACTCTGACCCAGACCGCTGGTTCCAGCCACCTGCGTCTATGCGGACAAAGCGCCAACAGCTGCTTAGATGGAGCGGTTATGGGAAAATCTGTATAATGAGAAGAATCATTTTGATAAAAGCATTCCAGCTCTGTGGCGGCCCGTCCCGTTTCCCTGGCAACAGCCGCAGCAGCGTAACGAATGTCTTCCCGACACTGGGGGGTGAGGTCAAAAGGGCGCTGAGTAGCATGAAGAACTGCGCTGCTCCCGGGCCGGATGGGCCTAACTGGTATAAATGCATACGAGGGTGGAGTGAAAAGTTTCCGGCCTGACCAAGAGATGGTGCCACTAGGTCTAGTTATGGAGCGGCGGCCTACAGTACCATTGCTACGGAGCTTGTATGTACAGTTTCAGCCCAATCGCTACGTTAGATTGCGTTTGAGAGCACATTGCGCGAGACGCTTCCGTTGTTTTCGTAAAAATGGAAAAATTGGAAAAATGTGCTGTCATCAAATACTTCCATTTGACAGGTTTTACACCAAAACAAATAAAAGAAGAGATGGATTCAGCACTAGGAGACTCCTCCCCATCATATTCAACTATTAAGCAGTGGGTTTCTGAATTTAAAATCGGTCGTGTGAGCACCTCTGACGAGCCTCGCTCAGGACGGCCCGTTGAAGTCACAACTTCAGAGATGATTGAAAAAATCCGTAAAATAGTGTTGGAAGACCGCAGGTTGAAAGTGCGTGAGATAGCTGTGACCTGTAGGATGTCAGCTGAACGTGTGCGAAATATTTTGCACAACCATTTGAACATGGAAAAGCTGTGCGCAAGGTGGGTGCCGCGTTTGATAACGCTCGACCAAAAACTGCTTCGAAAAACCATTTCTACCGACAATTTGGTGCTGTATAGGCGTAATCCAAACGAATTTTTGCGTCGATTCATAACTGTTGATGAGACATGGGTCCACCACTACACTCCTGAAAATAAAGAATAGTCAAAACAGTGGGTTCGAAAAGGGGAACCAACCCCAAAGAAGGCAAAAACAATTTTATCGGCAAACAAGGTTATGGCTACTGTTTTTTGGGATGCGAGAAGAATTATATACATTGATTACCTTAAAAAGGGTAAGACTATCACTGGTCAATACTACGCAGAGTTATTGCAACATTTGAAGCACGAGGTGCAAATTAAACGACCTCATTTGGCGAAGAAAAAAGTTTTGTTTCATCACGATAACACACCAGCGCATTCGTCGATTGTTGCCATGTCCAAAATCCACGAATTGACGTTTGAATTGATGCCGCATTCTCCCTACTCTCCAGACTTAGCCCCCAGCGACTATTACCTGTTTCCTAGCCTCAAAAAATGGCTTGGTGGAAAAAGATTTAAGAGCAACGAAGAAGTTATCGAAGCTGTAAATCAGTATTTTGAGGAGCTTGACGAATCTACGTTTAAAACTGGTATAACTAAATTAGAACACCGTTATGAGAAATGTATCAGTGTTGATGGAGATTATGTTAAAAATAAAACAAAAAAAAATTTTAAAACATCGTTTTTCTTGGTCAGGCCGGAAACTTTTCACCCCACCCTCGTAAAGCTGCATGTCCACTTTCAATTTTATTGCGTGATTTCTTGCTCAAGAACCTATTGCGAGAGTCTCGCATTGTGTAAACAACGCTGCAAGTTGACTCGCGCTAACTTGAAAGACTTCGCACGAGACGCTCGTGAGTCACTTCTGTTTTTGGTGGATACGCGTTCGTACAAGTTCATGCAAGTTTCTCACACTTCTCGAAGTAGGTTCGAGTTTCTCGCATTCGCATCATAGCAGGCATGATGGATACTGCAAAAAGTGAGTGGACACAGCGCGAGATCGTGCTTTTAATTGAATATTATGAGTTATTTCCCGATTTGTGGGATGTGAAATATCAAGATTATAAAAATCGATTGAAAAGAGACAATGCATGGAAAGAAATTGCAAAAGTCGCTGACGAACCAGAAATCGATGTTGCAAAAAAAGTAAGGAACTTGCGATGCCAATGTTCCAAGAACTGGAAAAAAATCGACAAAAAAGTGGACATGGTAGCGATGAGTGCTATAAAAGCACATAGCCATATTTCGACGCATTAAAATTCATAAAAATAGCTGCAGATCATACGTCGACGGTACACAGTCGCAAGAAAAATAAATGTATCTTTTTTCGCAATTTTTGCCTGCATTACATTTAATTTAAAAAAATAAAAATCCGGAGCTGGCACGCGAAGAAAGTTTTTCAGTTGGTATGCATCCGTAATTTGCAAGTCTAACAGACTTGCAATCCACGTATCCACACCAACTGAAAAACTTAATAACTGTTAACTGAACAACTGGAAAACTTAATAACTGTTAAAAAGCTAACAACTGTTCTTCGACACCGAGCTCTGCACGCTTCAAAATCCATTCTCAAACCCAAACTTTTCTTGGTTTTTTTTTCTTTTTCGTAATCAAAAATTCTGCAACAACTTGCACTTAGCTCTTGTCGACATCTTTATCTATCGACAGTGGACACGGTACTGCGAGAATTTTTTGCGAGAACGATGGCGAGCTCGCAATATAAACTTGGATGAGTAACTTGTACAAATTATTGCGTATAGTGGATACAGCGCGTACGAGAAATTGTGCGAGTTCTCCCACGAGAACCTCGCAGGTGGACACGCAGTTTAAGGACTAAATGGGATAAATGCACATGCACCCATACCCATCAGAACCGCATCTTCTGCAGTTCATCGATGAGGTGGTATAAATCCCTGCGTGGCTGTCAGAGGGGAGGACAGAAGGTGTTACTCATCTTAGGAGAAGAGTGGCGGAGAGTGTTGCGACTGATGTTCGGCTGGTAGTTGGAAGCGTCTTCAGTGGGTTTTATTGAGTTTTGAAAAAAGGAAGTTATGTTGCCGCACCCTGTACCAACGAAAATTTCCTTCCCAAATTGCTGAAAAATTATTTTCACGTAATTTCCTTCTTTGTAGTTACTTAATCTGTAACTACAAACGATAAATACGGAACTACGAAAAACTACAAACAATTGAAAAGCCCGAGCGGCGTTTGGATTTACTTAGTTTTTTTTTTTAACTAGAAACGAACATATCCTGTCACAATCGTGAAAAAAACATTTTCAGGTGATTTCCTCGTTTGTAGTTACTTTTTCTGCAACTAAATACAAATGATCAACACGGAACTACACATAACTACAACTGTTTTAGAAGCCCGGGCGTCGCTCACAGTTACCTACTTTATTACTACAAACGAACATTTCCTCTTTAAATTGCTGAACAAATATTTTCACGTGATTTCCTCGTTTGTAGTTATGTTCTTTGCAACTACAACCGATAAATACGGAACTTCAGACATTTACAAACGTTTTAGAAGCCCGGGCGTCGTTTGTAGTTGCCTACTTTATAATTACAATCGAACATTACCCTTCTCAAATTGCTGAAAAATTATTTTCACGTCATTTCCTCCTTTGTAGTTACTTCCTCTGGAAGTGCAAACGATAAATACGGAACTACAAATAACTTCAAACAATTTAAAAGCCCGGGCCGCGTTTGTCGTTATTTCGTTTTTACTACAAATGGACACATCCTTCTCAAATGGCTGAAAAATTATTTTCACGTAATTTCCTCTTTTGTAGTCACTTCCTCTGCAACGCCATACAATGAATACGGATGTTACGTCCCCGTGAACTTATCGAATCTTAGAGAGGACGCAACACGGTGTTGACTTCGCTTTCGGGTCAAAACAATTAAGTCCTTTACCCAGGGACGGAAGTCACGTCTTTGATATGGGAAGAATGACGGTTGGACAATACGTTGGTCTTGAGGAAGATCGAATAATGCGAGAGTTTTGCATAAATGCTTTGCTAACTCTATTTATTTTCAGATAATTCGCCGTTTGTTCCATTCGTTGCAATGGTCGTCTAATTTATTTTATCGGTGTTATCGTTTTGAGATTCGGATTATGGTTGTTACATTTTCTTCATGGTTATAATGTTCACACTGTGATTACATGGAGATTAAATAGTTATAATATTAACACGTATGTCTAGCGATTTATAATGTTCGCACAATGGTTACACGAGATTGAATAGTTACAACATTTACACACGATTAAATAGTTGAAATGGTTGCAATGTTCAAGATAAGAATATAGTTCTTTGAAGGCAATTGATTACAGCGGTTGTGGTTTTAGATTTAGGCTGTATTTGATAGTTTAATAGATGTTGCAGAGTCTTGAGGTTGAAAGATACGTAGGTGATGCAAGGGTTTAGATTTGGTAATTTGATTACTTCGTGATGGCTGAGACTTCTTTTGAGGAGAGTCTTTGACCGATATTGGAAGTCGAATTGCGACTGGACAATACGTACAGTGAACCTTGCTGAATTTCAACTGGTAGACTTCGGTGACGGTACCTTTAGCCGTAAGGTTGAGATTGAGACTGCGACTGCTGGACTGGTACCACTTCGATGGCTGCTGCGACTGGTTACTTGTTCACGACGACTTAGTCTTCGGACTTGATGTTGAGATTGAGACTGATTGGCGTAACTTTAGCCGCGAAGTTAAAATCGAGACTGCACACGTTGGCACTTTGACTGAGACTGCTTGATTGAGATTGAGACTGAGACCTCGACCATGAGGTCTGGATGGAGACTGAGACTTTGACCGCGACTGGCTGATGCGTAGCTCCGGCCACGGGGCTGAAGTCGAGACAAGACTGCCCGATTGAAATTGAGACTGACGGATTGAGACTGGAGATTGACCGCGACCGGCTGCGGCGTAACGCCGGCCACGGGGTTGAAGTCGAGACGGAACGCTGCTGTGGTCCCGGTCCTTCCTTTTATACCCCTTTTTGAGGGTGTCGATCTCTCGAAAGGTCTTCCACGTGTCGGTAATCTTGAGAGGCCTTCGTATCCCTGGTACTTATGACTCAGGGGTGACTTTCCCGTTGCTGTGCGCGTGGCGGGTATTGCTCGAATTCCCGGTTTTACGATTCTTGGATAGTAAAAAGAAGTGGGCCAGGGGTATCCCTTCTTCAGTTCGGTTGGATTTGCGCGGTGGGTGATTCCTGTGTCGGTAGCGTCGCGCTTCCCCGTGTAACCCGTCCAAGGGGTGGTCTGACTCAGAGGTGACTCTCTCGTTGTGGTACACGTGGCAGATATTGTCCGAATTCCAGGTTTTACGATCCTTAGATATTGATCCAAGTGAGTCGATGGTGGCCGTGGTTTTTCATGATAAAACTCGCCTTTTCGGCGCCGACAGCTCATATATAGAGTATTCGGAGGCCTCTTATAAGCTGGGGCTCGTGCTGAGGACGACAGTAGTTCGCGAGGTGGTTCGGTCGAACCATGGGGTGAACGAAGTAGTTTTTCTGGTGGCGTGGTGGTCCAGGTTTAATGGAACTATAGGGTGAGTGTGATGAAGCGGGGCATGACGTAACACCTCCCCCCTTGGGATAGGGCATTGCGGGCATGATAGCAATGACCGTTCACACGCCCTCGTGTGATTTTAGGTTTCTGGACTCATATGTCGAATATGTTGCCTCATCTGGTTGATAGTTTCCATGCAGTTTTTAAGTAGTTCCTCCATTACTTCGAATATGATTAGTCTCCTGCTGTCGTCGGCGTTGTGATCCTTGCTACCCAGGCGTGTCCAGTAGTTCAGAAAGTTGGCTTGTATAGTGAGTTGGTACGGCTCCACTACGGTGTCGCATTACGATGTAACCCTGGTCCTGATGCCTTGAAGAACAAGCTGTAGGGTTGTTAAGACAAGTTTCCTCTTCTCTTCTGCTCCGGTCTCTTGATTTCTCCGCCTCTGATGTGGGTCTCGAGATTTGCATCCTTTGATTCCATCATTGTTTTATGAAAATGTCTTCTATAATTTACAAGTTTTGTAAATATTCGTTTCTTGCTATTTTTGGGATCCCTTTGTTTTTTGGCAGGTTACTGAGGATTTTGGTGGGAGTCGGATTGAGGATTTTTTTTTTTCGGAGATAGGATTGAGGTTATTATTTTGGTGACATAGTAGTTATTTCGGTAGTGATTGTTTCGATGTGAGCATACACCGAACGTCTGGTGTATGGGTGGTTCCTTCTCTTGGAGACCCGTTCTGCCTTTCTTCCGGTTGATATTTTAATTTGGGGACTGTATTAGCTCTGGGGTTGGAGGATGTGGAGTTTGAGGGGGTAGTATGGATAATATGGCATGGCGGGGATTGTCTTTCTCATATATATATGTATATATAAAATGAGGATATTAAACTGTTTATTCGTCGGTATTGCTTCCTCTTAAGCTTAGGGGTGATAAGCGGAGTCGATTTGGATGGACTACTCGGTTTTCAAAACCCATTTTAATTTTCACATTTCCGTCCCTCTTGATTTCGCAAATTTCATGTGGACCAGTGTAGTGGTTCCCGAATGTCCCCTGTTTCTGGCCTTTTTGTAAGAATACTCTATCTCCTAAGTTGAAATCCTGTGGCTTTATTTTCCTGTCATAGTATTTCTTTGATCTTTCTTTTGCCGTGATTAAAATTTCTTTCGTAATTTTTTGAACGTCGTGTAATTTGGTGGCTTGTTCCGTTAAATAGTCCCCATAGGTTCGTTGCTCTTCTTCAGGTTCTCGTTCAAATGATGGTTGCCGGGCTAGGTTTCCAAATACTAGCTCGTATGGGGTGTGTTTGGTTCCCTTGTGAATATTGGTGTTATAGGAGAACGTAGCTAATTCCAACAATTCATCCCATTCATTGTCCCTGTCGATAAACTGCTTCAGATACTCTATCAGCGAATGGTGCGATCGTTCCAATGATCCATTTGATTGCGGATGATATGTTGTTGTCCGGCATTGCTTGATTTTGAATCTTTTTGCCACACCTTTCATCAGGTTACTCAGAAAATTAGCTCCTTGGTCTGTTAGTATTATTTTAGGTGCTCCAAATATGCATATAAAATTCTTGATGAGCGCATCTGCGATGTTTGCTGACGTAGCTCTTCTCAGCGGAATTGCCAAGCAGTATTTGGTGAGTAGATCCTGAATGGTAAGTATATACTCGTTGCCTTTCCTTGTTATGGGTAGTGGTCCGACTATGTCCATAGCTATTTTGTCGAACGCGGAATCCGGCGTATCTGTGATTACCATTGGTTGTTTGGTTTTCACACGTACTAACTTTTTCAGATGGCATTTTAAACAGTGGCCAATGAATTGTTGTATTTCTTCCTTCATATTTTCCCAGTAGTAACGTTGACGTATTCGATTATATGTTTTGGTTACTCCCTTATGTCCTCCTAGTGCTGAGTTATGTGCTTCTTCCATTATATCCTCGCGTTTATCTTTCGTTGCATATTGGATTTGCCCAAGACAAATTATCAGCTGCGTTGGTGTATCCCTGATGCTCTTACGTATGGGTTCGATAACGTTTTCCCAGCTGATTCCATTAACTTCCTTGGTTTTGGCTATACTGATAGTAGTGAGTCTATGTCTTCGCAAGATTCTTCCAAGATCACTGCAAGTTGTCAATAACTCTTGCCGTCCCAATAGTTTTCCTTTTGAATCCTTTACTATTATTGCGATGTGGAATTTGGAATTGCTTTTCACGGCCTGAATTTCACCGATTTTTGCATTTAAAAATTTTGGTAGTGCTCGTCTTTCGAACAAAGCCTTCGATCCTTCATCACAGGGTTCTCCCGTCTCGGAAATAAAATACAGATAATTGTCTTTCCTCATAAATAGTTGCTCCCTTACCTCGATAGGCAAGACATTTTCTTTTGATACAAAGGAATCCTTTTCTTTCCTTATTTGAAATTCTTCGTCCTCTGAGTCATCATCGATACTGAATTTTGAAGCTCCGTCGACTTGGTCAAAGTAATTTTCGTCAGACTCGTAACATTACACCCGATGTATAAAACAAACGAATACAGACCGAATAATAAAGTATTCAATTCCTTACCCGACGTTTTTCATTTTCATCCTAAAAATGTTGTTGGTTATAAATATTGATACTTGAAAATGTATGTTTATAATCAAGAGATAATTAAAAATATGACTTGCGTTTTTTCATTTAAAAAAAATAAAAAATAAAAAAAAATTCGAAGTGAGACTCGAACCAGCGACCCCGCGATTACTAGACTCGAGCGCTACCGGGTACGCCTCGAGTCCGGTTCGAATATCGTTGCATCTTTGTGGCATAAGAGTGCGCTCGAAAACTTCAAAGTCAATTTTCTCGAAAATTTCTGAATATGGCGTCGAACTGCTTTGGGATATTAATATTCGAGCTCTGAACTTCGCGTACCATGAGTACGAAAAATTACAAAAATCCGACTGCCGTACTGTCCCCTTGTAAGTGCGTTACAAAAGAAATCCCAAACTATCATTAAGAACATATGCAAAGAAATTAATGAGAGTAGTCAGTCGTTAGTTAATGGGCTTGAAGCTACGATACGGGACATTGCAAAGACTCTCGAGGCCGATGTCAAAACTCTACAAGATTTGGTGATTCGTAATACAAATGTCATTGCTGAATTGGATGCACGACTGAGTGGACTGGAAAAAAAACGACGATACTATCCGCGTCGACATGTGGACATCCGTGGCTTGGACGAAACCTGGCAAGCCGATCTCGTCGATATGTCATCATACGCTCGTTAAAACTCCAAACACAATTTCTCCTCACCGTCATCGATACCTTTCATTCCGACTTGCTTTTTCCTTCTTTTCGCCTTCAGTAATCCCTGTTCGTGGAACGTCGCTACGAGGAGATGGACAAAATAGGGTGATAAAAACACACACACACACACACGCGCGCGCGCCCGCACCCACACACACGCACGTACGCACGCACGCACACACGCGCACACACGCACACACACGCACACACACGCACACCCAACTTACAAGGAAACGTTGCGAGGTCGATATCTCCGATTTCGATGAAATTTGAGATGGTTGTAGAATGGGTAAAAATAGGCGACACGTATTTTTTTATATCGGCGGAATCCGATTTTAAGGGTTGAAAAGCACCCACAAAAATTTGGGTGTTTTTCGTTTTTCGTCGATAACGTTTTAACGGTACGAGATATGAAAAAACTTCAAATTGTAACAATGCTTATTTTTTCGTGTACTATACATACTATACATACTATACATTGGAGATGAGAACGATGCAGATAGCAACAAATTTCATATTGTTTATTGCAAAAATGCAATTTTTTCAACCGTATCTCCGAGAATTTTTAATCGATTGGGATGTAAATTTGCATACATGTAGAGAATGGAAAAGTGCGGATACGGATTTTTTCTTTTTCCGATATCTCACAATTAAGGGGTTGAAACTGCCCGTCGATTTGTTTGCCGAAAGCATCGTATGATCAGCTAGCCTTTTGGCATTTCGGTCTAAATTCACGTCAATATATGTTTGTGTTATGACGCATTTGCATATTTGCAACATTCCAGCCCTCCCCCCCAACGGTCCCCCTCTCGAAAGGCAAACGTTCAAAGTTCTTACCGTGCGTCATGGACGAAAATGTGTAGAAATTAAAGTGGGTTACAAAGAAAGTACTATCAGTCAAAATAGTCGATACGCATTTTCTCGTTTTGACGGAACGACACTCTTAAGGGGTCAACGCACCCTTAAAAACTTCGTTCCTTCTATAGGAGGTGAACAGGCCGAAATAAAAATAAAGTTCGAAAGGAAACAATGTTCTATTCTTCGACTACTATGTGTGTTGTTTATTGTAATAATTCGTGAATTACTTGTGAAAAATCACTCTTCAGTTTTCCAATAATATGGGCAGAGGCAAGGATCGCAATCACGGACTGACTTCGTGCTTCGGGAAGCAACTGCATTACAATTGTATATTTATGAAGAAATTCTCCCCCGCCATGTACTGCCTTTGAAGATTACAACATAATCGGAAAAGTGTTCTCACGCTTACTCATTTAGGAAACGTTTCAGCTCTATTTTTTTTATGGATTATACTTATTACAATAATGATAGTCATGATAAAAGTATTTGAAACAACGAGATTTCTTAAACCACGCACAAGTGATAATAGCTGCTTCGCCGCATATCTCGCATGTCGGTACATTTTGTGAAAAGCAAAATTCTACCGGATTTTCGAAATTTGGTGGTCTTTCTTCTTCGTGACCGCTTTTGTACCACGCATATTTGAAAAGGTTTGTAAACCATGCAAAAGAAAACTGGTTATGTGTAAGAGATTGTAATTTAACAATATTGTCTCTCAAATGCAGATTGACGTTGTAATTGTATTATATTACTGCGTCAGAAAAGTGTTTGACGAAGTTTTTCCATACGCGGAAGCCATAAACATCAAAGGGCTGTATCATTCCAGTGGTACCTGCAGGAATTACTTATTATCATATGGGCTAATTGTCTACAGAACTAATGAAACTGGTGCAGTATATTGACCTGCTGGAATAGTTAAGGCCGCTCCAAGAACCCAGAAGTGTTACCGATTTTGGACCCGTATTGGGAATATATACTTCTTGGAACCATCGCTTGAAATGATTAGTCGTCAATTTTCCAGATTTCGAAGCCAAATGGAATATATTTTCGGCTCTGAACATAGTTAGTTCCATCCGAGGACCAAATTTACCAGTAGGTTTGTTTAAAACGATCAACATAGCTGCCAAAAGCTTGCCACTCGCAGAAACCAAAGGCTTTATAGTATAACTGTGTGTTGTTGATGTTTTCGATTGCACGACTGTTTCAATGGATTTCTGCCCTTCTTTCGCCAATGTGCGGCCTGTATGTAGCTCTAAATTGAATCCACTCTGATCAGAATTAAATGTGTTTTCACCCCCAACGTTGGCTATGTTGACTTTCACCATTTCTATAAATTTGATAGCTTTGTTTCGAAATGTATTAGCGTTTAATGATTGTTGTTTTGTTACATATTTAGTAATTTTCCGTGACACAATTCCATGTCGATTTTTGAATGTTCTTAGCCAAAAAGGGGATGCTTGGCAATTTACGGCTGTTATTTCTACAATTTCTCGTGCACGTAAGGCCCATCGTCGAAGATGGGCCTTACCATGCCTATATCATGGATAGGCAGCCTTTTGTCCAAAGCATCTTAAAAATTGTTCAACGTGTACTGAGCTATCTTTGTTAACTTTTCTTTGTAGGTGCCACCGTTATTTATACTATGGGCCTACCGGCGCAACTGCGGCTCTGATTTCACCTTTTTGAATTTCGTTTGAACAGATGATAACTTTCTATTCCCATTTGCCCCGAATCTCCAGTAATCTACAGCTCTTGTCTTGTATTCGTAACTCAATTCTTCTATATCTTGGGTACATATATTTTCATCAATTTTTGGATCTAGGTATCGTTGTCCATTCCAATCTCCTTCACTGTCATCTCTATTGCGGCTGCTTCATGAATTTCATTTGGTGACAGAAAATCCAAACCAGTTTGACTTCCATTTTCATAGGTTGATCCATCGCTTCAATAATCATGTTTTCTGGATCCTTACTGAAGTGTTTTTTCTGTTCGGTGATTGGAGTGCGAAGCAAATTCATGGCACTTATCGCTATGGGTAGAAGTTGAATAATATTCACCGGATTAACGTACATTTTTATTTGTATTTCGAACTCAAAATGTATGGCTGGCTTCTCCGTCGTAACTGCAGCAATAATGATCGTTGGTGAATTTATATGACTTAAAACCCAATTGATAAATACACACGAAAAAAAAATAACGACGACACACGCTATTACCAGAACTGTTATTAATCTTTAATAAGGCGATTTCAAGGTTATCATGAGAGCCGCTCTTTGCACCGTAGTCGCTCTTTGCGAAGATTCATTTCTTTCGTTCATTGGTTTTGCTGTTTGTGAAATTAAAGTTAAAGATAAAGATTAAATTATGCTGCGTTAAAAGCTGATAAAAATGTTTGCATCATTCTGTTCATGGGTTGCAGCGGCAACCCAAAAACGCTGTAATCTCTGCAGATAATGCCTTCGATACGGTGAACGGAGTGGAATTTCTTCGTAAATATACAATTGCAATCCAGTTGCTTTCCGAAGCACGAAGTCAGTCCGTGATTGCGAGCCTTGCCTCCGCCCATATAAGTGGGAAACTAAAGAGTGATTTTTCACAAGTAATTCACGAATTATTACAATAAACAACACGCCATTTGTTGCTGTACTCATCATTATCATCATGAACGTCTAGTAGTCGAAGAATACAACATTTTTTCCTTTCGAACTTTATTTTAATTTCGAAAACGAGAAAATGTGTATCCACTATTTTGACTGATTGTACTTTCTTTGTAACCCATTTTTATTTCTACAAATTTTCGTCCATGCCGCACGGTAAGAACTTTGAACGTTTGCCTTTCGAGAGAGGTACCGTTGGGGCGGGGGGCTGGAATGTTACAAATATGCAATTGCGTCATAACACGAACATATATTGACGTGAAATTAGACCGAAATGCCAAAAGGCTAGCTGATTATACGATGCTCTCGGCAAAAAAATCGACGGGCAGTTTCAACTCCTTGATTGTGAGATATCGGAAAAAGAAAAAATCCGTATCCGCACTTTTCCATTCTCTACATGTTTGGAAATTTACATCCCAATCGATTAAAAATTCTCGGAGATTCGGTTGAAAAAAATGCATTTTTGCAATAAACAATATGAAATTTGTTGTTATCTGTATCGTTCTCATCTCCAATGTATAGTACACGAAAAAATAACCATTGTTGCTATTTGAAGTTTTTTCATATCTCGTACGCTTAAAACGTTATCGACGAAAAGCGAAAAACACCCCAATTTTTGAGGGTTCTTTCCAACCCTTAAAAATCGGGATCCGCCGATATAAAAAAATACGTGTCGCCTATTTTTACCCATTGTACAAGCATGCCAAATTTCTTCGAAATCGGAGACATCGACGTCGCAACGTTTCCTTGTTAGTGTAGAAATAAAAGCACTTCGCTTGCATCGATACTAATATTTGTATGGCTATAATAAATTAGAAGATTTATGGGTTTTCAACGGTCACTCACCATGATCCCCGCTCCAACGAAACACTCGGCGACAGCGGCTTCCCCTCCCGCCACCCGCTCTTCGGACCACATGGCTACCCCTTCCATAGAGACCCCTGACATCCCCCGTCGTAATGTCACGCACCCCCCCCCCCCCCCCTCCGCCATGCATACCAGGCTTTCCCGCGCTGGATCCCCGCCCCGCTCCCCCCTGAGATCCCTGGGTTAGAACCGGCCTATTAACACTACTGATGCACTTTCCACGTACGTATCATCTGTCGACGAAAACCTTGTAATAAAAGGGTATGAATGACATTCAAAACACACAATGACAATACTGAAATTTTATTACGAAATACTGAAAATGTGTGAATTACAAAAACAATTTTATAGTACTTTATATAGTTTTACACCTTGAAATTACTTTAGAAATACTGGAAAGGGACTTAATATAAACGTTTAAACTATAGATACTGATAAACGATAGATAAACTGGTCATAGATACTGGAAAAGGACATTATACAGGGTGTCCCAGGACTGATGGTAATCCCTGAATTGGGGGGTTGGTGGTGAAATTCTGAGTCGATTGATATAAGTATGTATGGATCTCAGAACAACCCCTGAATTATTATAAATGTTTAAAGGCGTGCCAATCAGGTTTGCTCGATGAGCCAGCATACGTCGGTAAGCGATACGCGCAAGTAGAGGTGCCGGTAGGTGCGGTGCTCCCGCCAGCCACCACTGCAGGCGCGTATCGTTCACTGAGGTACGCTTGTTATTCGTCGTAATTTTCGAAGTACAATCTGGGTGACCTGTTTATTTTTCATTTTCAACGGGTAAAGCGTTAGTTGAATTGCACAGGTCGTTTGAATTTACGCAGGAATTTACACTACAACCCGCAACTGTATCGCGATTTGCTCCTACATAGCTTTCAAATTCACCATTGCCTGCAAGCGTTCGAGGAACGCAGTGCCCGTTATTTCTGAAACGAAAGTTGCCATCATCTTTGCCACGTTAAAAGCTTTTCTATATCGCTCGTCCTGCGCCAAAACCCGGGAGCAAAAGACTTGAGAGGTAAGCGTGACCAAGGGGACATCTATTTCGTCAGATTCTTCCGACTGAAAAACATGTTGCTGATTCTGAAAATACTTCAGCGTCCATCTTTTATTGCACATCGATGCATCACAAAGGGACATTCTCGAGCGGCTTCTGACAGTGAAGATATGCCTATAATCATATACAACCAAAAAACAGGTTCAAAAAGGCATATATACTACAATCATAGACAAAAAAACTCGTCAGGAACAAATGCGAGAAATGAGAAATGTATGTATGAAACAATAACCGGCACGGCAATTTCATGGACAAATAGGGCGGACAATCACAGGACTTTGACGTTGAGTAGATTCACGATCCGCGACACTGCCATTGAAAAATATCTCCCGCCTCTAGCTCAACGAATTCGCCATCGCCTCTATATTGAAGTTCCATTTTAATGAACTGGAAAGCAAGTCATGTGAGCATTCGATTCGAGTAAAGACATCCCGGAGAACTATCTTCGAATGAAGTAACAAGCTTTTGTTGGTAGTTATATGCCGCTTTATGATCCCGTTCGGGATAGAGGCAAACAATGAGAACTAATAAATTTTCCACGAATTCCTCTAGAGTATTAAATAGCTTGACAACGCTTTTAATTTTTCCATTCAGTGACTATTCGATTGTTGGTGGTATTGAGGAAATTGATCTGCATGAATTCTTTCGTTAAAGTCCATTCATATCGTATATGATGCCAATTTTTCTCGAAATACGTCAAAACGGCAAGTGGCACTTCTTTTTTAAGCCGAGCATACAATTGCTTGTACGTATATTCCGAGGATGCATATACCATCTTTTGGATTTTTTTGCCTGATCTCTTTGACTCGTTGTGATTCCAAGCTTGTCACACGTAAATTCGCGGTTAAAAGTACGTAATGCATGGAATATGCAAATTAAAACGTTGGTCGTTGGAAATTGTTGCCTTATGATTTTTCTTTCATAGACAGTGACCTTACCTGAGGCAAATGCTGATACAGTTTCTGAAAAAGTAATAAAAAAATATGTATATAAAAATCAGAAACCAACGTAACAATAAATAATTTAAAAGGCACAATATCATTAAAAATAATTAATACTTTTGAACATAGATGATTGTGGATCGTATTCATTTCAGCAACTATTTTGCCATCTTCACTCAGCGCTAAACGAACATATGCCGAGCGTTGCTTCTGAAAAGTCCTACAATACATACATTTTTTAAATATATAATTTGCATTCAAATATAATTAAAGTTATATGAAACTTACGAGGATGATCTCTCGCCTGTAGATGTTAATTTGAACCGTTTACCACTATGTACGCAATGGAATCGAAGCGAATAATATTTCAACATCCCATTCATGTACTTAGAAATACCCTTTTTCGGCTTTGGGTTATCAGCACACAATCGCGTTTATAAAAAAACAACATTCGTTTGTTGCTGATATTTCTCGATCTCTTCCTTCAGATTATCGTACGAAGAAAAAAAATCGCCAACCTATAGACCACTCCTTGAAGCCTCCCTAGCTACCGTAGACGTTTTATCGCCCACTACCTTCTGAGGTACTGCAATGTCTTCGAAGTCACTATCATCTGACAATTCGAACGAAAATTTTGAATAAGTAGGCTGCTCTGAACTCGTTAAGGCAGCTAAGAGAAATCAACAATTACAAAAGTCTCATTAATATCGGTTAGATGAAAAATATTAAAAATGAAACATAACCTCCTATTTGGCCGAATCAAATTTGGTCAGATTTTACATTGTACATTGTGATTGTCACAAATTTTTACTGTCACTATCACTTTTTGTTTGACACACACAAACATTTGTAACAAATACGACACAAAGTACAAAATAGCAATCCGGCTCGAATAGATTACGATAATAACAAATAAATCGAACCTAACCGGCTTTCGACTTGTAATTCCAACAATTAATTATATCATTGTGGGCTATACGATAATAACGGAATATACTCACACATGTCTGCAAACACCTTTTCAGCATAAGTGTTTACGCCTTTTTGCAACAACACTGAATAACGAATGAAAAATATGGAAAATGCGCTTAAGGCCTGCTAGACCAACCGGCAATAACACGTACCACTGCCTAATGGCGCACAGTGCACGATGCGACGCGTACGCGAGAAAGGGAGGGAAAAATCTCGCCAAGACCCTTATTCGCCCGGCTACCCTATAACGAGGAACTCCAAGGAAACCGCCACATAGGAACGATCCGGACGAGTGTCACATTTATTCGTCCAGATAACTCAGTAAATAATTGTAACGATTTTATTCGGACGATTACATATATATTAATCGTCCAGATAGCTTGCTAAACGATCGCATATATTTTATCCGGACTATTATACACGAATTATTCGTCCGAATAACCTACGAAGAATTATCAAAAATTCACAGATTTGTATCCGGACGACTAACTACAAACTATTCGTCCGGATAGCTCGTTCAATAGTAATACAGGTTTTATCCGGACGAGTATACATATGTTATTAGTCCGGATAGCTAGTTTAACGATTTCGCTAATTTTACCCGGACGATTATATATATATAAGTTATTCGTCCGGATTAGCTCCTACAATATTATAAAGATGTTATTTGGATGAACAAGTGTGAATTATTCAGCCGCATAGTTTGTTTAACAATGTAAGGTGGCATCCATTAATTATGTGAGGTGATTTTGGCGATTCTTCGACCCCCCCCCCATCTACCCCTGGTGAGATGTCGTGAGATTTTGCACGACCTCTTCCCCCCTCCCCTAATCTCACGTGAGATTTTTCAAAATGCATACGTTCACGGAAAATAAATTGTAGTAGAAGTAACTGCGGCTGTAGTACCATTTAGTCAACCATGTAAATTAGTAGGGAGACTCTCCCTACGTTATAAAAATTACGTGTTTACTAAAAATATTAAAATTACTAAAATTACGTGATATTTGCCGAAGCCTCCCTCTCCCCCACGTGAGATTGAGTGAGATTTCGCTCGACCCCCCCCCCCCCCCCCCCACCGCCGCCCCAAACACCTCACGTAATTAACGGACGTCCCCTAACACATTCTACCCGGACGATTATTTATATGTTATTCGGCCCAATATTAGTTCATACGGATCACAATTATATATACGCTTACTAGAAATACGGCGTGAACTGAGCCGCTATCCGGACGAATAACATACGCTTATTCGTCCGATGACTGGACGGGTAGACACTCCATTCTTATTATAATCACAATATGATACTAGTTATTTCCAAGCCTGCTCGACCACGAGGCTTAAAATCTTCATTTGGTTTAACCACTTCATCGTGATCCGTGGCTTGAACAGAAAATTCTATGCAGCTCAACTTTTGAAACTGGATTCTATACAATCCAAAATACGTCGTTTAAAATTATTTTTTTGAAGTTCTTTTTATACTTTTCATACACACAAAACCATTAGATACTTGTAATTTTTTAAAAGTAATACTTTTAAATAATTCGAAAAAAATGTTAATATTTATAAAGTGGAAATTTGAGGGTGGCATTGCTCATATATATTTTATTTGCATATTTCATTTTAAATTGAAACACGAGTGGTTTCAGTAATAAACGATATAACAAAGTTATTATTATTTATTGTCATTTAATAACTAACAAACTTATCACAAGGTTAAGTATATAAAAACATGAATTCTAAAACAATGAGTTCTATTTCCTACGTAATATGCGTAGAATAAAAACACCTTAAACGATATCACTGCATATTTGTCAGAATGTTGTCAGTACACCGATTATTATATCTTACATCTATGAAATAAATAATTTATAGATTAAAAAAGGTTATCGCTTAAATAATGTACATTCATGATATTGAGTTAATGCTCCGAAATTCTCTCCACTTCACATCAAATCAAACAAAAATCGTGGCATGAATATAATATTTTTCTTATCAAAGATAATAAATGAATTTAAAGCTAAACTAGTCAATTTTAAGAACAATCCTCACATATTTAGTAATAATTTGTTACCATGAAAGCAATATAATTCTTTTGAAAAGTTGGGAGAACGGTCGAAGTAATTTTCAAAGGTCAACATTTAAAAAATAAAATATACTGAGACGTGTAGGTCTGTCTCAGGCGTGAATCCCCCCACCACTTATTCGAAGACAGCGACGCGGGCAAGCTCTCAGTCACTCTCCTTGGAAAGGGAGATAATATTGAAGTAACATTAGTTCACAAAGGATGCTTGGGAAGGGGAAAAAAGAGAGGGAAATAAGGGAAATAAGGCCACCTCGAGAGGGGAAAGGCTACTTGTTTTAAGTCAGCTTCAGAGCGAGTACCGAAACGAGATACTAGTACAGGCTTTTTGAGCGTGGAAAATATCGAGCTAGGGAAAGCATTAGACAAGATGAAGCAAGTGAGCACAATAAAATTCGAGAATCTCTTTTACTGTGAAGGCTTTAGTACCGGCCGCAAGTACCCACTGATTGCAGCGGGGAACGTAACCGTTGAGGAAAGGAGCCGAAATAATAAAAGAGAAGGTAGAGAGAGAATTTTCGGGAATCCTTTTTCAAACGATTTGCGCACGAGTCTCGAGCGGAGATGCCAGCCTTTCACGACTATGAAACGTGGACTTTGCCATTAGTAGTGAAATAAGCGCAGGTCCGAGCCCGAAAGGCCAGGAAGGCGACTGAACAAAGAAATTGGCAAAGAGGAGCAAGCAAGTACAGAAAGGAAAGAATTGGCACCATCCGATTAGAAAAAGTGCGACAATCAGAGAAAAAAGATGAAATCAATAATCTCGTAGATATTCGAAAAAGAAAATTCAGTAATTTAAAGGAGAAAGCATAGAATCATGAAACTCGAAACAAATAAGCATCCCGCGTGAATAACGACAGAATATTAAAGCTGATAGCCAGCTGGAAGCCTAGATGAAAACATGTAACGAAAGCGAGGGAGAAGGAACAACAACAAAGGGGGCAGTGGCCGAGCAAGGCCGAACCGGCACAAACGTATACAAACATGAAACGGCGGCCATTATAGAAAAGGAGTAACTCGTTACCTGGGCAACGGAGGCTCGCGAAATTTCGAAGACGTAGTAAGCCCCGCCTACTCGGTACGCGAGAGCCGCGACAGCCAAACCGATCGAGCGCGCGAAACCAAGATACAGGGCGATTCAAAATTTGTTTGTGCCATGAGATAAAGCGAAATCTGAGTAAATCTTCGTTTATTTGTTGAGACATAAAGGTTTACATTAATGTACTCCCTTATCGTGCCCCCAATCCTCATAAATTTAATGTAATTGGGGGTGACCCGTTACAATACATATAGGGAAAAAATTAAAATATCAGCTGTAGTATTTAAGTTTATTAAATTGGGATAATGAATTTTAAAAAAAGAAGAAGTTTTGTAGAACCCGAAGGACGCACATGCAAAGTATAGCTTAATAATAATATTAGTCGTTATTCGATAAAATAGCAAATAATCAACAAAAGATAACAATTGTTTCCCATGTAATGGCAATAAAAAATCAAGGCTGTATATACTTTTCCGGCAGAGGGGCTTACTTATTATTATTTGCAGTGCTATCACCTTAACTCAATCGTTTCGCGAGATTTTTAGTCCGTTGAGTCCTCAGTTTAAACACAGCTCGCTCTGAGAAAATTCGGGATGGTGGGGCCCCAAAGTGAACAGCCCCTGGCCAGGGACTGTCCACTCGGCTGACCTCTTCTTTCCTGCGGTCTGGACCGATGTCCGAGACCAAAGGATTTATCTGCGCCTGGCAGGACGAAGTTATTAACACCCTGGTCCATCTTGGCCGCGTTATAGGTCAGCCACTACAGACGATCTTGTGTCGTGCATACAAACAAGCGCCGGAGACACTGATGCATTTACGGCCTGTCCAGTAGGCTTGCCCAGTCTCCGGCCACATCCATCGTCATAATGCCACTCTGAGGTGTTGTATCACTGTCGACATTGGCGAGAGGTGGAAGATTTATTCGAACTTATTCTCGTTCGCGGCCATAAGGCCGTTTGAAGCAACTTAACCTGATGTTGTTCTTTTTGATTTCGATGACAAAACGATATCCGTCATTGAGTTCTCGGCCCTGGCCAAGGCAATTGTGTCGCGGAAGAAAGAGGAAAATCGGCTCAAGTATCAACCCCTCCTGGCCGAGCTGCGTCGCATGCACCGGGGATTTAGGGTGACTCTTTGTCCTTGGGCGCGCTCAGACGAATGAAGGCGTAATTTGTTTCAGACGCTGCCGACATACCAGTTTGCAAGCCCATTGTCCCATTGCTAGCAGATCGGATGCAGAAGGCGACCATCCTTGGATCCTTTCGGGTACTCAGGCAACACCATTGCGAACTGCGGTAGCCGGTCAATTTCTGGCTTGATGGAGCTCTATTGCAGAGCGATAGTTTTACTTCTTTATCGAGTCTTGTACTCGACGACACCCGGGGTGGTGTTGAGTCCTCGAGTACCGCCCAGTACTATTGTTCCGGTATTGACGAAGATCGTGCGAACCCACCAGGGACAGTGAATGATTTATAGTACAAACTGAGGGAGTGCGTTGCCTGGAGCAATACAATATATTATTATGAACAACTAATAATAATATAAACTAAAATGATAACAATAAAAAAACTAATCGGAATAGTTTTTTTTAAATAATAGTTTAAATGCTTAATGAGAATAAAAATAGTAATAATGAAAATAACAATTGGTATACCAAAAAATAATAACATCAAGGACAATAATAATAACCACAGCAATAATAGCAATGATAATAAAGCGCAAAAATAATAAGCAAGAGGTCGCGGGTTCGAATTACCATCTCGTAGTTTCAGAGAGAAATAAAAAAATAGGCGTGACGTAGCTCCAGTTCTACACGCGTGTCGCGCACACGGACCGGTACGTGTGTGTGTCGTGCGAATATGACTGTAGCCTGTGGAATATTTCTCGACGAAACGCGACTAGCTCCGAGACTGTGAAGCGAACTCGGGACCGGCTGTATTGGTATAGGTTTTCCGCAGTTTCCCTATACTCAAGGCAGAAATGTCATGGTGAGTGCGATACAGCGGGGGAAGTCGGCTGCGGCCGCAAGGTGGGGATATAAAATTGTATCAGTAATATGGGGTAAAACTGTATCAGTAATATGGGGTATATGTATCAAGGGGGAAGATCCCTGTACAGAGGGAAGATAAAATAATAATAATAATAAGCGTGGGAGCGTGGGCGAGGGATCACCCATTTATTTTATATGGATGACCTCAAGCTATACGCTCCTGGGGAGGGGGGGGGGCTTAAGCTCCTCTTGAACATCGTAGCGACGTACACGCG
The DNA here is from genome assembly GCA_964007375.1 of Ophion obscuratus. Lineage (NCBI taxonomy): Eukaryota > Metazoa > Arthropoda > Insecta > Hymenoptera > Ichneumonidae > Ophion > Ophion obscuratus. The sequence goes on from OZ023314.1 coordinate 40,146,062, forward strand.
GGCGGCGGGAATGGACTTCGGATTGGACAAGTGCGCTGTTCTTCATCTCAGGAGAGGGAGAGCAGAGGGTGTCGCGGCTGATGTTCGGCTGGTGGACGGGAGCGTCTTCAAACACCTGGACGCCGGAGGGTCTTATCGGTACCTTGGCATCGATCAGCGTTCTGTACAGGACGCTGAGGGTGTCAAGGAGGCCCTCCGCAGCGAGTATAGGCGGCGTCTCAGACGGATCTGGAAATCAGATCTGTCTGGGAAAAATAAGATCACTGCCACCAACATGCTCGCTGTTCCGGTCCTGCTCTACTCCTTTGGCGTCGTCAAATGGCGCAGAGACGAGCTTAAACAGCTGGACATCGGCACATGCAAAATAATGAACATCCAGCGGAGTCTGCACCCTTGATCTTCCACCCCGCGCCTCTATATGCTGCGTCAGAGCGGCGGGCGTGGGCTCTTGGGATTGGAGTGTCTTCATGACCGCATGGTCCTCAGAATAGCAAGCGATGTAATAACAAGCTCGGACCCGCTCCTGGGGATTGTGCACCAGCATGAGCTTCATGGGGCGGGTGCTTTTCTTTATAAGGCGGCAGATCGTGCGGCAGAGACCCTCGGCTTGGAGTTCCGCCGGCGCCGGCGTGGCGCCTTGCCAATAGACTCCGTTGCTCGGTTGTCCAAGTCCCGACGTCGGCGGACAATCAGGGCTGCCGAGCAGACTGTCCTGACTCGGCAGCACGTGGACAGACCCATGCACGGTGTGTTTTTTCACCACATCGAGGTACAGGGGCTGTCCACCCAGCTGACCTTTTCCTTTTTGCGGTCAGCTGGACTGATGTCCGAGACCGAAGGGTTTATCTGCGCCTGCCAAGACGGAGTCATCAACACCCTGGTCTAACGCAGTCGCGTTTTGGGTCAGCCTCTGCCGACCACTTTGTGTCGTACATACAAACAATCGCCGGAGACACTAATGCATCTACTGTCGGCCTGCCCAGTATATGCAGTCTCCGGCTATATCTATCGCCATAGCGCAGCCCTAAGAGTGTTGTACTACCATCTACGGCACTCTTATGGGATAGACCGGGAGCCCGTGCCGCCTTATTTACCAGGAGATATTGAGTCCGTTGTCGTGGGCGAAAGGTGTAAGATTTATTGGAACTTCTCATTCGCGACCATCGGGCCGCTTCAAGCGACTAAGCCTGATGTTGTCCTCTTCGATTTGACGACAGGACGATATACGTCATTGAGTTCTCGGCTCCGGCCGAAGTGAATGTGTCGCGAAAGGAAGAGGAGAAACGGCTCAAGTATCAGCCTCTCCTGGCCGAGCTACGTCGTTTGCACCGAGGATTCAGGGTAACTCTCGTTGTTCTTATCATCGGTGCGCTAGGGGGGATGAAAGAGTCTTTTGTATCGGGCCTCGCTAGCATACCGGTTTGCAAACCCGGTGTCCGGTTGCTGGCGGGTCGGATGCAGAAGGCGGCCATACTTGGGTCCCTCCGTTTACTCAGGCAACACGATTGTGGACTGCAGCAGCCGCTAACCCTCTGGCTTGAGGGAGCGGCTATCGCAGAGCGATATATTGGATTTTTCGCGCGACTTTTTGACTGGGCGGCAGCCGAGGTGATGTCGGAACCCTTGAGTGCCGCCCAGCGTTATTGTTCCGGTCTAGGTTAAGACCGAGCCTAACCCCCGGGGGTAGGTGAATGTTTCCCAGCGCCAACTGAGAAGTGCGTTGCGCGGAGCAATAAAGTCTATTATAAGCAAGATAATCATAATAAGTAACAACAAAAATAATTATTGTAACGGAACAAACAAAATCGTCACGATAATAATAATAACACGAATAACCGTTATAACAATGATAATAATACGATAAGATGCTAATAGCAGACGACTAAAAAATAATACTGAAAATGATGATTCATGCTACAAATGATGAATAACACTAGTAAATAATAAGAACAACGAGATTTTTTTATTTTCATGCTTCGTTAAACTCAAATATTCGATAGAAAGAATATTACATTAATACTAATGAAAATGTTTCGTTTCAGTGCTGACTCTGAAAGTTGCGATAGAACTTTTGATCCGTTCGCACGACTGTTTCACCGCGTCTTGCAGCATGGAGGGCATCGCTTCTATACTGCGAAAAGCGCAACATCTCGTATACACTTTGCAGCACCGCAAGCACTGGAGTCTCCTCGTAAGTTTGAGGCATAAAGTAAAAATTGTATGGTATAAAATAGCATTTTTGATTTTTAAAATTGTGGTAAAAAGATACCATTTTTTTTATTTATGACAAAACGATACCATTTTTTATACAAATATACCATTCTTTTGCCTTCCGAAAACGATTTTTTGAATGAAAAATAAGATTTTCTTTGCCTTAAAGAAGAACGTCTGTATACAACTGCCTGGCCCAACTAACGTAGTGTAATGGTGCCGATTCTGATCCAAAAATCCTACTACATTACCGACATTACCGACCGAGTTGGCTAAAGACACGAACCACTGGTTCATGATCGAGTTATGTCATGCACGGAAGATCGAGTAGGGTTTCGGTCAGAACTCGCACCATTATCGACTGTCAATGTCTCTACTTACCAACCGATGGTAGGCCTCGCCTGCTTATCAGCCAATGGTAGTAAGTTCCCCTCCGACCTCACAAATTAGCTAAACGGAGAGGCGGTGGTGGGTAACCACGGTGACGTACGTACGTCCGACTCCTAGTAGAACAAAGAGTCGAAGTACTTTGTAGTAAAAGGGGTTCCCCTTTCCTTCGGCCAGGAGGCGGGAGTGTGACAGTGGGAGAGAGGGTGGGTCGGGGGATGATTTCGTAGAAATCGTTTAAATATTTGTGGGCGGTACCCCCCTCCCCCACCCACTTGTGGCAGCTTTGTGCTTATACAATACCGTGGATGTGTTGAACCCTATCGGTGAATACCAAAATAATTGAGGTGTTGAATAATTTATGCATTTTTCTGAGAATTTGTTTATAATGAAATCTAACAGCGGTGTTTAAACATTGAGAGTGATTTATGGGTTTTCCGGAGAATTAAAACGGGGTCAGCAGTCAAAATGGCATCCGAATGTCGTCAGAGTTTTTTTAAGACTCCGATATTGTTTATGCGAGTACAGTCCTCATTCTTCGAATAGATATCGGCGAACGCACGTGATGAACGCGATCAATCCCTGCAAAAAGCCGTGGAAGCTCACAAAGAGAGATCTTTAAAATATTCCAACGGCCTTGCTCTTGATGGATTGGGGCCGATTCATTTATTTGTTGTGAAATCGTTTGCCCGAGGATTATCGTAAGGACGCTGAAGTGATATCATATCTTCCATATTACAAGCATTGGAACAGACCTGAGGACAGGGATCATATCAATCAACGTCCTCCAACCCGACGAGACTGTGAATATTGCACTGATTATTCGCCAGTGAAAGAGATCTCTGATGAGGAAATGGAATAGTGGTGGGGGGAAGAGTGGTAGTGAGGGAAATAAGTACATAATCTTGCGATTCAAGATCGAACACGTGCATTGTACGAGAAAGAATCACGTGCACACGAATGAACAAAAAATGGAGTTAATCAATAACATTGGTAAAATTGTCGATTTTCTCCCGGCGAAGAAACTCAGCGAGTTGTCACCCGAGTTGGACTATCTCGTCACCAACGTACATCGGCCATCACCAAATTCGGGAAAAAGAACGTCCTCGACATTTGCAACGAATTCACCGTGTTTCTACCCGAAAGGATCACCAAGCCGCTTGAGGCTGATTCGACAACATTTGAGACCATGTTGGCTGCAGCGCATAGAGGAGATCTATACATGGTCTGTCTTGGCGAGAAATGTCAGAGCCTGGGATTCAAGAACCGGGTATAACCTCGCAACGCGTGATCCGGAGAAAAAATTCAAGCAAATTCACCGTGTTTCTACGCGAAAGGACCACACGCTTGAATCGACAACATTCTAGGCTATGTTGGCAGCAGCGGGGATCTATCTCCGTTGCTAGGTCGATGCATTTCTTCAACCACAGAGATTTCTCCAATTCCTTGATGTAGACAACTCGAGCGTGTTGTAAGATTGATCGAATGAACATGGGTATGGCGACTTTCCACATCGTGTCGTATGGAAAGTCGCCATCTTCCTATCGCAAACCATGCTGATTGCGTTCCAACCACATATTCGTACCCTTATCCTTTCCTGGCAGAGAATGCCAAGCGTACGGTGTTTGGAAAAGAAACGTTAGAGGCTTGTTGTGAACCCTCGCCACCTCGATAATTTATATGTCCTTCGGGACAAAGATGTTGATCGGTTGCTTGATGAGTTGCACGTACATTTTATATATCAACTTTCTGACCCCGCCACCTATTGTACTCGACAGTACGATCATGAGGAATGAGACAATATGCGGAAGTATTGGTGGAAATATTGGTGTTTGGATAAAATTTGATGCGTACGTCAACGGGGTCGGTCTTGAGAGAATCTTTTTACTTCGAACAATCAATGACAATGAGCGGAGCATACTTTATGAAATCCAATTTTTTCAAACATGGCTCGGGGTCTCCATTGTGGTACGAATGTTGAAAGTTTGCATACATTTGATGGAGAGGCGCATGTTGGTTTTTAGTGATATCCAGATTTAAATTCCCATAAGGACAACTTTGCGAATTCGGGTAAAGTTTGACATCGGTGATGTCACAATGATCGAAATTACTCGCATTTACGCTTTTCTTATTTTTACGGTCGTACTCGATGTGTTCGGGAATTACGATTCATTCGTAATTCCCGAATTGTTCATAATTATCTGCGGGAACTAGACGAGCGAGTTCCGTCGGGATCCTCTCGTGGCTGTCGTCGATGGCGCCACTTTTCGGGGCATTTCCGCTCATCGATCGCGTGATCGCGCGGCTTTTCCCCCACTCTTTCTCATTCGTTCCTCATCGATTACACAGACCACACGCGTCGTCTCACGGGTTAATTGGTATACGGGAAATTTATCACCGTATAGTTCGGGACCACAGTTCCTCTGAACGACAGTATTCGGGACTCATTGAAAAACACGTAATTCGGGCGATATTGCGTTACGGGCGGATCGTCGAGATCTCGGTCGATTCGATCCTTCTGCCGCGTGTCGGGACGCGTCTCACGTCGGCGGCCATTGTCCGCCCTCGTTCGGGAAAGTTCTCATCTACGTCTTTAAACCGGGCTTTCCTCAACATTTACCGGGCTAATTTTCCACACGTGTACTGTAACTTTGTATTATATATTGTTAATATACATATATATTATTTTTCCGTACATCAAGAACTTGGCACCTTATCTTTTTCCACCTTCACCAGATCTTCCGGGTCCTTCTCAAACATTTTTCGTCCTTCGAGCCGGATCTGGTGGGGTATTACGTGCCAGTTCTTCGAGAAAACGTGCAGTAAAACGTGTATGAGAAAATTCGGGACAATTTTCGGGACTCAGTTCTGGACGGATCGGGACTCGGTGAGTTTTTCGGGAGTGATAATCGAAGCTCGCAAAAGTTTTGCTCGGCGAAGAGGCCACATGACGCGTTTGCTCGAGTTCGAATTTTCAACGGCTTTGTTTCACGCGTCTAGTGCGCGCTCTCTCCTTCTCAGAGTGAAGTGCTCTCATTGGCTATCGGTCAGTCACGTTCAGACTTCGGGCAGAGAAGATCGTGCGCGCTCTCTTGCGCTCACACTCAGTCTTCTCAATGTCTCGCGGGCTTCGTACAGTGAGGATCGTGCGTTTCTCTCAGATATACGTGACAAAGCCACGAGTGAGATTTTACGCGCAACGCTTGGGATTCTCTCATCGACAATCATTCGCGTTACATTTTTAGGGACATTTTTCTCAGAGAGGTGCTACGCTCGCAAGACACGTGCTCGGGTTAACGTGTCGGCCACTCATGGGACGTTTGGACTCAACAGGCCACGGGCGCTCGATCGGTACGCAAAGCTACTTCATCGAACATTTGGTGAGTTTTTCTCAAGAAATCTCTCGGGTCAGTTTTAGTGTCACGTAATTGACATGCGGGCGTTACGCGTGCACTTGGCCTGTGAATTGGGAATTCGTTTGGACAATTTTCGGTCATTTTCGTGTGCGCGCAGTGGCTTCGGACATATTCGGTCATTTTCGTGTGCGCGCAGTGACTTTGGACATTTTCGGTTATTTTCGGTTGTGTGTAGCGACATTGGACATTTTCGATCACTTTCGGGTTCGCGTAGTGACTTTGGACATTTCCGGCTTCACGGAGTGACGTTCAGACATTTTCAGTCACTTTCGGGTGTGGGAGTGTCTGGACGTTTTTGGTAATTTTCGGGTTCGCGTAGTGACGTACGGACATTTTCGGTCTCTTTCAAGTTTATGCAGTGATTACGGACATTTTCCGTCATTTTCGGGTTTGCGCAGTGATTCCAGACTTTTTCGGGAATTATACCTCACAAGAAGTCGAACTATTGCACGCGTTCAGCTGATCGGAGTCTTTGCTCTCTTATCGATCGGGTTTCGGGAAATTTTGGACAGTTCTTGTTTCAAAGAATCATTTTCGATCATTTTCGGGTTTTACACATCGAGTGGGTTCTGGAGTATTTTTGAACATTATATCAACTAATCGACTTCGAGATTTTTGGGCGTTACTACAGTAGAGCTCTGGAGATTTCGGACGGTTTCTCAGCACTACACTCGCGGGTGTTCCGTCTTTTCTCAGTGACGGAAACGTATAAGCCTCGCGTTTGGTGTCCAGTTCGGATTACCTACGAGTATCTTGAGGACAAGATGTCGGACAGCGAGGAATACTCCGCTGCTGCGAATCACGTGATCGAACCGGACCACCTCGTAGTCCCGGAACCGTCGGTAAGCGCAGCCGCACCGCCGAAACGGGAAGCAATGGTGACGAAGCCGAAACGAGAGAAATCTCCTGCGGCTTCACGCAGCACCTCGCGAAATCGGTCTCCTAACGGTCGGGATACAAGCTCATCAACGCGGGATGGTGTGAAGGGACGAAGCGCGACCTACTCGGGAGCCTTACTCGGGGGTTATCGGAGCCTCTCTCATTGGAGGAAGTCGAGGAAATCAGACAGTCAGCCTTGGCCGTCTGGGAAGCGTTTGCCTCCGTCCACGACGCGCTCTCTGACCAATTTTCGGACGAGCCGCTGGTCCAGACATACATGTAGGCAGACCAATACACGCGGGCCTACACTCTCCGTATGAAGAGTTGCGAACGGTTGGCGAAACTTCGGGTGACCCTCAACGCAGCCTCCGCAACGGCATCGGGATCTACTCAACCGGGCACATCGGCCTCATCGGAACTCCGAACCGCGCTTCCGAAGATCTCGCTACCAAGGTTTTCAGGAGAATACTCGCAATAGGTCCCGTTTCGGGACATGTTCACAGCGCTCATTCAGGAGAAATCCAAAATAACCGATGTTGAGAGGATGCATTGTCTTCTCACCGCGGTTACGGGAGAAGCATCGAAGCTCATTTCGAGCTTGCCAATCACCGGGGCCTCATTCAACATGGCATGGAACACGCTCCTCGAACGTTACAACAAAAAACGCGCACTGGTCTCAGCTCATCTGGAGGTCTTACTGTGCAGGGAAACGGTCTCACCACGCTCAGCAAAGGAGCTCCATGGAATGTTACACTCGCTCAAGGCGGCGTACAACGCACTCGAAGCACTGGGAGATCCAGTGCGCCACTGGGACTGGGTTATCGTACACGTTGTCTCGAGGAGACTCGACGCTCATTGACGGGAAGCTTGGGCGCTCAAGGGAGGACGATCGGACGAGACTCCCTCGCTTTCGGATCTCCGGGACTTTCTAACCAATCGAGCTCGAGCTCTCGAGAACGTAGAGACTTAACGTTCTCAGAACAAGTCAACGGGCAAGGACTCATCACCGGGACCAGCTTCATCGGATCCATCCACATCATCATCCGGGTATGCATGCTCACACTGCAAGGGTGCTCACTTCATCGTGGCGTGCCCAAGCTTTCGGCAACTCTCAAACGAGGCAAGACGGGAAGAAGTCACCCGTCTCCGCCTGTGTTTCAATTGTCTGGGGAAACACAGCGTAGCGGCGTGGCAGGGGACGACCAGATGCAAGGAGTGTGATCGTAAACATCATACAATGATCCACACCGGGTGGTCAAAATCTGGCGATCAACGAGCCATGGGTGCGGCTGAACACAACCCACAGTCGTCCTCTGCGGGAACATCAAGCACATCGGGAGCTACTCGACCATCGGGCTCAACGCAATGAGAGACGGGGGCATTAGCTTGCTCGGGTGCTAGTTCATCAACGCTTCCGGGTTTTTCAACTCTGCTGGCCACGGGCTTGGCAGATCTCAAATTAGCATTTGTGGCAACTCACCGGGTACGAATGCTAATCGACAACGGATCGGAGCTCACCTTTGTTTCGGAGACGTTGGTGAGACACCTCAAGCTTCATCAAGACAACGCGGCCATTCCCATCATTGGGATTTACGGGTTCATTTGGGGTTGACTCAAGGTGCAGTCACCTTCACTTTACATTTAGTAAACTCAAAGCATGAAATAAATGTTCAAGCGTTCATTTTACCTAAGCTAATCCCTATCCTTCCGTCCTCAACATCCGGATTACATTCGTCTTATTTGGACGGGCTGCAATTAGCAAACCCAGATTTTCTCTCCCCACGGGCGATTGATTTCATTTTGGGAGCAGACTCATACTCTCAATTTATTCGTCCAGAAATTCGAAAAGGAGCAGACGGGACTCCTATGGAAGAATTCGATATTCGGGTGGTTCGTTCTTGGTCCAATCGCCAATCGGGCTTTACGTTCGGGATTGTCTTAGCAAATTTCGGTAGACCACAACTTCGAGGAAGTTCAGGATCTCCTCACTCGATTCTGGGAACAGAAAGAGGCTCCCAGTCTACCTGCTCTTCAATTTACGCCTGAAGAGCAGGAATGTGAGTCTCATTGGGTGCAGACTCACTTGCGGGATTCAACGGGACGGTATATCGTTCGATTGCCGATAAGATCGTTTACGAGTTAACTCGGGGACTTGTACAGTAGGGCAGCCCAGAGCTTCTGTTACGACGACTATCACGGGATACCTCATATCAGAAACTATATTCAGAGTTTCTGCAAGAATATGAGGAACAGTCTCACATGATACGGGCTTCACGTGCGCTTTCTCAGAACTCACGGGTTTATTACCTTCCTCACCATGGGGTGTTGAAAGAATCGAGCACTACAACGAAATTGAGGGTTGTTTTTAACGGGTCAAGTGCTACGAGAACGGGAGTATCGCTCACCGACATATTGCACACGGGTGCGAAATTGCAACGGGACATTTCAGACGTTTTGTTATGAGTACGACGACATCGATACATCTTTGCAACGGATATTACGAAGATGTTTCGGCAAATTCAGGTTCATCGGGACGATTGGGATCTACAGCGGATATTGTAGGTCGATCAACGCGGGAACATAATTACTTATCGACTCACAACGGTCATATACGGAACAAGGCCAGCTCCATTTCTCATCGTTCGCGGTCGTTTGCAGTTGGTGGAGGACGAGGGCAACAAGTATCCCGAAGCGGTCGCTCCTCTTACAATAGGGCGATACGTGGAGGATATTTACGGGGGAGCTGATCAGAGTTCGGATCTCATCACACAGGCACATCAACTCATTGGGATTTGCACGGCGGGCGGCTTTCCACTCGCCAAGTGGCAAAGCAATCATCCAAAGCTTCTCACCTCAATCGGGGTCGACATCAGCACTGAAAATTCTCACTCGTTTAAGGATTGCGAGATAAAGGTACTCGGACTTACATTGATTCCAGCCACGGACGTGTTTAAATTCACAACACTTCCACTCTCAACCGGGAATAAGATCACAAAGCGAGCTATTTTATTTGAGGTTGCCCAGCTCTATGATCCCTTGGGATTTCTTGCACCAGTCGTGATTCAGGCGCAAATCCTCGTGCAAAATCCGTGGCTGGAGAAACTCGGTTGGGATGACGACGTCTCATCGCGAGTCCACGAGTCTTGGCTTCCGTTTCGTCGGGAATTAGCGGATCTGGGAATCATTTCGGTCCCGAGATGGATTCATCTCACTCCTTCGTCATCCGTGCAGATACATGGGTCTTCTGACGCTTTACAACTCGCAATGGGAGCAGTTGCTTACGTTCGGGTATTGGGACCAGAATCAGCAACACGGGTTACGATGGTTTGCGCAAAAACTAAGGTTGCGCCTATCAAACGTCTTACGATTCCACGTCTGGAACTTTCTGCGGCTCTTCTCCTGGTAAAGCTAGTACGGTATGTGCAGGATACTCTCAAGCTCACTGATTCACAGGTTTTTCTGTGGACAGATTCATCCGTCACACTCACTTGGGTAACGAGTCATCCATCTCGGGGGAAAGACTCATCAGCTCAAGAGCTCCTTCCTAGTGGACTATGGAAATTCATCCCGGGCCGAGACAATCCTGCGGGTTGTGCATCACGAGAGTTAACCGTTTCTTAGCTCGAGGGACATACACTTTGATGGGACGGGCCTCACTCGTTAACAAAATCTCACTTCCATTGGCCTTCTCGTATCACCGGCGTGGATCTCACAGCAGCGCTTGAAGACCGACCAGGCCTCACGCTTACTGTTTCAGCAGGCTTAACTTCACCGGCCTTATGGAACCTCATTCATCGATACTCATCTCTCGCTCGGATGTTGAGAATCACCTCACTCTGCTTCAAAGTATTTATGACACTTTGAAGACAAAACCAAGGGAGACCGGGCTCACAAATTTCCCCGGGCGACCTGGAACACGCACGGCTTTTTTGGGCTAAAGCCACACAACGGACACACTTTTCATTGGAGCTCATACTTCTCTGATCGGGACAGGGACTTCCAAAATCACATCCTCTCACGCGATTGACGGGATTTATAGACTCAGGCGGGGTTCTGAGTAGGAGGGCGGTTACAGCACCCAGCCTTACAACTTGAGAGCAAACACGCCGTCATTATACCTCGGTATTCGGCTCTCACACGACTTCTCATCGCAGATGCTCATCATCGGACGTTTTACGGTGGGGCTCACGTCACATTGGCATACCTGCGCACTCATTACCGGATCATCGGCGGGCGGGCACCAGTACGCTCATTTATCTTGAGATGCGCGAAATGCGCGCGTCAAAGAGGGATAAAAGCTCAGCAACTGATGGGACGGTTGCCTCTCACTTGGGCTACACCTTCACAGGCGTTTCTCTACACGGGAGTAGATTACGCCGGGCCAGTCTCTCTCAAACTCGGACGAGGGCGAGGCTCTTGATCTCACAAAGGCTGGCTGTGCATATTCGTATGCTTCTCAACCTCAGCGATCCATCTCGAGGTTGTTTCAGACTTGACTTCCGAGGTGTTCATTGCAGCGTTTCGGCGATTCACTGGAAGACGGGGCATCTGTCATACTTTATACAGTGACAACGGGACGAACTTTCAAGGAGCCGACACAGAACTGCGCAGACTCTTTATCAGCGGGACTCGGGAATTTGAAACAACTGCTCAGATATTGGCCAATGACGTCACGCATTGGGTGTTTAACCCTCCGAGAGCCCCTCACATGGGCGGGAAACGGGAAGCTGCCGTCAAATCGGTCAAATATCATCTTCGGAAGTTGATCGGGGAGACGGCTCTCACGTATGAGTAATCTACGACTCTTCTTATACAAATTGAGGCCGTTTCCCAACTTTCATCCATTGGAACCTCTCGCGGAAGATCCAGAGAATCTCTCCGCGCTTACACCGGGACATTTCGGACTGCTCGACTCTCCAGGTGGCAGCTCATACAAGAATGGCTGCAATATTTTTGGGATCCTTGGTCAACAGGCTACCTACAACGGCAACAAGCTATCTCAAAATGGCATCATCTATCTCATGAGATTCGGGTCGGGTCTTTGGCTCTGTTGACTGACGAGAGGACTTCACCTACTAAATGGCCTTTGGTACGGGTCTTGGAACTGCATCCGGGAGAGGATGGGCTCACACGGATGGTCACTATCATGACCGCCACCACCACACTCATTCGGCCTATTACCAAATTGGCCCTACTTCCAATCTCATCTAGGTCTCAATAAATGGACAGCACTGCTGCCGATAGCGGGCGGAATGTTCAGAAATTACGATGCTTTCGTAACTTCCGAATTGTTCATAATTTTCTGCGGGAACTGGACGAGCGAGTAACGCCGGGATCCTCCCGTGACTGTCGTCGATGGCGCCACTTTTCGGGACGTTTCCACTCATCGATCCCGTGATCGTGCGGCTTTGCCCTCAATCTCTCATTCTTTCCTCATCGATTATACAGACCACACGCGTCGTCTCACGGGTTAATTGGTATACGGGAAATTCCTCACCGTATATTTCGGGACCACAGTTCCTCTGAACGACAGTATTCGGGACTCATTGAAAAACACGTAATTCGGGCGATATTATTGCGTTACGGGCGGATCGTCGAGATCTCGGTCAATCCGATCCTTCTCCCGCGTGTCGGGATGCGTCGCACGTCGGCGGCCATTGTCCGCCCTCGTTCGGGAAAATTCTCATCCACGTCTTTCAACCGGGCTTGCCTCAACATTTACCGGGCTAATTTTCCACACGTGTATTGTAACTTTGTATTATATATTGTTAATATACTTATATATTATTTTTCCGTACGTCAAGAACTTGGCTTTTCTTTTTCCACCTACACCAGATCTTCCGGGTCCTTTTCAAACACGATGCCAACAATGTCATATCGCGGCTTCTCAAGTTGCGTAAATGTCTCCACGGCGCACATGTACTTTGAGGTCTTGGAATGCATTGGGTATTCGTACAATTCCCACAAACGGAAAGTCATGGGTATCGGTGTGTCTTTACCGATAAACTTGAGAAGATGAATTTTACGTTTATCGGAGAGTGTCACGTACGTGACGAGCCATTCTACTTTTTGCAACGGGAATTTGAAGTCAACGTCACCCGCGGCTTGCTATATCGCATTATCATTAGTCTTCGATCTCAATAGATCAATTCATGCTTCGCGTTCACAAGGTTTTTAATAATCTTCGCCGAAACCGAGGATCGTCGCATCCCGAGCGGAATGCATACGTCAAAATTCCCATCAGAATCTGTGACAGTATGCCCGCTGCGGACATCCTATCAACCGGGATTCTCAAGCTTATAGTTCTTGGATTGACTCACGAATGCATATCCCTTCATCGAACTCATTATGCCCATATTTTTACATCAATCTATTTCCATGGCATTGAGCTCGTATCTCACTTCGTCGAACAAGTAGCAAACGCGATTGTTTGCAAAATGCGTATTGGCAGCCAGTGCATCACCGGCATTGGTGACTCTCCCGCATACGCGTAGCGAAATTTGACTGGGAAGTATTCAAATATATTGACTCTGAATAGAAATCCGTATTTCATCACTGTTATTGAAAGTTGTGGATGCTTACGGCTGATGAGCATGAATCTCATAATGCGCGATGGAATCATCGAAAATGGGTGTTTTTTTTTTAATATCAATTATTTCCGCGTCCATCCCAAACAACATACGCACGCAATGCAGATTATATAGTTGTTCATGCGATTTTTCCACGTATTCGAATACCCAAACGCTTAAAAAACACAATGTTCTGCGTTGTTAGCGATGTGCGTGTCCATCGACTACTGATCTTTCTCGTCGACGGAGTATTGTTTTTATAAGTTCTCGAGATTATGATAGACTATGCCCTATGCTATTAACCTAGCACACATCCGATATAATCGTTGAGCTTAATGCGAATGCTAGTATTTTTTTGCTAGCTTGTTTTCCAAGTGTGTCGCAATGTCGTCTATTTCCTAACTCCCAGTTGGTATGGTAAAAACTTCCTTGCCAACCCAAAATTTGTTGTGTCCAAGGTCTATTTGGAGTAAAATTATAGGTTAGGAGTTCGATGAGTCCGTGGGTATAATTCTTGTGGGGGGAGAGGTCGGTGGGGGGCATTGAGTATTGAGAGACAATATTGAGTCTCGAGTACAGACGATGACGCCGGTCAGGTCAACGTAAGACTATTATCCATAATGGTGTATGACAAACTGACTCGATTTTTCATTATAGCCCACTTTTATATAGAGAAAATCTCTTTCGTCGATGGAGATGTTGATAGAAATTTGAGACACGAATTACCACCTTCGAATGTACCGTATTTCTGGTATCCCGCGTAGTTGTAATTCATGCTCCACACATCGAAGTATTTTAAAAGTTCAGCCGGACTTTGAAGATCGCCGAAACTATCGAAACACTTACTATTGTCAGTTTTTTTGTACGCCACCCAATGTGTGCCAGACGTCATATCCTCATCGAGATTTACAATGGCACATTCTTGTCGCCATGCACCACCCCTGGACAATTGATTTCGCATGTGAATTCCACGAAAATAGGGGATTTTCATAATTTCTGCCTATTTCAATAAATCCCCATCGGTGAGTAATCGGTGAGGGAGCTTTACTTTACATTTTTTGGAGCGATGAAAAAAAAACTCATTCCCTGTTTGTACGATTTGAGATGTAAGTATTTGCCCAATGTTGTTGCTTCAATCGTTCGACTGTAACGTTTGCTTACTTCGAGCACGCATTTCGCTGTTTGAGCGGCCTCGACCACTTTGACTATGTTGGCCGCACCACCGGCTAGTACCCCCGCAGCGCTAAGACCGGCAACAATGGGCGCGCGAAACGGTTGGAAGCCACCGATTTCACGAGGTCCGGGCAACACTCGAGGTGGACACACTTTGCGGGTGCCACCTGCGATCCTTTTGACAGCTGCTCGGGCGCCGTTTAGGGCCGACGCAGCGACTGCACTTAAGTCTTCACTGTTGACCATGATTTCTCTCGCCGCATCGATAATTTTCGTCAAGCCAACAAATTTTGCCTGTTTCTTTTTAATCCCCATGCCGAATTTTCTCTTTGCTTTCATGATGCCTGCTACGGTTAGCGCATTTGCTTTCTCTCCGACACTAGCGTCGCTGGCGCGAACTCGTTGCTAAGCTCTCTCCTGCAATATTTTATCCGCAGAATGTGTAGCTTCGAGGTTTTCACGATTTCTCGAATACGCGATATCGTGCTCCTTGCAAGCTGTATCCAGCGGGTTTATTCCAGGATCGCGGCGTGCAAGACGCTTAGCTAGCTTTTTGCCGGGTCCGCAACACTAATATCCAGACATGTGCAATTAAACGGGAAGTTTATTGATGATACGATTGAGGAGACCTTTACCGGACTTCTTTCCTCGACGTTCGATCATGATAAAGGTTGACGCTCTACTGAAGCGGTAATCGATATTCACGCTAGTTTTATGCCAAAATTATGTCAGCCGCGACGGCGATGAAGTCTAGGATGCATTGAAAGCAGCCAGTAATACGCTTTGATAAATTTACGCAAATTAGAGGTGAGGGTAGACGAAAGCGTCATGGTGATTTGCTGCCAAATACGATTGACGCAGTATTCTGCGATCCGCCAACCTGCTGAAAAACCAACGCGTTGCTCACCCTCATATTACACCCGATTCGAAGCCGCTGCAACAACCGAAATACCAGTTACTCCAACAATTTCTCAAGCCGGTAAAAGGTCTCGAATATTATCTATTTAACGAGCATGAACAAGTGGTGTCACGCTCGTACTCCGACGCATCTCGTACCCTATAATAGGAATTTCATAATTCTTTTATGTCAATACCGATATGTCGTATACACACTTCAAAGATATATACTCCGAATGTTGGAATTCCAGCAAGTATGGATTCCCTACAATTGACAAGGATAGTAGTATCAATGAAGGTAGGTATATACGGGGTTTTGATTCTTTCCTGCGAGTCAATAAATGGCGTGCTCTTTGCTCCAATGCAAACAATATTAATGGTGTTGTAGAACTGACAACAGCATGGAGCGTCGACAACTTTGGCAAGAAGAAGATGTGCTGCAATCTACAAAGCTAGTGATGCAATTAGACGAAAACATCGAATGATAAAGATGGATAGAGATAATACTGATCAGGCGATGCAATATGTTTTTAAGGCGTCTTCTCGCTTAACAATTTTCAAAAAAACGATTTTTTATAACATTTTTCAAAAGTGTACATATTCAACAGTGCCGTACTAAAGTTTTATGAAGATCGGACGAGTCTAGCTGTATGTTTATGTAACCTTTATTTTATTACTTAAGCACGTTCATCTGCTCCGTTCGGAGGGGTGCCGCATACCTGGCTTTATACAATGTTATGCCTAAATATTAAGCGCATAATTTAAGACGCATAGCAACGAGTATATTTGATTTGCGAAATCGAGAGGCCATAGGCCTCTGTGCAACGCCAGCAGTTTTGGCAAGTGAAGCACCTCCAGAGGTCACTTTGGCGATACAAATCGCTGAATCAACATCGAACGATTCGAACCTTCTCGAAAGATCAATTAGGGTAACGGAGCTAACAATTAGCCGAACGAATTATCGAAGATCTGTCTTCGGCTAGAATCCGGAGCGGTCGGTCTCAAGGCAAACCAAAAGTATTGTAATTTTATTGCCTAGTTTAAAAATAAAACATTATTGTTGAAGTTTGTATAAATCCTGAGGTGGAGACTTACTCTGATTAGGAAAGATCCCATAAAATTACCTGCCCTCGAGCATTCGACAACCCACGGTGTCGGTAAACTCAAGGGCAACACAAGTGCCCTGCGAGCCCACGTATCCAGGGGCACAACAAGTTACTACCTTTTATAAATCTAGTACTCCTGCTTAAGTATATTCATTTATAGTACTTTATACTTCGAATTAAAATTTTTCACGTGCATTTTTGGAGGGAAAAGTAGCTGAAAACGATGCTATACTGCTTTTTCAACGTCAGTCGAGTTTGAAACTTCGACACGGCAACATCTCTGCGCTCGCGATTGTTACACTGAATAAAGAGTTCTCGCAACAAAATTTGGGCAGGATACTATCACAAAATTTCAACTCATAGCAATCCACAGCATTCATACTGTTTGGACTCCTGGTATAAATATAAGAAAGCCATGTTCAAGAATTTTTGAAACCGATCTACGAAGATTTGACTCAGGAAGAATTACTTAAACGATGCCTCGGAGGAAATACTCGAAACAGCAACGAGAGTTTTAATAACTGCGTATGGGCAATGTCATCTAAACACATCTTCAGTGGAAAAAAATAATTGAATTTGCTTGCCAAACAGCTGCTTGCATTTTGAACGAAGGTTTACAATCGTTTTTGAAAAATTTAGAGGTTACGGGCATCGAACTCGGTCCGACCGCCGTACAGTACGGCGCTAAACGTGATAGTGAGCATATACGCGTGGCGAACAGCCGCAGCTCCGGTGCATCAAAAGAACGCAGAACGCTATTATAGAATTAAATGAACACTATGAAGAAGTAAAAAGCAAACTCTATGGTGCAGGCATCGCTGATTAAGCACAGGTAAGAAATTTTACGATTTTTCATTTAAAAAAAACTTTAAACGCGTTTTTCTCGAAACAACGTTTTTCGATGGCTTGTTAATAGAATCTTCGAAACTACTGAACCGGTACTTATGAAATTTTAACCACATATTATTTACCAGTGTAGATATAGCGCATATCAGGGATTTAAAAAAAATGTAATATCTACTATTTTTGCCGCAAACGGTGAAAAGAGCACGTTTTGTTTTGTTTTTTCGAAAAATGTCCGCCATTTTGTTATTTTTGCATACATCAAAAGTCGTATCATATGCGCTATAGCTATTAACATACTGAATCGAAAGCCGTTTATGTTTCTGTTTCAGATGATTCATCTCCGAGATATCATCTACAGCGCAGCCCCACAATTTTTTTAGGACATTTTTTTAACTACCATTTTCGTCTATAAATAGTAACACATAAATAAAACAGTTTTTTTTTTAATCTTTTCAAAGGGGAATTATTGAGTGTAACAACTTTTATATCAATATCTGTAATATAAACCTATCAAAAAATTCATGAAAATAGCCTTTTTAGCGTCTAAAGTGAGAAGACGCCGTAAGCCGATAGTCACACAATTGGAAAAGCTCGTTTCTCACAAGAACGAAATGCCACCAATGAAGGAAGAGGAAATCAAGAATAAAACGAGAGAGGCAACAGAAGTCAAGAACGGGTCACCCAGAGCCTCACCTTCCACAGAGTCGTATGAGCATAACGATGCCAGAGATTCACCTTACACAGAGCCGTATGAGCACAAAGAAGCTGATGAAGAATTTATCATGATGATGAAGAAGAAGAAAACGATGAAGATGATTCATCAGATCGCGCCGACGAGTTGATAAAAAGTAAAATATCTCGCACTATTACACACGGGTTAAAAATGCCTGGATACTCGTATGGAGAACGAGTTCTCGCGAATACGAAACTAATGATTGGCGGTTCTCGCATAAATTTCGATTCTCAGATTATTCGTGTGGGGGATAAAGATTATCCGAAAACTGCTGGATTAGCTCCTTTTTAAAAAACTCCTTTTTAAAAGGCTCCTTTTTAAAAAACAGCATCAAACGTCGGGATTCTTGAACCGAAAGATTTGAGAAACTATGAGAATATTATCATAGCCACGACCGCTCATAAAGATGATGACAGGCCTGACAGAGCAACGAGAAAACAGTCGCAAATTCAAGATTTATATTTCAAAAATAATTCGTGCACGGGTCGGGGGATGCCCAAGTATAACAAAGCCAGATAAAATACAGAATTTGATTATGTTTAAAGGGACAATTCGAACAAGATTGTAGATCATCTTCGATTACTCTACGCATCTCGAGAGGCAGGCTACTCATCGCATTCTAATGAAATCATATCGATTATCGAAGAATTGCGCGAGGCTGGTATTATTTATTAACAAAAACGGTAGTTTTTTCACACATTCGCATGCTGAACGTTGATGTGTGAAGATCTCGACCAATCGCGCCATAAATGATAATAAAAAAACTGACTCTCGTGCAAGAGCTGCATAAGGCCGCACGGAGAAATTATACTCGTCGACACGATGAAATTTGTGGACTGGATGAAGCGTGACAAACCAATATCGTAGGTTAGTCATCGTACGCACGGCAAAACTCGCAACATAAGTTCCTTCTGACCGTCACCGATAGATTCTCCAAATTCGCCTGGGCCATACCATTGAAAAGCAAGTGTGATAGAGATACAGCGGCGGCAATTAAATATATACTCGTTCAGTGTCAAGAGTGTCCGTAGAATGTAGGATCAACATTATTTTGCCGTCTTTCCACCCGAGAATATTCCAGCTTGAATATTGAATATACTACAGCTTGAATATTAACGACGGCTCGTTTCATCTGTATATCTTTCGGGAGACGCGTGTATGTGGATAAGCTTCCTCGCAGCGGTTTGTACTTGTTAATGTTCACAAGTAGATGTGAGATTTCGTGTAACATCTAACCAGACTCTTTTTCCTGAAAGTCCTCGATTTTGGTCGGGAGTTTTGATTAGACGTACTTGATGGATCACTTGCCAATATCGGTCGATGGTACGATGATCGCGTTTTTGGTTTGAAATGTCTTTTCCTCCTCAATGATTTCATTCACCTTCGTGAGGCGAAATCTGCACACTACGGTCACATTAACTTTCACGTCACCCTCCTCCCACACGATGTTGTCCAGTTTTTATACAACGCGCATCGCGTCATTGAGGAAACTTTCACAATCGAGCCCGTCTTTATCCGACTTATAAATGCCGACTCGAAATCGACCTACTTTAGTTTATCACCAGCATCGCTCACACCAGAATCGTTTACACCAGCACTGGTTACACCTGCTCCACCCGCGATTCTTTTTCTCAACTACAACAGTTTTGCTATTGATGATTGAATTTTCAATTTTTACCGACGTTGAGTCCTGGTTTTTTCAATGTTTTCTCCAACAGCTTTACATCACAGAACTTTTGCCACTTTTCCCTGTGAGAATAATTATTCCTCGCACCCCTTAACTTATCGATTAGTTGTCGTGTCTCTTTTTCATGCTTTTTAATCTATCTTACAGTCGACTTAAAATGTTTTTTATCGAAATACTGGATGATAGTTCTTTGCCTTACCAACCAACGCTAGAGTTTTCCTACTGATTGAAGAGGGCGACGAGGCTCCTCTGGTTTGAAATTATTAGGCGCCATCTTCACTGTGATGACCCCGTTTGTGCAAATTGTCAGACTCCAAAGAGTAATGATCGGTGGCGCAGATGCTGGTGTCCAGTCGGCCTGGCGTACGCGTGCGCGCGGATTGGCGAAAACGGGAGTCGGAGTGCAGATGTGATAGCGAGTGGACGTGTTCAGCTGGTGTTATGTTAGGTATAAGGTTTGGCGATTAAGGTGACACGTGTGTTCTCTTTCATGTCTCAGATCGGCCTCCTTTATGCTATGGCTCCGTAGTGGGTAGGGGGAGCAGCTCAGGCCCGTACACACTGCCTGCTGTCCCCCTGTATATACATCTCTTTACATCCTCCGTTTTTCGGCTTAATTACTAAGTAATTATACTACGTGTATTTTTTTTGCTTATCCTAATGTTCTTAGATACTAACTTATCCTATATGTAGTCTATTCGGTGGTTTACTTTCCCAACCGCTTTGTGTGATTGTTGCGGTAGGCGTTTGCTGGGCTTCTGACATACTCTCGCCGTTTCTCGGCGGCGAGCCTACTATTATTACGCTTTGATCTGATTCGGTACCGTTCTTGTCGGTATCAGTTTGAGGATCTGTTTCGTGGTCGATTGGAATGAAATAGGTCGCTTTGTCACTGGTATAGACGAGAGGAGACGGAGATGGTTTTTTGTTTACGACTATGTTCTTTAATGGTTTGAGGAATCGTCTGTTTCTTGTGAGGATGCTTCCGGTTTCAGTATGTATGCTGTAGCGTCTGTCGCCTCTTTTGTTCATGATTTTAGCTGGTTGCCACGGACTCTTGGGTTTAAGCTGCGCGTAGACGTTTGTATCGTCGGGAATTTCGGGGAGGTTTTTCGCTCCTTTTCTATTGTAATATGCTGCCTGTTTCTTTTGTTCTTCGCTAATTAGATTTTTTACATTGCTCGGTACAACTATCGGTAGGAATTTATCCTTAAAATTTGGCAAGTTATCTCGAAGTTTGCGCGACATTAATAGTTCGGCTGGCGAACGATCTTTAAATACGGGAGTATTGCGGTACTGTAATAACGCCATTTACAGGTCTTTTTTCTCCTCTATAATTTTTTTCGCCATTTTCTTGACGGTTTGAATATGTCTTTCGACCATACCCAGATAGACGGATGTACCTCATATTGGCATCATATGTACATCATCACTGCGGCATAGAAAGTCTCACAGCTGTGTATCCCGTATGAGTGCTCCCGTTGAAGTCATATTTGCATCACATAATGATTCACAATAATACATCCAAATGAAGCAAAGTTGTTCTCACGCGAATATGCACGCAGTGAATTCATCAGACTAGCATATTTGGCTCACGAATATCTAACGATAAGTGAGTGCGTATGGGACTCATATGGGTGTCATGGCGTGAAGAAACTGTAGTGCTCATATGGAGCTCATATTAGCAGCATGGCGTGACGCAACCTAGCTTAATTAATTAAATTAATTAATTAAACTAATTTATTAATTAAGTATTTTAATATAATAGATTAATTATTTAATATAATAGATGAATAAAACTAGTAATACATATTTTCGACTAGACTTCTTTACCTGCACATGCAAAGTCTTATGAGAAATTATAAAATAAAAATAAGAATTGAATTTAAACAAAGCATGGGGACGCGAACCCTGAACTTTCAGAGTGCCAGTCCGTCGTATACCGTATTAGCTACGGTCGCTCTTGTCTCAAACACCAACGCTCAACGTACTCTACGCACGAGCCGAAACTTCCAAATATTCACATCGCGATATCTCAGCAACTAAGGCCTATTGGAACAAAAATAAAAAACGACGTTAATTCGGAGGTCTTCAACTTTCACCACCAAAAGGAGAAGCCGATTCGCGACATCCAGGCTCCGCCTTCTCCTTGTAAGTGATACATTCGATGAGCGCAATATGACGGTGATATGTATATTCATCAGTGATACATCCCATAAGCGCAATATGTCGGCGATATGCATCCAAATCCAGAATGATACAAATAGGCAGACACAAAGAAAATTTGCACAAGTGTTTGAATGGCTAGGTAGGTAGCGCGCTCGGCTCTCGAATTAGAAGACGTGGTTCAAACCGTAGGTAGGTACAAAGTTTAACTAGGCAGGATACGTTTTTAATCTCATTTATCATATAGGCAGGAACATCAATAAAGCGTATGGGGATAATAAAAATCCTACCAAATTTTTTTTATCAATATTTTTGTTTTTTTTTTGTATTCTTCACGCCATGCCGCTAATATGAGCTCCATATGAGCACTACACTTTCTTCACGCCGTGACACCCATATGAGCCCCATATGCACTCACTTATTGTTAGATATTCGTAAGCCAAATTTGCTAGTCTGATTAATTCACTGCGTGCATATTCGCGTGAGAACAACTTTGCTTTATTTGGATGTATTATAGTGAATCATCATGTGATGCAAATATGACTTCAGCGGGAGCACTCATAAGGGATACACAGCTGTGAGACTTTCTATGCCGCAGTGATGATGTACATATGATGCCAATATGAGGTACATCCGTCTATCTGGATGTGAACTTTCAGAGTGCCGGTCTGTCGTCTTACCGTATTAGTTACAGCCGCTCTTGTCTCAAGTGTCAACGCTCAACGTACTCTACGCGCGATACGAAACTCCCAAATTTTCAAATGGCGATATCTCAGCAACTAAGGCTTATTGGAACAAAAATAAAAAAACGCCGTTAAGTCGGAGGTCTTCAACTTTCACCACGTGAAAGGAGAACCCGATTCGCGACATCCAGGCTCTGCCTTCTCCTTGTTAGAAATATGCATATCGCCGTCATAGGATGTATCACAGAAACACGCATATCGCTGTCATATTGCACTCATGGGATGTATCACTGAGAAATATGCATATTGCCGTCATATTGCGCTCAACGAATGTATCACTTAGAAACATGCATGTCGCCGTCATAGGATGTATCACTGAGAAACACGCATATCGCCGTTATGTTGCGCCCATCGAATGTATCACTGACAAACATGCATATCGCTTTCACATTGCTTGCATGGCATGTCTACTACCAGTGCTAACCCAGTGAATTCATCAACACATTCAGGTGGATGACTTCCATATGACGTAAAATGTGCAGATATTAATTGTGGACACTTGAGCACAGCGATATGAGTTCAACATGCTTCAAACGTACGATGCATTTGTAAACGACATATTGAGATCAAAATGCTTTGTACATTCACTATACTAAATGAGTTCACGGCTTTGCATCATGACATGTAGCCAATATGCTGTAGAATTTGCTTCATCAATTGTATGCACGGCGTGATGATCACGACTGTCTATCTGGGTACCGTTGGACTGCGCGTACGTTGGAGATGTTTTTATATGGGTAAACTCCCACTCTTTCGCGAATTTTCTGAATTCTTGTGATATAAAAAATTGGGTGCCTCCGTCCGACATTACCGTCAACGGTATGCCATGAATCGCAAACATTGTTTTTATGTGCCTAATTATGTTTTCGCTTGTCATATTTCGGCGCAGTGCAGCTACTTCCGGGTATTTTGAGTAATAGTCTACAACGAGAAGATATTTCTGGCCATTTAATTCGTATATGTCACATGCAATTTTGTTCCATGGTAGGTTTGGAATATCGTGGGGTTGCAGTGGTTCCCTGTTTTGTGAGTGTGAATACTTTAAGCAGATCGGACAATTGCCGATTGTTTGTTTGATTAGATTCGAGATTCCTGGCCATAATACCGATTCGCGCGTAATTCTCAGGCTTTTCGTAATTCCTTGGTCGGAATAGTTCATTCTATCGATTATTTCCTTTCTCATCTCCCTCAGAATTACTATGCACTCATTTTTAAAGATTAAACCGCCTACGATGACTAGCTCGCTTTTATATGCGCATATGGTCTTACGGCTGCCTGCAGTTTATTCGGGTCGTTGGGCCAACCGTTTTGTATAATTTCTTTTAATGCTTTTAGCTCACTGTCTTTCTCGATGCTTTCAATTAACTGTTTTATTTTCTAGGGAGTCGCGTTTACATAATTAACTGAGCATATTTGCGATTCGATCTCCTTTGTCCATCCTATGAACTTGTCGTTTTTATCGTAAGCCCGCGACGAGGCGTCTGCTATAAGAAGTTCTTTGCCCGGACGATAAACAATCTGTAAGTCGTATTTTTGAATTTGCACCAACATTCTTTAAAGTCTACCTGGACATTTGTTTGACGGTTTTTGGAATATTGGTATTAGCGGCCTATGATCAGATTCAACGATTTTTTTTCCGTAAATATCATCGTGGAACCGCTCTAAACCTAAACAAACTGCCAGGAGCTCTTCCTATATTTGCACGTAACGTGTCTGTGTATCAGCCATCGCTTTCGCCGCATACGCACAAGGAAGTTTGTTTTGGAGTAGAACGGCCCCTAGCGCCGCCTGAGAAGCGTCGACTGATATTGTCGTCTCTCTGTTTACGTCAAAGAATTGTAATACTGGCGCGCTCGATAGGCTTGCTTTCAGCTGCTCGAATGCTTCTTGTTGCTCCGTGTTCCATTCAAAAACTACGTATTTTTTCAATAGGTTTCTTAGCGGAGCCGTTCTTTTCCGTGATTTTTTCTTACAAATTTGCTTACGTATGTTAGCATCCCGATGAGTCTATGTATCTCTTTTTTATTTGGCGGCACGGATAGCTTTTGAATAGCTTCAATCTTTGTGTCATCTGGAGCAATACCATTTTCGGAGTTTACGTGCCCAATGTATTTTATTTGTTTTTTCCCGACCTCGCATTTTTCTATTTTAAACCGAACGTCGTTTCGTCTGGCCGCCACTAGGACTTCTTTGAGTCTAATGGCGTATTCTTTTTTTGTCCTGCCGTATGCGAAAATATCATCGACATATACTGCCACGCCCTCTAAGTTAAACATTTGCTTGAATCTATCTTGAAAAACCTCCGGTGCCGTTTTAATTCCAAAAGGCATCCTTTTAAGGGGTAAGGCCACTGTAATTTTTTTGAAAAATCGATTTTTTTTATTGGCTTAAAAAATAGTTTAAACCCTCTAGTTTAAAAATAGTTTAAATCCTTTTAACTTCTTTTTTAAATTTTTTCCAATAAAAAACTATTCGCAAAACTTTAAACGCGTTTTTCTCGAAACATGGTTTTTCAAAATGGCACGCAGCATAACTCGAACAATTTTCATTTTTTTTACTTGAAATTTTAACCAGATGTGAACATTTACATTATCTTGAGAATGTCGATCGGAATTTTCAAGAACTTCATTTATTGATTTTTTATTAACAAAAAACTTGCCGTTTTTTTCGTCAAAAATCAATTTTTTTTTTCAAACGCACGCCAAATCCACAAAAATTGATACTTTTTAAAATCCGATCGACATTCTCTAGCTATAGCCCTCTAGATTAATGGTTTTTTTTGTTCTAGATTCAAAAGTGCACCAGTGGTGCTGCGTGCCGCGGAGCCCTGGAAGCAAAACATGTCTCGGGAAGATAGCTGTGGAACCGCCATTTTGTTTTTTTTTTACTGTAAAAAAATTTTATAATAAAGTTTAATGTATGCCCGATAACACCATTAAAAGTTTTTTTTTCAAATACCTTCAATTTCGGGAGCAAAAAATTAGTGAAAAAACCTTTTTTTTTGGGCCGTTACAGTGGCCTTACCCCTTAAATTTGTATCTCCCGAAAGGCGTGCCGAATGTGCAAATTTCCGAACTTTTTTCGTACAACGGGACGTGATAGAACGGGACCTGTCTGTGCGTCGAGTTTTCTGAATACGGTTGCTCCGTTTGCTCTACTCATAATTTCTTCGAAGGTCGGGATTTGTCGCGGCTCGACCTCGATTTGTTTGTTTATCTCTTTCGGGTCGATACAAATTCTAATAGACCCGTTCGGTTTCCTCACGAGAACGAGCGCGTTCACCCATTCTGACGGACCCTTGTTTCGATGATATTTTTTTTCAAGTTTGTCCAGTGCCTGCTTGAGGGTTTTTCGCAGCGGCAAGGTAATTCGTCTCGTAGGATGAATTACCGGTGTGGTAGTTTTCTTTAGCTAAATCTGATACGGCTTAGGGATCGTCCATTAATCACGTGAGGTTTTTTGGCCACTTTGTGAGATCAAAAACCTCACCACATACACCATGGGGGGGGGGGGGGGGGCTCGAAAAGTGGCAAAAAAACCTCACGTGATTAATGGACGATCCCTTATCTAAACATCCTATTCCGGAGAACACGTCTTCGTATTGTTTTTTCAGCCCGTTATAGCTATTCTCTTCCACTGAATAAATTCTTTTGACGAGGTTTATTTCTTCCGATGTTTTTCGACCAAGTAGAGGTGTTCCCTTAGTGTCAACTACAAAGAACTCGATTTTGTGCCTTTGGCCATTTCTATGGCATGTAACGTTTCATTTGTCTACAACTTTAAGAGCTTCACCCAAATAGCTATTCAATTTCGTATTCGTTTTTTCCATTTCATTTTCTGTGATGTTAACCTTTTTACATATTGGAAGGGGCAGAATGTTCGCTTCTGCGCCCGTATCAATTTTAAATAAGATATTGTGATTGTTGATTCCTAACGTCGCGGACCACCGTTCTTTTCCATATTGAGTTTCGATTTGAGCTATGAACAAGTATTCGTCATTATCGGAATTTTCATTGATTTCATTTATTTGACGTTCGCACTTATTTACATCTTGCTTTTGGAAACACATTACAGCAAAGCGATTTTTCTTTTTACAATTGCTACACGTTTTATTGTACGCCGGATATTTATTTATCGCGTTCGAATACCCGCATTTCGTACACGAAGTTATGGACTTAGCTGTATATGTGTGTTATGCTGTATCGGTGCGGTGGCTCCGCCCCCTGATTACGTCAACCATTGCCGTAGTCGTCAGCGCGTGTTCCATCTCTTGCGATCTCTCTTTGGACTTCTCGATAATGAGACACCGGTCTATCGCCTCCTGAAGAGTTTGCTCGTCGTTTTGGAGCAGTTTCTCCCTTATCGACCCGTCAGCCACCCCGCAGGTGATCATCGTCTTCATTAATTCGGCGTTGAGGTATTTTTTTAAATTCCGTGATAAATTGTTCCAGCGTTCCCC
Source organism: Ophion obscuratus (assembly GCA_964007375.1). Lineage (NCBI taxonomy): Eukaryota > Metazoa > Arthropoda > Insecta > Hymenoptera > Ichneumonidae > Ophion > Ophion obscuratus. The sequence goes on from OZ023314.1 coordinate 40,173,334, forward strand.
CTTCGCGTTGGCGATATGAGAAAAATTGGTACCTTTCGTAAGGCAAATTTTCCTTTGGAGAAAAGTGATCCTCGAACCTTTTTATAAAGATTTGTAACTTGTCCTTATCTGCTTGCGGAATCGTGAACGTCGTGTATATTTTGAAGCCGTCCTCGCCGATATAATGGAGAAGTTGTGCACATTGCTTTGCCTCTGTTCTTTGTTCGCTTCGGATGCGACTAACAAGGAACATCCCTCAGGTGCCCGCTTCCGATTTTGTTGAAACTCATATATGTGATACAGCATCGAAAACTTTGAGACACGAATTTCCTTTTGACTGTGGAAAAACGGATTTAATCGGAGAAGCCATCCCTCAAAGAAAGGCGTATCGAGGGGTGATTTTGCAGTTTCACCTAGAAGCAATCCATCGATCTGAATGAAAAAAAAAAAAAAAACGAAAATTCTTCTAATGAAAAGCGATGAAAAATCCACTATCTAAATGTTAAGACAAAAAAAATTAGGGGGTAAACCACCTCTCAATTTGCCTTTTTTCACCCCACACTTAAGAGGATTTTATGCAAATTAATAAAACAGGTATCATATTGACGGGGAATTAAAATTAAAGTTGATGGGTTTTTGCGATTTGGCGGTATAGCAAATTTTAGGGGGTAAACCACCCCTAACATAAATGTATTCACCATAGTCATTTTTTCTTCGTTTAAAGTATATCCGCTGATTTTAAATATTTTTATAAGCTACAATTTAATGTTTTATCATATTCCAAAATTATTACATTCGTCTTAAGGGGTAACTACCCCTCTGACGAGAACCATCATTGAAGTATCCGCTTTCGATTTAGTTGAAACTCATATATATGGTAAAGCATTGCAAACTATTAAACATGTTTTTTTTTGTATCGGCAGAAAAACGGTGTTAGGGGATGAAACCACCCGTCAAAGTTTCTCCCATAAGCAGTCCACCGATCTGAATGGAACAAAATCAAAAATTCCTTCAATATTGAGCGATGAAAATTCCACTACAAGAGTGTTAATTAGAAATATAATTAAGGGGTAAACCACCCCTCCATTTGCCGTTTTTCACCCCACGCTTAAGAGGGTTGTCTGAAAATTAATAAAACAGGTATCATCTTGAAGGGGAATCAAAATTCAAGTTGACGCGTTCTGCGTTTCAGCGGGACAGCAAATTTAAGGGGGTAAACCACCCCTAACATAAATTTGTTCATCACCGTCGTATTTTCTGTGTTTAACATGTATCCGCGGATTCAAAATATTCTCCCGCGTTTTAAAATTATTACGTTTTAAAATTTTTACATTTTAAGGGTAAACTACCTCTTTTAATTGCTTTTCGTTTGAACTTTTGCAAAAGGTTTCACGAATTTCGTTAAAACTGCTTTCATTTAATCGGTAATATCAATTTTATGTTTGAGTGTGTAGGCATATTCGTTTTGAGCTTTAGGAGCGGTACTTTGGGAGTGGGGACGTGGGGCTACCCATTACTCATAAAACACATATCTTCATATTGTCATAATTATATTTTCGTACTGAAATGTTTCTTCCTCTAATTCAAAAGTTTTCATGAAAGTATCTCCCATGCAAAGATGCAATGCAGTAACAAAAATATCTTAACGATACTATTAATAAAATTCAAATGCTATATATAAATATATTGCGTTTGTTCGTTTTTTTAAATCCGCTTAAAAAAAATCATATGCCGATAAATGTTTACGCTTCGATTCTTAAATGCGTCATTATCCAGAATGCTCCCGTTCGGAAATCTTTTATCTCTGTGTATGAAGTTATACAATCAGCGAACAAAACGATGTTTATTTGCCTACGTATCGAACTTTCTCGACTAACTGCAATAATTAACTCTTCCAACGCGAATATTCTTATCGCATCATGACGCGATAACGATATTTGCGCAAAATTTTTATTCTACGCAGAATTTTTACACTGCGCAAATATTAAACTGTAAGCTATTGTCATCTTGAACTGCAAGACGGTAATCATCCATTACTCGATAATGTGTTTACATTTTCGGGTAATGTGTGACTAGCCTCTGGCAGTTCAAGTTGTCAATAGCTTGCAGTTTTATCGCTTCCTTTATAAGACGGTTAACATTCGGATTCTTCCATTTCACGTTAAAGTGAGCCACAAACAGTATACTGTATGTTGGAAAATACAAATTTCATCAGCAATGAAAGTCAACCCAATAAACGTTATCAAACTTCTACTAGTTACATTTGAAGCTATGGATATTTTACAAACGCCGGTTAACAACGCGGAAATTGAACTTGCGGACAGTTTTGAACAAATTTTGATCAGTTCCATGCAAGACTATAATGGAGTCGAAATGATAGAGGAAGAAACGCTCTCTTTTTAAGAACCATTTAAACAGTACGAAGCCAATGCTGTAGAAGATACCGTATGGCAAAAGGATACTGGTGATAGTGATTCTGACGCCTGTTCCAGTGATGATGTGGTGAACTACAATTATAAAAATAAAGCAGTTCAATACTGGATGTCTGGTAACACAAAAAACTATAGCCTCAAAACCGTCCAACAGAAATATAGATATGTCAAGTCTGAAAGACAATTGCGGCGCTGGGCACATCAGCTGAATAAAGGCGGTACTTATAAAGAAAAATTAGCGCAAATTTCTGAATATACATTTGGGAATATGAAAACTGCTCTAGATGCTGGTGTCATTATACATGATATTGATCTTCAGAAGTGGGCGCTACAAGCCCAAAAGGAGATAGATTTCAATGATGTGCGATTTAAGGCCTCTCATAATCGGCTATGGAATTTTAAAAAACAGCATCGCATTGTATTCAGAAAAATTAATAAATTTGTAACGTGAAAAACTACGGGAGAAAAAGAACTTCTACTGAAAAATGCAAAAAATTTGTCGCCGATGTTGCACCACTGATAAAAAAGTATGGAACGGAAAATGTGTATAATTCGGATCAAAACGGTTTTCATGTGGAAATTCATTCGGCGCGAACTCTTGCAACGGAAGGAGAAAAACAGTTGAATGCGTTGTACACTCAGTTTCTTCAATAACTCACAGTTATACGATTCAGCCTACTATAAGCGCTGAGGAGAAATTACTTTCCCCACTTTTTATCGTTTTAAAGGAGACGAAGGGTGAATTTGGACGATGAGTAGAGAAAGCGCTATTTGAAGCAGAAAACGACTTTGTATTAGCATCCAAATCTGAAAAACTTACTGCTGGTACGTATGCTCACATATTATAATGAATGATTTTTTTTAATATGAAATGTAATTGATGTCAACATTAGTATTTATTTAAAATATTCAATGTGTTTTATGTTAACAGAGCGTTTTAAAACCTGGTTGGAAAAGGTTTTCTTTCCTAACATCGGGAGACAGCGTATTATTGATAGACTCCTGGAGTGGACACTGCCCTAAGGTTGTTCATGAAGCGACACCTCGTGATAAGAAGATAATCCCAATGATTATTCCAAAAGGTACACCTGTTAAGATTCAGCCGCTCGATGTATTTGGATTCAGAGTATGGAGAAATTTCGTCCGACATTTTTCAGACAGTTTAATATTATTAAAATCGGTTATGAATTTGCACTTGAGAAATAATATAATTAAACTGCAATCACTTACAGACAATCAACTCCCATCACCGCGGTATTCTAATCTTTTTAAATATTCATGGTATGAAAGTAATTATATATCTAAAAACCAGAAGATTTTGAAAATCCTGTTACCTTTGGTTTTGGTGAATCGAACACACATTGTGAAATCCCCGGTTGCAATAATTTGGCCATTATCAGATGTGCTTGGTGCAAAAAGTTCTTGTGTTTGAAGCATTTTTTTGACGACTATCATTATTGCAGGAATTAGGAGCCATGATTGTTCATAGTTATCATATGAAAAAAAAGTATATGTCACAAGAAAATGATTTGACGGCATATGACTGCGATACTTTTCACAAGTACTATTGATTGAATCAGCTGATATGATTCCCAAATGAAATATGTCAAAATATATTAAAAACATGTTCGTTTACCTACTGTAAAACCCTCAGTTTCACTAATATGTTCAATTAAATAAACGGTACAATAATAATAATTTATATTCCTCCACAAAACTACGTCGCTGGCTAAATTATCGCTTGATCCAGGCGCATCATCGTTCCGAAATATACGAAGTGAGCCTTATAACTTATTCTGGAAATTATTATAATTAATCATATAGTAGAAGTGTATGTTTATTCCTATGGAGATGCTCAATGGACGTGCATATTAAGATCGGAAGCGTTTCGATACGAAAATATGAGTCTTATGAGTAAGGGGTAGCCCCCATCCCCACTCCCAAAGTACCGCTCCTAAACCAAAAAACGAATATGTCTGCACACACAAACATAAAATTGATATTACCGATGAAATGAAAGCAGTTTTAACGAAATTCGTGAAACCTGTTGCGAAACTTCAAACGAAAAGCAATTAGATGGAGTAGTTTACCCTTAAAATGTAAAAATTTAAAAACGTAATAATTTTAAAACGCGTGAGAATATTTTGAATTTGTGGATACATGTTAAACACATAAAACACGACGGTGATGAATAAATTTATGTCAGGCGTGGTATATATATATATATATATACCCCCTTAAATTTGCGGTCTCGCTGAAACGGAAAAACGCGTCAACTTGAATTTTGATTCCCCTTCAAAATTATATCTGTTTTATTAATTTTCATAAAACCCTTTTGAGCGTGGGGTGAAAAACGGCAAATGGAGGGGTGGTTTACCCCTTAATTATATTTCTAATCAACACTCTTGTAGTGGATTCTTCATCGCTTAATATTCGAGGAATTTTCGATTTTGTTTCATTCAGATCGGTGGACTGCTTGTGGGTGAAACTTTGAGTGGTGGTTTCATCCCCTAACACCGTTTTTCTGTCGATACAAAAAAACATGTTTAATAGTTTGCAATGCTTGACCACATATATAAGTTTCGACGAAATCGAAAGCGGATACTTCAATGATGTTTCTCGTCAGAGGGGTAGTTACCCCTTAAGACGAATGTAATAATTTTGAAATATGATAAAACATTAAATTGTAGCTCATAGAAATATTTAAAATCAGCGGATACACTTTAAACAAACAATAAACGACCATGATAAATAAATGTATGTTAGAGGTGGTTTACCCCCTTAAATTTGCTGGGCCGCCCAAACGCAAAATCCGTCAATTTTAATTTGAATTCTCCTTCAAAATGATACCTGTGTTATTAATTTACATAGAACCCTCTTAAGTATGGGGTGAAAAAAAGGCAAATTCAGGGGTGGTTTACCCCCTAATTTAATTTTTTCTTAATATTTTCACAGTGTATTTTTAATCGCTTTCCATTAGAAGAATTTTCGTTTTTGTTTCATTTAGATCGGTGGATTGCTACTGGGTGAAACAGCAAAATCACCCCTCGACACGCTTTTCTTTGAGGGGCGGTTTCCCCCCTTAAAGCCGTTTTTCCGTAGAAAAAAAATACGTGTCTCAAAGTTTTCGATGCTCTATCACATATATGAGTTTCAACAAAATCGGCGGCGGACACCTGGGGGATGTTCCTTGTGAGTAGTTCTTGAATCTGGCCCGCCGTGTTCGTCAATTTTCTGCCACGTTGTCCGTCATCGACATCAGTGGGACTCCTCTGTATTCGCTTGCCATTGTCTTGCTGTATTCTCATTAATTTCTGGGATGCTCGTTTATCTGATGAGACGTTACTTTGACGAGTTACTTTCACTTTATTTCATTTCGAAATTTTTTATTTTATTTATTTGATTTCTCGCCACGTAATGTCTTCAACGACCGACTGCGCCATGTTATGTTAGGTATAAGGTTTGGCGATTAACGTGACACATGTGTTCTCTTTCGTGTCTCAGATCGAACTCCTTTATTTTCTGGCTCCGTAGTGCGTGGGGGAAGCAGCTCAGGCCCGTACACACTGCCTGCTGTTCTCCTGTACATACATCTCTTTACAGCTGGGAATAGATTTCAGAGTTTTTCTTTCCGACAATCCGATCTAACTATCGGAAGGCATTCGTGCCATACATTTTTTTCAACATGCAATGCACATCTGATCCGACTATCGGAACTCGGATGTTTTTTGTATGTTCAAATGAATGTAATGCACGAGTGCCTTCCAATAGTCGAATCAGACTGTCGGACCGGATGGTCGGAAAGAAAAAATCGGACGTCTTTTCCCAACCTTTGGCTGCGAATAGACGCCCGATTTTTTCACATAATTTAACCGGTACGACCCGTACAGGTAGTGTACGACCTGTGCAGTAGAGGTACAAGTACAATAGATGCTAATAAATGTCGCTCTATATGGGTACAGAGACGTACTGCACTGGTACCGTGGAGGTACCGTACAAATACGATAGGTGCTAATAAATCTCACTATGCGAGTACAGTATGTGTACGGCACTGGTGCCGTGGAGGTACCGAACAAGTACAATATATGCTAATAAATCTCACAAAATGTCTACAGTAGACCTACTGCACTGGTACCGTGGAGGTACCGTAGCCGTACAGTACTTGTAGGGTGGAGATACGCCGTATCGATACTGTGACGGTACATTTGCGGTCCAACATACCGTACGGTTTACCGCTAACATATCAGTGTCATACGCAAGTACACGTGGTGGCCAGAGTACCGAAACGGCGCACTCCACGTGAGCAGTACATCTGCGGTACGTGGTTATCTGCGTGGCACCATTACACTACCAACCTTTTTTCCAATTCGTCATTCGATTTTCGTCTCTAGTTTGTTTTCTCTCGTTACCACTTTTTTCCCGTTCGTTGTTACTTTTTATTGGGAATTTGAATTTTTTCGTTTGCAGGTCCGTCTCGTAACGGGGCTTGGTCGTTTCACGGAGATGAATTACGTCTTCCAAATATTGAAGGAAAATGACCAGTTCGAATTCTTGTTGGGCAAGGGCCTTGATAAGGTGAGATATTCGAATGACCGAAAAAATGATTTTTCGGATATCAATTATCGAGGATTGAATAAACTATAATAATATAGCTTGTTGGTCATAAATTGACGTGCAATTTAAAAATATACATAAGGTAATAAAAAGGAATTGGTAACAAATTGATACGCAATATTGTCAATAAACAAAGGCAATAAAAATATGTAGCAAAAACAAGCATCAATGCGCCGATAAGTTGATATTTTATTAACCAACTGTTCATGACAGATAATTTTGTTAATGAACTATGATAATAACAATTTTAAACAACGAACTTCATTGAAATTTAATATGTTGAAATTTGCATTTGTTAGTAAATAATATCGTTATTTATTTCGTTTTAAATTATTGTATTGACATTTATTCTTGAACTGATAAGTTATTGATAACAAATATTAAATTTTATAAAAAGTCTCAAACATTTCAAGAGTTTCTATTTTTAATACGTTTTTTTTTTTAATTTTACCAACAATTGTTAATAAACAATTCACATGCAGTTTTATCAACAGAAAAAAAAGCAAAAAATAACCTAAAATGAGATTCCCACTGATGGATCGGCGCGGCGCGGCGCACAGTAGGGCAAAATCCCAAGAAGCTGGCCAAAATTCGAAAACGTTATAAATTTGGCTGAAAATCAGTACTCGGGGGTTTTCGGGGTCGCTGATTATGAATCCGAAGTCAAAATTATAAATAAAAACAAAATGGCGGATTTGACATGAAACGTTTTTATAGAGTAAGTAAAAAATAGATACATATGTTGTATAATACGATGAAAAAAATAAAATCGGTTGATTCAAAATTCACGTGGCGCAAAGATACGTGGCGCAACTAATAATAGAACTACTTCTGGGAGCAACGATTTTATGTTTTTGTAAGGCGATTCGCGCAAACTTTAAATAAATGGATCGGATATTAATAATAAGCGTAAAATAATGTCTTCCCTTGATTTGGCTCGGGAACACGTTCTTGCAAAATCTTCATGAAACTTTTTACCGTATTTATCAGTAGGCACTTGGGCGTCTTCAGACATTTGTCCTATCGGCAATACCGATGAGTTTATCACTTCTGTGCCATGAATCAATACCTTATGTACCGAAGTTCGCATGTAGAACCACGGATTTAACTGCACAAAGTAGCCCGCTGTCTGTAAGGCATATTGATGAAATTTTATGAAATCCATTTCATGGCCACTCGAAATTGTCTGCAATATGACATGGAAACGCTTAATCAAGTCCTCACCAACCCCTGTAATAGCAGCAGAAATGATTGAGTTTCCGAAAAGTCGTTGGGCGGTATTCCCATCATTCGAGCTACCGAAACTAGGCTTTGGTTGATCGACTATTAAACCAAATTCGATACGGAAACCCTTCTGTATATTTGTTTTTCGGATTATTATTTGTTCCTTTTCTTTATCACTAAGCGCTTGCCACTTTTTAATTTCAAGCTTATATGCTACATGCAAACAACATTCGAAAAACCGTATTCATGCATGCAAAGTTGATAATCCAAACTGTAAATGATCTTCAGATATTTCCTTTTCTAGAAGTGCATCGATATTGTTAAAGTCTTTCGAAGTTACTTTGCATAAATAGCATCGTTGAGTAGACGTATTAAGCGTGGATAGCATTGCAAACTTTACCGTCTGCCATGGTGGAAGCAAGTCGGAAAAAAACTCTTATTTGTTTTCCATCTAAGATTTTTTCAAAAAGGACAAGATTGTTCTCTTGCTGTTTAATATAACCCATTTCCTCATGAGTTCCATCATCATTGGTGAACTTCTGCTTGTACGTACTTTGGCCAGAAGTGCCATCGCAGCCCCACTTACAAATTGAATTCAAGCTGCTAACATTTTCAGGATACAAACTTTTGATAACATCCATTTGTGTTGATAATATTCTATCAGCTGTGAGTCAGCAAAGCCTGCAATTTTACCTCGGCACTACATTCATTGACAGAAATGTCTGACTTAGGCGGATAACATTTGAGCTTTGCTTGATATGGCAATTTATACGGTGGAAATAAATTACACCTGTTCTCTTTGCTTCTACTACGAAACCCTTGATATTGTGGTTTCGATAATTTTAGTTCCACTATGAGCGACAGAGCGGCATTGGCAGATAAAGTCGTTTCTTGAATCGCATGTATGGACTCCTTATACTTCTTAGCTTTAGATGGGCTCCCCAATCCCATATCACGGACAACTTTCGCAGCATCCCTGATTTGCCAGATGAACGAAGGCTCATTTGAGTCTCATACGTCAATTCTCCATACTATGTCTTGCGCGTAATTCTTCAGGCCTCCTTCGCTTTGTCCGGTCAGTAGACTTTGAAAATTGTGAAGAAGGTTGACCCAAATTATGGGATTTTTCTGAAGATTGTTTAGTTTCCTCGAAACAAACGAACACGCTCGACCATTCAAAATATTTTTGCAGAAATTTGCCTTTAGTTTTTGATGCTTACTACCACTTTTTACACAAGTCATGCAACAACTTGCGGACGACAGGTTTTGCATTGTCTGATAGAGCAAAGTGGTGTTACAATTTAGCAGACATGAAATTTTCGATTACTGCATATGTTTCAGTCGCTTTGTCATTCAAATGACCTTTCAATACCAAAAAAATTTCCTCATTTGTCAGGCAGCATGCTTCACGTTCATTAGTGACAGATTCTAAAATTGGAAATTATAATATCTATATAGATGGATGATTCCATATTCAACCTCGTTACTATTATTTATTCCATAATATTATTTGAAAAGAAAAAGAGGATATTTATGAAAGTGAATTACGTATCATAGAACGCAATACAATGAAGAGCGCAAACAAATTCAAGAAAAAGAGCAAAATCTTCCGCGTCGTTAATGTACGAAATTCAGACAACTATATTTTACATTGCAAAAACTGGCACCAATGATACAATGGCAGCTAGAGGCAGCAAGTTTTAATTTGTTTTTCATTCAATAATAGTTCCATCTACAACATGCGATCGGTCAAGTCGGAGAACTCTATAGAACTTATAAACTTTTCTCTATGTGTTTAAAATTTTCCGTTGTATTGTTCTGTTCATTTTCGTACAAATGATTCGTTTATTGCTATCGCATAAACTATTATTATCAATTTTGTGTTTATTCTATTATTAGTAATTGAAATCGATTGATATTTAGGGATTTGGCGTCCTCTTGAATATAGCGTTGAAATATTTGCTTACTGCACGACGCGTTTAGCTCGATTGAGAGTCTCCTTTCAAATGTCGCACAGTAGCAGGTATAAGGGAGAGGACGCGCTGAAGCCTGGAATTCGACTTTCAGACCCTTACCTAACCTAACCCATGACTACAAATTAGACGAAAGTAAACTCTATTTTTCGACTTTTGGCCAGCTTTGTGGGATTTGGGCCCACTGTGCGGCGGTCGCGGTTCGGCTCGGGCGGTACTTCAAGTTAAGCAGCGGCATGTCCGATTCTCGCAGTGGTGGCCGCTTAGCCTAACTTAGAAGTCACGTTGCATTAGCGACGGACAGATAGGGAGTGATTAAATGAGCCACGGTCTACTGTCGATAAACGAGTAATTATTCTTTTCATCGTCAAGCTAATTATCCTTTTTTTGTTTTCGCAGATACCCGGATTGAAAACGGCTCTCCTGGAGTTTTGCAAGCGTCAATGTCCCGGTGACAAGGAAATGTTCACTCTGATTGCGTTGCACTTTACGCTGTACAACGAGATCGCGTACAAATGGGAGAGCGAGGCGATAGAAATAATGAACGAGATAGTAGCCGAGGCGCGCAAGAATTCACCCAGGAACGCGACGGGCCTTCAAATACCGCTCAGAATCACAAGAAACGAGACCGTCGAGAAGCAGCTCCAAGTTGTAGTTGAAAATTTCACTCATTCTACCGAATATTATCTACAGGTGAGTAATGATAATAATAATGATAATAGATTTTATTGCTCCGGGCAAGGCACTTCCTCAGTTTGCACTGGAAAATATTCACCTACCCCCGGGGGTTAGGCTCGACTTTAATCTAGACCGGAACTATAATGCTGGGCGGCACTCGAGGGCTCCGACACGACCTTGACTGCCGCCCAGGCAATAAACCGAGAAAAAATTGAAATATCGGTCTGTGAGAGCCGCTCCTTCAAGTCAGAGGGTGAGCGGCTACGGCATTCCACAATCGTGTTGCCTGAGTAAACGGAGGGATCCGGGTATGACCGCCTTCTATATCCGACCTGCAAGCAACCAGACTCTGGTACACGGGTACGCCAGCGAAGCCTCACAAAAGACTCCTTCACTGCAAGATCAGCTGGGCGGACACACACCGAGCATGAGTCTGCCCACGTACTGCTGAGTCAGGAAAGTTTGCTCGACCGCCCCGATAGCCCGCCGACGTCGAGACTTGAGCTACCGAGCGACGGAGTCTGTTGGCACGGCGCCACGCCGGCGGAACTCCAAGCCGAGCGTCTCTGCCACATGATCTGCCTCCTTATAAAGAAATGCCTCCACCCGATGAAGCTCATGCTGGTGCACGATCTCCAGGAGCGGGTCCAAACTCCCCATTACATCGCTTGCTATTCCGAGGACAATGCGGTCATGAAGACACTCCAATGCTAAGAGCCCGCTCCCACCGCTCTGACGAAGCATATAAAGGCGTGGGCTGGACGATCGAGGGTGTATACTCCGCTGGATGTTCATTATCTTGCGTGAGCCAATCTCCAGCTGTGTAAGCTCGTTTCTATGCCATTTGACGGTGCGAAATGAGTAGAGCAGGACCGGAACAGCGAACATATTGGCGGCAGTGATTTTTTTTTTCCAGACAGATCTGATTTCTAGATTCGTCTTAGACGCCCCCTATAGTCGCTGCAGAGGGCCTCCTTGGCACCCTCAGCGTCTTGTATAGAGTGTTGCCAAGGTACCCGTAAGACCCTCCAGTGTGCTGGTGTTTGAAGATGTTCCGGTCCGCAGCCGAACATCAGCCGCGATACTTCTGCTCTCGCTCTCCTAAGATGCGCACTTGTCCAATCCTAAATACATACGAGCCACCCGCGTGTACGTTGCTACGATATTGAAGAGGAGCTTAAGCCGCCCCGCCCCGGGAGTACTGCGGGCTCTGGGTGCACTTGACTCCACAGGGCCCGCAACCTTGCCATGAACTCCCGCCGCGATGGTACGCTATCCCCCCAGCAGCCGATGAAGTCCTCCTTGAGTTCCTCCGTTCACTCGAGTCGCCGATTTCGAACCGTGGTCGTTGCCGTGGATCGTATCTAGGTGCCCCTCCCAACTGATCCTTGGTCCTCATCCGAGAGGGACCGGTTGCGGGGGGCTTGCCTAGGTTGTAACGGGTCGGAATTTGTTACAATTAAATTTATTTCTTCGGGACTCGATCAGTAAAGAAATTTGTTGAGCCTCTGTTCTTTTGTGGTATTTTATAATAAAATATTATTTATTCAGCTTATGACTCGATCTAATATAAAAGATTGATGTTTACAAGTGTTTTGTGTTTCGCGTGCAGCGTTATGTGTGTATTGCTCCTCCGTCGGTCAACTACTCGGCTCGCGGATTAACTCAGATGGTACGGATGTTTGAACGTGATCGTTCTATCGTAAGTCTATCCTTCTCTTCCCCCTCTCCTTGGCGTACTGGCGCTCGCGGTGTGATTAGCTACGGTGCTCGGAGTCCGCTGGGCTTTCTTAACAAGGGGACCTTACAGGCTGGGCTTTTCCTAACAAGGGGACCTTACAGGCTGTCACTCACGAATTTTGATAAATCTCAGATATGTTGTAGAGGGACCCACCCTGAGTACCTGAGTAAACGGGTTTTATACAACGCTCTTTAGTTTTCAAGAAAAAACGTTCGAAAGTTTAGCTCGTAGCTACTAGTAGCTACTATACCGGTACGGTTGCACCTTTGTCGAACCAGCGGGCGCGGCCCAGTAGGCAAGGTTCCCGGCTCTGACGCTCGAGGTCCAGGGTCCGAGTCCCGTGATGGCGTTTTTTTTTCACAAAATATAAATCAATTCGATGGATGATGCAAAACCGTCTAATTATTTATTATAATTTTTTTATTAAAAATTTTGTTTATTCATTTTTTAAATTTTTTACTTTTCATTTTATTTAATTATTTATTATTATTTTATTTTTCACGCAGAAAAAAAACAGAGGAAGAAATTATAACATATTTCACAAGAAACTGCAGTTTATTATTTTTCATTGCAATATACAGGTTTTTCTTACTCGCTATCACTGTGGTCGCTCGTTACATCAGAACAATATTGCGGGTGGTATTTGTCGTAAAAGCAAGCAAAACACAAGACCAAAGAGCAACGCGCACATTATATAAAAGCTATGGCCTTGCAGGCACACGGAGTTTTGAGCAGCGTTATTTGAAAGCATACTTGATTGACATTTAAAAACACCTGTCTTTCCTCAATTAATTTCGATGCAAGCCACGCATATTTAATCATCGGCGCCAAAGCAGGTGCGCTTAATTGATGAAGAATTAAAAAAATCAATCTGTATGGAATCTTCCATTCACGCAATTTCTCTGTTATTTTTTAACAAATCGGGAGCATTTTGTATTTGTTTTGTCGGCGTGCACTTGGGCGGTATAACTTTAATACTGCATGTACATGCCTTCTTCTCGTCTACAAAGATGTGTAGTTTTTAAATGTCAATCAAGTATGCTTTCCAATAACGCTGCTCAAAACTCCGTACGTCTGCAAGGCCATAGCTTGTATACAATGTGCGCGTTGCTCTTTGGTCTTGTGTCTTGCTTGCTTTTACGACAAATACCACCCGCAATATTGTTCTGATGTAACAAGCGACCACAGTGATAGCGAGTAAGAAAAACCTGTATATTGTAGTGAAGAATAATAAACTGCAGTTTCTTGTGAAAGATGTTATAATTTCTTTCTCTCTTTTTTTTCTGCGTGAAAAATAACATAATAATAAATAATTTAAAAAAAATGCAAAGTACAAATTTAAAAAATAAATAAAAAAATTAAATAAATATATAAAATAATAATAAATAATTAGACGGTTTTGCATCATCCATCGAATTTATTTATATTTTGTGAAAAAAACGCCATCACGAGACTCGAACCCTGGACCTCGAGCGTCAGAGCCGGGAACCTTGCCCATTGGGCCACGCCCGCTGGTTCGACAAAGGTGCAACCGTACCGGTATAATAGCTACTAGTAGCTACGAGCTAAACTTTCGAATGTTTTTTCTCGAAAACTAAAGAGCGTTGTATAAAATCCCTTTATTCAGGTACTCCGGGTAGGTCCCTCTACAACGTATCTGAGACTTATCAAAATCCGTGAGTGACAGCCTGTAAGGTCCCCTTGTAATAAGATCGATCGTGGCGCGCTTGATCCCGGTACGGCGCACTTCCCCCTCTTTTCCTACCATCGCTCATGGCGCGCGATGTCAAGCGCGTTCTCGGGCTACGCACCGTCCCTGAGTCCCCCTTCTCTAGAGTTCTGTGCTTCTGTCCGTGTGATGTCTGAATTCGCGATGCCTCTCCGACCTTCAGGTTTTCCTGATACTTTCAGAGATCCTCGCCGATATTTTTTGTATTATACAGGTGCGCGCGTGTGTGTGTGTGTGTGTGTGTGTGTGTGTGTGTGTGTGTGTGTTGTCGCCTCGAAATCCTGATACCTCCTCGCCCTTTGTGTTCTCCCAATACTCATTTTATATCTATCATCTCGTAAGTTATTCCTCCTCCTTTTATTCTTGATGTTTTTTGGTGACCTCTTTTTTATTCTTATAACTCTCTCTGCTTTCGTATTGGTAGACTAAAAAACTATGTCTGAGATTCGTCTTCTCTTCTTTTTGTCTCTTAAATGTTCCCTCTCTCAACTTTCCACTCCAATAAGGAGATACTTTCCTGAGCGGCACTTTTCGATCCACAAAGGGCGACAGAAATCACGTTCCTCCCAATTTCCTCCTCTTTTATACTCATGTTTTATTGTATATTGTTCCCATTCCCTTACCAATTACCCATCGTCCCCTTTATTGTTCACCTTTTTTCTTACTTTAAATAAATTTTGCTTCCCCTTTTTTATTTTTTTAAATTGTATCTGCTACGGCGAAGGCTTCGCTAATTGTAGCTTCCATGTACAGGGATTTCCCCTTTTCACATTTCCCACCATTTTCTCCAATTCACATCCCTAATCGATCCCCACCTTGCGGCCGCAGCCGACTTTCCTCTCTGTATCGCATTCACCACATTTTCTGTCATGGGCATAGGAAAACTGCGGAAAACCTATACCAATACAGCCGGACACGAGTTTGCTTCCCACCCTCGGAACTAGTCGCGTTTCGTCGAGAAATAGCTCACAGGCTACAACCATACACACCCGACACACACACGTACCGGTCCGTGTGCGCGACATCTGTGTAGAACTGGAGCTACGTCACCCCTGTGTTTTTATTTCTCTCCGAAACTACGAGACGGTTATTCGAAGCCGCGACCTCCCGATGTGTTGATTTCAGAGGCAAGCACGCTAACCACTAGACCAACACATCGCTTTTATTTCCCCTTTTTTGTTGCTTTCTTTGTTTTCTTTCCAACATCTTTTCCCCCTTCCCTTTATTACTACCTATCGTTCCTTTTATTGTTAACTTTTTATACTGTTTTTGTTTCTTTTCTGTTTTTTCTCTCCCTCGTCTTTCTTCCGGCTTATTGCTTTGTGACCTTGTACATTGCTTGTGTTCACTTCTGTCCTTAAAGGCCGTACCTGTCCACTTGAGTTGTTATGATTTGTTATTTCCCCTCCCCGACTCTCATTATGGGTTGGTTTGTTTGAATTTGTGGTGGGAGTATCGCGCCTGAGATGAACCTGTACGTCTCAAGGTGTTTGGCCTGGCACATTTAAAAATAATGTTGATAATAGTAAAAAAAACATTAACGATAATAATAAGAATAATAAGCACAAAAAAAATAATAGGAGCCATAATAAATATTATAATTTAAAGAATAATAATAATGGAAATAATAGCAATGATGTTTGAAACATAAAAATAATAATGCTGATGAAAGCAGATAGAGAACATTATCGTAATTGTTCAATATTTGGAGCAAAAATATGTTTTTACACTTCTCAAATTTGTTTTTTATATTTATATGTTGTGTGGGTACGTTTACATTCTATTCGCGGTGTTCATTTCTTTTTAGTGAAAAAACTTCATTAAATTCTGTTAATGTTGCAACCATATGTGATTTTTTACATTTAGGTAATATTTTTTCTCGGTGTTTGTAAGATATATTTTAGTTGAATTTGTCAAAATGCAGAGAAAGTTTCTATATTATTTTTATTTAAAGTTCCTATCACATTTTTGAATACTCTTTTCTCTAAATATTTTGTACTGTTTCTTTAAAAATAATATTGGAATTCCAAAACAAAATAATATTTTTCGTCAAAGTTTGCAAATATGGATAACTTTTTTCCTTCGTTTTTTTTTTTCATTTTAGATTTTTTAAATATTTACGCGTTTCGTTTTCCTTTTTCGTCTAGTCTGTGAATTTCTTCCCGCTTTCAATTATTTTTCCTTTGAAATAATAAGATTTGTTTCCCTCAATTTATAGAAATAAAAACAAAATGTCTTTTTTTAAAGAATATGTTTGTTCATATTATAAACCTGTCTGTTTCTCTTTTTCAAATCTGTTTTTTTTCAACGCTTTTTTTCGTCTGTTTTCTATTTAAAAAATTACAAAAAAAAAACAAAAAAAAATCGACTTCCGTTTCCGGAGTGGATGAGAGAGAGCGTGTGTGAGACAGCTGGGAAGGAAAGAGGGGAAAAGTGAGTGTGAGGGTGGTAGAAAAAAGCGAAAGTGAGGTGAACGGTGAAGGGGAAAGTGGGGAGTGTGGTGGAGAAGGGAAAAACAGGGCGACGGGAGAACTAAAGAAGAAAGAGGAGGTGAAAGGTGGAAGCGAAGTTAGAAAGGAAGGGCGAGGGAGAGGCGGTGAGGCAGAGAAAACGGGAAGGGAAGGAGAAGGCGAGTGGAGTCGGTGAGACGGCAGCGGCAGAGGACGGCGGAGATAGGAAGCGGTTGGAGAAAGGAACGAGGCGAGGCAGGTAGGTAAAACAGGGAGGCGGTAAAGGACTCGACGGGTAAGGAGAATAGGAAGGTATGGGCGATGAGGGAGAAGGTAAGGAGGAGCGCGAAGAGGCGAGGGGGCGAGTGGGGGAGGCAGGGAGAGAGGAGGAGGAGATAGCAAAAAGGAAGGGAAGGAAAACGAACGCGGAAAAGCTCCGCATGGAAAGAAGCACGAGCGTGGGGGAGATAAGCGAATTATGGAAGAGGAAGAGGGAACGGACGGAGGAAAAAGAACAGGAGGGAGAGGAGGCTTTTCAGAAAACCAGAAAGGTACAGAGGTCGCCAGAAGGAGGGCGACAGGAGGGGGGAGGGCTGGAGGGGATGATCGCAGCAATGAGGCAGGAGGTCAGGAGGGGATTGGCGGAAGTAAATGCGGAAGTGCAGGGGTAAGGAAGGAAAGTCGAGGAGGAACTAGGGAGGATGAGGGGAGAGATGAAGTTTGGAGAGGAAAGATGGAGAAGAGAAAAGGAGGCGATGGAAAAAAGAATAAGGGAAGTAGAAGGGAGGATGAAGAAAGTAGGGGAGAAGGAGAAAGAGATGGAAAAAATCGGGGAGAGACTGAGAGAGCTGGAGAGCGCAGAGGGAAGAAGAAAGGAGGGGGGAGAAGAGGGGAAAGAAGAGTGGTTAAGGGGAGAGAAGGGACAGACGGAGAGGAGGGAACAGGAAATGGAAAGGAAAATGGAGGGAAGGGAGAGGGAGGAAAGACGAAGGAACTTCATCATAAGGGGAGCGACGAGGGAAGGAACGACAAGACAAGCGGTGGTGGAGGTGCTGAAGAAGATAGGAGCGGAAGGGAGAGTGGAAAGGGTGAGAGAGTTGATGAATGGGACAGGACAAGGAAAGGAGAGAATGGAAGAAATAGAGGGGAAGAAGGAGGTGATGAGGAGGAAAAGGGAATGAAGAGGGAGGAGAGAAAGAATAGAGGACGATTTGACATGGAAGGAAAGGAGGATGCAGTGGAGACTGAGAAGAATAGGGGACGAAGAGGAAAGGAAGGGGAAGAGGGTAAAGCTGGGGTACGGGAAGGTGATAATAGAGGGGGTCACGTGGTTCTGGGACGAGAGTAGGGAAGTACTGAGGGACTGGAGGGGAAAGGAAAGAGAGACGGAAGAAGGGGAGAGAAGAAGACAAGAGGAAAGGGAGGCGGTAGGGAGTATAGAACAGCCAAAAAACGGGTAGAAAAGGGGAAAGGAAAGAGGGAAAAAAAGAAAAGAAAAGAAGGAGGGAGCTGGAAGGTGGCGTTTTGGAACGTAGCGGGTCTCACAAACAAGGACAAGGAGTTTTGGAGGGGGCTGGAGGATTGGGAGGTGGTGGTGATGGTGGAGACATGGGTAGAGGAAAAAGGATGGGATAGAATAAGAGAAAGGCTTCCTAGGGGATACACGTGGATGACACAATGGGCGAGGAAAATAAATAGAAAAGGGAGGGCAATGGGAGGGATGGTGATAGGGGTGAGGATGGAGATGAAGGCGGAAATAAAGGGAGAGAGGAGGGAGGAAGAGGGGATAATGGCGGTAAAGGTGGAAGCAAGGGAGGACAGATGGACCATAATTGGGGTGTATGTGAACGGGGACACAGAGAGGAAAACGGAGAAATTAAAAGGATGCATGGAAAAGCAGGAGGAAGGAGGAAGGGTCATAATCGGAGGGTATTTCAATGCGAGGACAGGAGAAGAGGGAGGAGGAGGATGGGAGGATAAGGGGGAGGAGGAGGAAGGCAGGAGATCAAAAGACAAGACGGTAAATACGGAAGGGAGGAAGTTAATCAAGGTGCTAGAGGAGACGGGGTGGGAAATATTAAATGGAAACATAGAAGGGGACGAAGACGGGGAATTCACATACACAGGGGGGAGGGGGGAGACCGTAATAGATTATGTGTTGGGGGAGAATGAAACGAGGGAAGGGGTAGAGAGCATAAGGATACGGGATAACGTTGAGTCGGATCATCACCCAGTGATAGTGACGATGAAAAGAGGAAAGCGGGAAAGAAGAAGACAGGGGAAGGGGGAAAGGAGAGCAGGGTGTGGCAAGTGGTCGGAAAGGATGAAGGAGAAAAATGGGAGAAGGATAGAGGAGGCAGGAGTGGAAGGACGAGGGGTCCAAGAAGTGGTGAAAGAAATAACAGGGAAAATGAAGGAGGCCATGAAGGCAGGCGAGGAGGAAGTGGGCAAAGAGAGGAGAGCGACGAGGGGAGGGTGGTGGGATGAAGAATGCAGGGAGAAGAAGGGGGAGATGAGGGAAGAGCTAAGGAAATCGAGGAAAGGAAAAAGCACAAAAGAGCGTTATAGAGAAAAGAAAAGAGAGTACGGAAAGTTGGGCAAGAGGAAGAAGGAGGAGGAAAGAGAAAGGAGAATAAGAGAGATAGCGGAAGCGAAGACGGAGAACAAGGTGTGGGAAATAGTGAATAGGGGAAGAAAGAAAAGGAAAAGAGTGGAGGAGAAAATAAAAGCGGAAGAATGGAAAAGATATTTTATCGAGTTATTGGGAGGAACGGAAGGAAGAGAGGAAACGGGGGCAGAGAGAGAGAGAGAAGAGGAGACACGAAGGAGAAATTAGGGAAAGAGGAAATAAGGAAGGCGGTCGAAAGGGTCAAGGAGGGAAAAGCGATGGGAGGAGATGAAATCCCAAATGAAGCATGGAAATGGGGAGGGGAGAAGGCGATAGAGTGGGCATGGGAAATCTGCGGGAAGGTATGGAGGGGGGAAGGATGGCCAGAGGAGTGGAAGGCGGGGATAATTGTGCCAATAATAAAAAAGGGGCAAGGAACGAGGGTAGAGGAGTACTGGGGGGTGACGTTGTTGCCCTCGCTGTACAAGATTTATGCGGCAGTATTGGCAAAAAGATTAGAAGAAGAAGTGGAAAGGAAAGGAGCGGTGACACAAAACCAGACCGGCTTCAGAAGGGGAATGGGAACAATTGACAACATCTACGTCCTGAATCACGTAATAGGAAGGCAGGTGGAGAAAAGAAAGGGAATGTTGGTGGCGCTCTTCATCGACCTGAGAGCGGCCTTCGATTCAGTAGACAGAAAAGAATTGTGGAAGGCGTTAGAGAGGAGAGGAATAAGGAAAGGGCTAAGGGAAAGGATAAAAGAAATATACGAGGAGACGAAGAGCAGGGTGAGGGTAGAGGGGGGAGACAGGAGAGGAATTTTGGACGGAGAAAGGGGTAAGGCAGGGATGCCCGCTAAGCCCGCTCCTGTTCAATGTTCTGACGGCGGATCTCGAGGAGGAATTGAAAAAAGGGGAATGGCGGGGGATAAAGATAGGGAGGGAGAAGATTTTCTCACTAGCGTACGCGGGTGACGTGGCGATGCTGGCAGAAAGGAAGGAGGACATGCGGAACATGATTAGGAGACTGGAGAGGTATTTCGAGGGCAAGAAGCTGGAGGTGAACGTGGGGAAGACTAAGGTGATGAGGTTCAGGAAAGGAGGGGGGAGGTTTAAGAAAAATATATGGAAATGGGGAGGGGAAGAGCTGGAGGAAGTGAGGGAATTCAAGTACCTAGGGTACATGTTCAGGAGGAACGGGGGGCCAGAGGGGCACATGGAAGACAGGGTGAGAAAGGCGGGAACAGTGATGAGGCAGGTGTGGGGAATAGGGAAAAGGGAATTTGGGAAAGACGTGGGGAGGAGGATGTGGTTGTTCGACACCTTGGTGTGGACGGTGATGGGCTACGGAGCAGAGATCTGGGGATGGGAAGAAAGAGGGGCGATGGAAGCGATGCAGGAGAGATATGGGAGGTGGGTATTGGGGCTCGACTGGGGAACACCAGGGTATTTGGTGAGGGAGAAGCTGAAAAGGGACAAGATAAGAACGAGAGCAGGTAATATGAGGAAAAGCTAAGGAAAGGGGGAGGGAGCGAATGGGCAAGGAAGTGCTGGGAGGAGATCAGGGAAAGGGAGAGAAGAGGGGATCAAAGGAGATCGAAATGGGAGAAAGGCAGGGAGGAGTTTAGAAGGATTGGGGGGGGAGGGAAGAAGAAGAACAGGATCAAGAAGAGCAGGGGTACGAGAGGAAGGAGGAGGAGGATAGAGAAGAGCAGAAAAGGGAAAGGTGGGAAAAGATAATGGAGTCGAGATACAACAGATGGTACAAGGAGGTAACAGTGAGAGGGCTTCCAGGGTACCTGAAGGCGGGATGGGGGGAAGAGCGGTATAGGAGAGTGGCAAGATTCAGGATGGGGAACGAGATGAGAGAAGGAAAATACTGGGAGAAGGAGGAAGAGAGGGAATGCAGGATATGTGGAAAAGAGACGGAATCGTGGGAACACGTGGTGGATAGGTGCGGAGGAGGAGATGGGGAGGAAAGAGGGATAGGAGAAAGGATAATAGAGATCTTGGACGAAGAGGGCGGGGGGGAGGAATGGATAAAGAGACTGGAAGAGAGGAGGAAGGAAACGGAAAGGGAGGGAGGGGAAGGAGGAGAGGAAGAAACGGAGTGAAAGAGCAATGGAGTGAGAGGAGGAAACGGAAGTCGGACGGCGGGGAGAAGGGAGAGAGGAGTAGCATTAAGGAAGCGAGCGAGATAAAGATAAGTAGGATTAAGGCGGTGCGGCGTAGGCGGCGGAGAGAGAGAGAGACAGCGGCGAAATGGATGTATGATAGGTTAAGTAGAATAAGGAAAGTGTAAGGAAGAATGTAAGGGAAGAGGGGAAACGGAGGTCTTTGTAACCCTACGGGGAACGAATAAAGCATACATACATACAAAAAAAATCGTTCTAGTTTTTCAATTCCAAGATGCTTTTTTACCTTTTTTTTTAAATCGAGTACTTGGAATTTATCAGATTGGCGCACGTTTCATTCCGAGTTGGAATATTTCCGCCCGACTTTAAATCTTTTTTTATTTTCCAGATATTTTTTTTTGTTGTTATAGTTATTCTATTCTGTTAATATAAATTTTCAAATATTCTATCTTCTGTTTTTTAATTTGGCATCGAGGGCTCAATTGACCCCTTTCCTATCACTTCCTACCCCCACTTCGCTAATCTAACCTAACATTCCGTTGCGTCCACAGCCGTCTTAAGCTATACTGCATTTGCCAAGGTTACGGAGAAACTGTGCAAAACCCGTACCGGCATGGACATATTATTCTGATTCGCTGGAGCACCGACTTTGAACTTGAGTATTTACACAAAGGCATCAAAAGTATGGGTCTTCCACTCACTGGTTGATGTGCCAGCAAGTACACGGCTAAGCGGTCACCGCTCCCAGTATTGGCCATGCATAGCACTGCCTAACTGGGTGTACCGCCAGAGTCGAATCCTGACGCAGAAGCCCATCTACCAGTGTCGGTTTTTTTTTTACATAAATTTACCGATTTCAAAACAGAATTCCTCATTATTTTCAATTGAGATTTTATTTCCTTCTATTTGATTCCATTGTTTGTTCGGATTTAGAGCGAAAAGCGAAGAGCGTTCTGTTGTGCCCTGAAAGACAGGAAGTTTCATATTGCTAACGCATGAGGTTCAAAGACCCCAAGCGACGACATCGGGCTCGATATTTCACAAGCCCGATATTCCGCTCGACTCAGCCGAAAAAACACTGAATCACAATCGAACGATTCGAACGTTCTCGAAGGAATGGTTGTGAAAACCCGAGTTAACAATTAGCCGACAGAATTAATCGAACGGCAGTCTTTGGCAAGAAGCCGGGGAGGTCGGTCTGAAGGCATAAAAAAGAATCGTAATATTGTTGCCTAATTTTAAATAAAATATTAGTTGTTCAAGTTGCAATATCCCGAGTTGGAGATTTACTCGGAACGGGGAAAGTCCCCACATACCCCCGCCCTCGAGCATCCGACAACCCACGGTGTCAACTTACTCGAGAGCGAAATTCCGTGCTCTCCGCGCATCGTCAGACGCCGGGGCACAACATTGGTGGCAGCGGTGGAATTCCCGCAATTGGGGATACCACAACTTTGCATTACACAACTTCAAAAAAAAAAAAACAAAAAAAAAGAAGAAGAAAACATCCTATCCAACGTAAAAAATAAACTAAACGCAGCAAGTGCTGGAAAGGAGGTCAACGAGTAATCCGATCGACGACCGTCGAAACGGACAAATAAAAAAAAAATTCAAATGCAAATGCTCGAGTCAACCGTACAGAGCTGTCCAAAAGCAACCAGATCCCGAGGATCATCGATACCAGACCGACCCAAGGACGAAGACTCACCAAATACCTTCTACAACGGAACAACAGAGCGCACGAGAACAGCAAACCAAAGCAACATGACAACAGGGAACAATACTGGCAATTTCCTGCCAAACAGCTACGAGAACGAGGTCAACATCTTGTGAACAACCGACTACGAAGCATCGATCAATATGAGGCGCATCATCATACTGTAAGTGACGGAACATTTATCAAAAAACACCCCCCAAAGCCAAACAATTAAACATTAGTGTTAAACGAAGATGAGCGTCGTAAATTAAACCGATTACCGGGTAACAACAAATTATCGCGTTCACTAAATTCAATTTTCGACGAACTCATTGCAAGAAATCGTCCCGAGAATCAAACAGTCGAACAACAACTACAGGAACCTAGGAAAAAGCGATTTCGATCCGCAACAAGTTCAGACGAAAGTCCAAATTCACAAAATTCCTCAAATAGGCCGACAGCTGCGAAACGTACCAAAATTCAATCCGCAGCATACGAACCGTTCATTTTTCTGATCTATCAACATATTCTGATCAATCTCCTGAAAATATAGACACTAGGCGTGGTCGCGAAATAGAAATTCAAGAATTTTCCCTACTCCAACTTAATTCAGATAACATGGCGCAAGAAAATGATTTCATGACCCTAAAGGAGGCGCGAAGTCTCATTCCCCGATTTGATGGCGAAAGACCTGAAGAAGTCGACGACATAATTGAAGCATTCGGCTATGCAAACTCGTGCGTTGCAGTAGCCGATAGACATTCCCTTTTATAATCCGAGTTAGCAACGAAAGTAATAGGAAAAGCGCGAAAAGATACCCGATATAAAGAAATTGAATCGTATGAACAATTTAAAGAAGAAATGACAGCATTATATGGAACGCGACGTACAGTAGCCGCGTTACAAGTCGATTTTAATACGTGTAAGCAAAAATACAACGAGAGCGTGTTAGCATACGGTCAACGAATCGAGGCCATAATGATGGAATTAATCGAAGCCAGCACAACCGAGGCAAGATCGCCTGCGGAAAAAAGAACAATTGAGACACATGTAAGGCAATTAGCCCTATACAACTTCGAGAGAGGACTTCGAAGAGAATACCAAGTCATCGTAAAGGCTCGAGGATTCAAGGATCTCGGATTAGCCCTTAAAGGAGCAATGGAAGAGGAAAAATCACTACAGGGAGGCGAATCTATAAACAAGCAGACTCATCTGGAAAAACGACCGCTGATGACGTGCAATAAATGTCACAAAATGGGACATTTAGCGAAGAATTGCCGATCCAACACATCGTCTTACGGAAGATACAGCCTACCAGCTCTATCGAAAAGCGTGCATCAATTCAACATCACTTGCAATTACTGCAAGAAACCGGAACACGCGTACAAGGATTGCCGAAAAAGGAATTGGCAACAAGGACAAGGAAACGGCAGTATTACGATATCTGTGGCCCCAAGTTTTGGTCATGCAGTCTTCATATTTGGTCCAAAATAAGACTTTTTTCAAGAATACAAAAAATCGAAATTCGGCTTTTAAGGGGGTGAAACCGAGCTCTGAAATTTGACACATTATAGGAATAAACTTCCGTTTAGCCCATACTTTGGCCCATACTTGGCATCTCGGGATGTGTGGGCGGAATAGTTGGACTCGTGGAAATAGTGGGGCGGGTGTTTGGCATCTCGGGATGTGTGGGCGGAATAGTTGGACTCGTGGAAATAGTGGGGCGGGGATTTGGCATCTGAGGATGTGTGGGCAGAATAGTTGGACTCGTGGAAATAGTGGGGCGGGTGTTTGGCATCTCGGGATGTGTGGGCGGAATAGTTGGACTCGTGGAACTAGTGGGGCGGGTATTTGGCATCTCGGGATGTGTGGGCAGAATGGTTGGACTCGTGGAAATAGTGGGGCGGGTGTTTGGCATCTCGGGATGTGTGGGCGGAATAGTTGGACTCGTGGAAATAGTGGAGCGGGTGTTTGGCATCTCGGAATGTGTGGGCGGAATAGTTGGACTCGTGGAAATAGTGGGGCGGGTATTTGGCATCTCGGGATGTGTGGGCAGAATAGTTGGACTCATGGAAATAGTGGGGCGGGTGTTTAGCATCTCGGTTTATGCCGAATTCTAAAGAAATGTACCCAAAAAATACTCCGCCTCATTAAAAATTTAAAATCTCTGTTTCATCCCCTTAAAAGCCGAATTTTGATTTTTTGTATTCTTGAAAAAAGTCTTATTTTGGGCCGAATATAAAGACTGCATGGCCAAAACTTGGGGCCACAGATATCGTAATATCCCCAAGGAAACGGATATCGAGAGGCACCGAGAACCGGGTATCATCAAAATAATCAAACGAATGATCAGCCGGGCCATGGAACCAGCTACTACAACAAGAGTGGGCCCCTAGGGCGCCCAAATCAGTATCACTGGAACGCAAATAAAAATAGGCCAAAAGAAGAGAGACCGAAGGAAGAAAATCGCAACGACAGCGAAAAGAAAAAAAACAATTGGATCATTTTCGCTCGATATGATAACGGCAACAAACGTAAACAGGCCAAGAGAAGAAAACTGCAACGACATCGGAAACAGGAAAACAATTAGGTCATTTTCGCTCGATATGGCAACGGCAATGAACGAAGACAAAAAACGCATCGTCAGAAAAATAATCGAAGCATCGAATACAGGTCCGTCCAAAAGGAAAAATACAAGGAAGAAAATAAAATCGTACTGCATAACGACGATCAATTCTGGAGGAGCCGCTAGCGACTTCCACATTGCGTCTCCCCAGGGTAAAGACAAAATCCTCACGTTGAAAGGAGACACCGGAGCCCAATGTAGTCTCATAAAAAAGAGTGTATTAAAAAAGGACACAGAAATAATAGAAGAAACGATCGAACTCAAAGGAATCAGGAATCATTAAGGAGCATAAAATTATGCTCGTGCTCGAAACACCCGCAGTAAACGTAGAACACGGATTCTACATGATGCAGAATAGTCACGTAGACTATTCTACGTGACTATTCACTATAGTAGATAACGCAGACTATAATAGATGACGCAGTACCACTGGAAGTAGACGGAATAATGGGTTTGGTCCTCATGAGAGAGCACGACGTCGACATCCTAAGCGGAAGACATATTAAAATATACGGACATCCGATCCCTATGCTGGACGGAACGAATAAAATTAAACTACCTCCTAGAACAGAGCAAATGCTATACGCAAAAACATTGACGGCAAAAATAGGATGTGTCACAGCAAACGAAGTGCGACCAGGAGTAAAGATAGGCGGATGTTAAGTCCACCCAGAAGGACATTCCTGCCTCATAGTAGTGCGAAACACAAACAATGAAGAAATCGAAATAGAAAGGCCAACGGTGCAAATTGAAGAAATTAAAAAAGAAAAGCCAACCGAAGAAAAGGAAAGAAGTGCTGTATCGATCGAAGAAAAATTAAGATGAAGAGACAAAATATGGGAAGAAATCAAAAGAGATTCGAACTTAAACCCAGAAGAAGAGAAATTCCTACGCGAATTCGCTGACGCATACGCTGACGTCTTCCATTTAGAGGAAGAGTCGCTTGGGTGCACCGCTATAGTGGAGCACCGCATAAGCGAACGATCAGAGACAACACCAATAAAAATTCGCCCATATCGATTACCAGAAGTCCACAAGCAAGAAGTAATGGCGCAGACAAAAGAGATGCTAAAAAACGAAATAATTCAACCGAGAAAGAGCCCATGGAATGCTCCTCTACTCGTCGTTCCAAAAAAGCCTGACGCCGATGGAAATATACGCAAGAGAGTGGTAGTAGACTTTCGAAAACTAAACGAAGCAACGGAAGAAGACTTGTATCCATTCCCTAATATTACCGAAATATTGGACCAATTGGGACGAGCAAAATACTTCACGACTCTCGATTTGGCATCGGGATTTCATCAAATCCCAATGGCCGAAAAAGACAAGGAGAAAACTGCTTTCTCCACTCCTCTTGGACATTACGAGTACAACAGAATGCCATTTGGATTAAAAAAACGCCCCACCAACCTTTCAAAGGCTGATGGACTCTGTACTTTCTGGATTACAAGGACTAAAATGCTACGTATATCTCGACGATATAGTAGTATACGGATCATCTTTCGAAGAACACAACAAAAGGCTGACAGAAGTATTCGATCGACTGAGAGAAGCCCAATTAAGGGGATCCGGTGGTCTAGAGCACGAAAATTTCACCTATTTTCACAATTTTTTTTGCCATTAAAAATAAAAAAAAACGATGTTTCAACTTTTCGGGCTTATTACTACGTTTATTGAGCATACATTTTTTTTTTTTTTTTTTTTCATTTTAAAAACAATATTTATTATTATAAAAATGTCGCTGAAGATGACCCTCTCGAAAAATCGGACCCGGACCCAGTTATGGTCGGAAGTAGAACAAATCGAAACAATTAAAAATTGACAAAATGGCGCGCTTTTGAAAAAAAGTTCGTAAAATCGGGTATTTTTTCACTAGTTTTTTAGTGTAAGCAATCGAAAATTATTTAAATAAAATTATGATTCTAGTCCCGACGATAGCCATACATGTTGTGAATAACATATCCAAATTTCAAGTAATTCGGTTGAATAGTTTTTTTGTTTTCATCACCGCCGTGCCAAAAAAAGTCGTTTCGAGATAAATGAGTTTAAAGTTTGAGGTAGAGATAATTTCAAAAATTGAGCAAATTTTGAATACTTACAGTTAATCCGCGATTCCGGCACCATATAGGGTCCCTTCAGAACGTTCGTATTCCTCGATTTGCTCACTCCTTTAATTTCTTCGAGCTGTACGAGCCTCTTTGGAGTTGTCGGTGCTCCTACGGTTGGTGCTCGATACTCGCCGCCCGTCTCGGTCTCGCGCGAGTTGCTCCGCTTGTGGCCCGATTGTGATGCCCATGGTCTCTATTATTTTTAATAACGATGCGAATCCTTCGTTGAATATGCAAGTGGAAATATAGGTGGCAATATCGATGATTTTTTTGCCGGCAAACAGATGTTTCGGCGCAAGGTGCCACACACAAGCGTTGAAACTTTCGTTATTGTTCTGCGTATTACTGCCAATACACCTTTACAATAAATTCTCTGCTATCAATTCTTCATAAATAGGTTTGAATATTTCTTGTGCTTCATCGTCCAGAGCAGGTGGATGCTCGTAGGTGTCTAAAGTACCTGCAGCCTCACTTTGACGCCACTTGCAGCACGATTCGGAACCTGGAGGACAGTACGAGTGATGCGGATTTTCATCTGTTGAAATTTTGTGATAATATGCGGCCCATATTTCACTTCTCATCGCTTCAGTAGAATCTGAATTACGTCTAATTGCTAGACCGTAATAAGTCGACAGCTGTTGCAATAATTTATTCGTCAATTGTTGACGCTTCGGTGTTTTATCTCTCGATTTTTTAACTTTCTGCTGTGTCTTTTTTCCCTCTTCTTTTTCTGTCAATTTCTTTTTTTGCTTTTTTTATTTGTACATGTTTTTTTCGCATCAAGAGCACGTTTGTACAAACGTTTTTTAACATGCAAAACACATTATTTCTTGCAAACTACAAAATCATCTCCGTAAGGCTTTGTGTCCAATAAGTCTTTGAACGTTTTCGTGTCGCCGTCTCCGATAGAGTTCGCGTATTTCACGTTGTATAACTCTTCCGATCTCTCGAACATTTCCACGATGCCATCTACCTCCATTTTGCCAGCACTTCCGGTATGATTTGCGTCACAGTGATCTTCATGCTCTCGATACCACGCTTTATATTCAATCGTATCCTCTTGGCCTTTCCAATTTGAGCAGCCTTGACATATACTGCATTTGATGACAACGCCTAAAATTTTGTTACTGTATTTCCCTATTAACGAGATAATACCGAGAAGCGATGAGAATCCACGTTTCGCCCACGATCCATCACCAGACACAGAAAGTTCATGCGCGGGACGTCCTGCTTTTACATTCAACTCGACTTCTTCTTTCAATGCTTTTTTGAAAACGATTTTCGCGACGGCTTGAGCTGCAATTATTATATTGTCCACGATGCTGTAATATGTACTATTACAAATTCCTTGTCCAAGATCCATGAGACCGCAAAAATGTTTCATGCCTTCAAATCCTACTCCAAGCATTCTCAGGGCGAGAACAAGTCGATGGTTGATTTCAAACGCCTTATCGATTAACGGCGAAGACAAAATAAAAGTTTCTTTACACCCACACTTCACAGAGAGCTTGAATCCTAGACCACGTTGTCCGTTTTTGCTAAAAGTGACTGCACCGTTACAATCTTTACACTTCAACAACTGTTGCAACGTTAAAAATATCACGCTGAATTCGATGATGCAATAATTGAAAGTAGGATTAACGTTTACTTCCAATTCCTCATTGTCTTTTAATTTTTTCGCAGACGTGCTCATAAAATCAGTCGTATTTTCGATAGTGAATCGATTGCCCTTGAAAGATCTTTTACGCCCTATAAAAGATGGTCGTCTAGAAGAGTCGCCGCCTTGCTTTCTATCCATATTTTCTGATATTTTATTTCAAACTGCTCGATTTTGCTTCATTAAGACGAAACGTTGTACTGATCAAATCAGGGGATAGCCAAATGACCGTTACCCTTACTAATGTTCAACAATAGGTATACATATTTCGGGGAGGGGAAGGGTATATATCGGTATATAGTATATACAGGTATATATTTTCGGAGAAGGGTCAGGACAACTGCGGCGCTCCGAGCGCTAGACCCATTAGGAGCGCGCGGACCGCTCTCTACCTGGTTAATGGGCTGTAGAAGCTATAATATTGGGAATTTCCGCATGAAAATTTCACAGTATATTCTTAAGATACTATACTTTCGAAATATCGAAAAAATCGATTTTTTTTCGATATTTCGAAAGTATAGTATCTTAAGAATTTTCACAGAAATTTCACAGTATATTCTTAAGCTACTATACTTTCGAAATATGGAAAAAAAATCGATTTTTTTTCGATATTTCGAAAGTATAGTATCTTACGAATATACTGTGAAATTTTTATGCGGAAATTCCCGATATTATAGCTTCTACAGCCCATTAACCAGGTAGTTAATGGGTCCCCGCCGCAGTTGTCCTGACCCTTCTCCGAAAATATATACCTGTATATACTATATACCTATACATACCCTTCCCCTCCCCAAAATATGTATACCTATTGTTGAACATTAGTAAGGGTAACGGTCATTTGGCTATCCCCTGACTTGATCAGTACAACGTTTCGTCTTAATGAAGCAAAATCGAGCAGTTTGAAATAAAATATCAGAAAATATGGATAGAAAGCAAGGCGGCGACTCTTCTAGACGACCATCTTTTATAGGGCGTAAAAGATCTTTCAAGGGCAATCGATTCACTATCGAAAATACGACTGATTTTATGAGCACGTCTGCGAAAAAATTAAAAGACAATGAGGAATTGGAAGTAAACGTTAATCCTACTTTCAATTATTGCATCATCGAATTCAGCGTGATATTTTTAACGTTGCAACAGTTGTTGAAGTGTAAAGATTGTAACGGTGCAGTCACTTCTAGCAAAAACGGACAACGTGGTCTAGGATTCAAGCTCTCTGTGAAGTGTGGGTGTAAAGAAACTTTTATTTTGTCTTCGCCGTTAATCGATAAGGCGTTTGAAATCAACCATCGACTTGTTCTAGCCCTGAGAATGCTTGGAGTAGGATTTGAAGGCATGAAACATTTTTGCGGTCTCATGGATCTTGGACAAGGAATTTGTAATAGTACATATTACAGCATCGTGGACAATATAATAATTGCAGCTCAAGCCGTCGCGAAAATCGTTTTCAAAAAAGCATTGAAAGAAGAAGTCGAGTTGAATGTAAAAGCAGGACGTCCCGCGCATGAACTTTCTGTGTCTGGTGATGGATCGTGGGCGAAACGTGGATTCTCATCGCTTCTCGGTATTATCTCGTTAATAGGGAAATACAGTAACAAAATTTTAGGCGTTGTCATCAAATGCAGTATATATCAAGGCTGCTCAAATTGGAAAGGCCAAGAGGATACGATTGAATATAAAGCGTGGTATCGAGAGCATGAAGATCACTGTGACGCAAATCATACCGGAAGTGCTGGCAAAATGGAGGTAGATGGCATCGTGGAAATGTTCGAGAGATCGGAAGAGTTATACAACGTGAAATACGCGAACTCTATCGGAGACGGCGACACGAAAACGTTCAAAGCCTTATTGGACACAAAGCCTTACGGAGATGATTTTGTAGTTTGCAAGAAATAATGTGTTTTGCATGTTAAAAAACGTTTGTACAAACGTGCTCTTGATGCGAAAAAAACATGTACAAATAAAAAAAGCAACAAAGAAATTGACAGAAAAAGAAGAGGGAAAAAAGACACAGCAGAAAGTTAAAAAATCGAGAGATAAAACACCGAAGCGTCAACAATTGACGAATAAATTATTGCAACAGCTGTCGACTTATTACGGTCTAGCAATTAGACGTAATTCAGATTCTACTGAAGGGATGAGAAGTGAAATATGGGCCGCATATTATCACAAAATTTCAACAGATGAAAATCCGCATCACTCGTACTGTCCTCCAGGTTCCGAATCGTGCTGCAAGTGGCGTCAAAGTGAGGCTGCAGGTACTTTAGACACCTACGAGCATCCACCTGCTCTGGACGATGAAGCACAAGAAATATTCAAACCTATTTATGAAGAATTGACAGCAGAGAATTTATTGGAAAGGTGTATTGGCAGTAATACGCAGAACAATAACGAAAGTTTCAACGCTTGTGTGTGGCACCTTGCGCCGAAACATCTGTTTGCCGGCAAAAAAATCATCGATATTGCCACCTATATTTCCACTTGCATATTCAACGAAGGATTCGCATCGTTATTAAAAATAATAGAGACCATGGGCATCACAATCGGGCCACAAGCGGAGCAACTCGCGCGAGACCGAGACGGGCGGCGAGTATCGAGCACCAACCGTAGGAGCACCGACAACTCCAAAGAGGCTCGTACAGCTCGAAGAAATTAAAGGAGTGAGCAAATCGAGGAATACGAACGTTCTGAAGGGACCCTATATGGAGCCGGAATCGCGGATTAACTGTAAGTATTCAAAATTTGCTCAATTTTTGAAATTATCTGTACCTCAAACTTTAAACTCATTTATCTCGAAACGACTTTTTTCGGCACGGCGGTGATGAAAACAAAAAAACTATTCAACCGAATTACTTGAAATTTGGATATGTTATTCACAACATGTATGGCTATCGTCGGGACTAGAATCATAATTTTATTTAAATAATTTTCTATTGTTTACACTAAAAAACTAGTGAAAAAATACCCGATTTTACGAACTTTTTTTCAAAAGCATTTTGTCAATTTTTAATTGTTTCGATTTGTTCTACTTCCGACCATAACTGGGTCCGGGTCCGATTTTTCGAGAGGGTCATCTTCAGCGGCATTTTTATAATAATAAATATTGTTTTTAAAATGAAAAAAAAAAAAAAAAAAATGTATGCTCAATAAACGTAGTAATAAGCCCGAAAAGTTGAAACATCGTTTTTTTTATTTTTAATGGCAAAACAAATTGTGAAAATAGGTGAAATTTTCGTGCTCTAGACCACCGGATCCCCTTAATTGGGCTTCTCTCAGTCGATCGAATACTTCTGTCAGCCTTTTGTTGTGTTCTTCGAAAGATGATTCGTATACTATTATATCGTCGAGATATACGTAGCATTTTAGTCCTTGTAATCCAGCAAGTACAGCGTCCATCAGCCTTTGAAAGGTTGGTGGGGCATTTTTTTTAATCCAAATGGCATTCTGTTGTACTCGTAATGTCCAAGAGGAGTGGAGAAAGCGGTTTTCTCCTTGTCTTTTTCGGCCATTGGGATTTGATGAAATCCCGATGCCAAATCGAGAGTCGTGAAGTATTTTGCTCGTCCCAATTGGTCCAATATTTCGGTAATATTAGGGAATGGATACGAGTCTTCTTCCGTTGCTTCGTTTAGTTTTCGGAAGTCTACTACCACTCTCTTGCGTATATTTTCATCGGCGTCAGGCTTTTTTGGAACGACGAGTAGAGAAGCATTCCATGGGCTCTTGCTCGGTTGAATTATTTCGTTTTTCAGCATCTCTTTTGTCTGCGCCATTACTTCTTGCTTGTGGACTTCTGGTAATCGATATGGACGAATTTTTATTGGTGTCGTCCCTGATCGTTCGCTTATGCGGTGCTCCACTATAGCGGTGCACCCAAGCGACTCTTCCTCTAAATGGAAGACGTCAGCGTATGCGTCAGCGAATTCGCGTAGGAATTTTTCTTCATCTGGGTTTAAGTTCGAATCTCTTTTGATTTCTTCCCATATTTTGTCTCTTCATCGTAATTTTTCTTCGATCGATACAGCACTTATTTCCTTTTCTTCGGTTGGCTTTTCTTTTTTAATTTCTTCAATTTGCACCGTTGGCCTTTCTATTTCGATTTCTTCATTGTTTGTGTTTCGCTCTACTAGGAGGCAGGAATGTCCTTCTGGGTGGACGTAACATCCGCCTATCTTTGCTCCTGGTCGCACTTCGTTTGCTGTGACACATCCTATTTTTGTCGTCACTGTTTTTGCGTATAGCATTTGCTCTGTTCTAGGAGGTAGTTTAATTTTATTCGTTCCGTCCAGCATAGGGATCGGATGTCCGTATATTTTAATATGTCTTCCGCTTAGGATGTCGACGTCGTGCTTTCTCATGAGGTCCGAACCCATTATTCCGTCTACTTCCAGTGGTACTGCGTCATCTATTATAGTCTGCGTTATCTACTATAGTGAATAGTCACGTAGAATAGTCTACGTGACTATTCTGCATCATGTAGAATCCGTGTTCTACGTTTACTGCGGGTGTTTCGAGCACGAGCATAATTTTACACAGTGCGTATATTTTTTTCCTCCGATTCCTTTGGGTTCGATCGTTTCTTCTATTATTTCTGTATCCTTTTTTAATACACTCTTTTTTGTGAGACTACATTGGGCTCCGGTGTCTCCTTTCAACGTGAGGATTTTGTCTTTAGCCTGGGGAGACGCAATGTGGAAGTCGCTAGCGGCTCCTCCAGAATTGATCGTCGTTATGCAGTACGATTTTATTTTCTTCCTTGTATTTTTCCTTTTGGACGGACCTGTATTCGATGCTTCTATTATTTTTCTGACGATGCGTTTTTTGTCTTCGTTCATTGCCGTTGCCATATGGAGCGAAAATAACCTAATTGTTTTCCTGTTTCCGATGTCGTTGCAGTTTTCTTCTCTTGGCCTGTTTACGTTTGTTGCCGTTATCATATCGAGCGAAAATGATCCAATTGTTTTTTTCTTTTCGCTGTCGTTGCGATTTTCTTCCTTCGGTCTCTCTTCTTTTGGCCTATTTTTATTTGCGTTCCAGTGATACTGATTTGGGCGCCCTGGGGGCCCACTCTTGTTGTAGTAGCTGGTTGCATGGCCCTGCTGATAATTCGTTTGATGATTTTGATGATACCCGGTTCTCGGTGCCTCTCGATATCCGTTTCCTTGTCCTTGTTGCCAATTCCTTTTTCGGCAGTCCTTGTATGCGTGTTCCGGTTTCTTGCAGTAATTGCAAGTGATGTTGAATTGATGCACGCTTTTCGATAGAGCTGGTAGGCTGTATCTTCCGTAAGACGATGTGTTGGATCGGCAATCCTTCGCTAAATGTCCCATTTTGTGACATTTATTGCACGTCATCAGCGGTCGTTTTTTCCCGATGAGTCTGCTTATTTATAGATTCGCCTCCTTGTAGTGATTTTCCCTCTTCCATTGCTCCTTTAAGGGCTAATCCGAGATCTTTGAATCCTCGAGACTTTACGATGACTTGGTATTCCCTTCGAAGTCCTCTTTCGAAGTTGTATAGGGCTAATTGCCTTACATGTGTCTCAATTGTTCTTTTTTCCGCAGGCAATCTTGCCTCGGTTGTGCTGGCTTCGATTAATTCCATCATTATGGCCTCGATTCGTTGACCGTATGCTAACACGCTCTCGTTGTATTTTTGCTTACACGTATTAAAATCGACTTGTATCGCGGCTACTGTACGTCGCGTTCCATATAATGCTGTCATTTCTTCTTTAAATTGTTCATACGATTCAATTTCTTTATATCGGGTATCTTTTCGCGCTTTTCCTATTACTTTCGTTGCTAACACGGATTATAAAAGGGAATGTCTATCGGCTACTGCAACGCATGCGTTTGCATAGCTGAATGCTTCAATTATGTCGTCGACTTCTTCAGGTTTTTCGCCATCAAATCGGGCAATGAGGCTTCGCGCCTCCTTTAGGGTCATGAAACCATTTTCTTGCGCCATGTTATCTGAATTAAGTTGGAGTAGGGAAAATTCTTGAATTTCTATTTCGCGACCACGCCTAGTGTCTATATTTTCAGGAGATTGATCAGAATATGTTGATAGATCAGAAAAATGAACTGTTCGTCTGCTGCGGATTGAATTTTGGTACGTTTCGCAGCTTTCGGCCTATTTGAGGAATTTTGTGAATTTGGACTTTCGTCTGAACTTGTTGCGGATCGAAATCGCTTTTTCCTAGGTTCCTGTAGTTCTTGTTCGACTGTTTGATTCTCGGGACGATTTCTTGCAATGAGTTCGTCGAAAATTGAATTTAATGAACGCGATGATTTGTTGTTACCCGGTAATCGGTTTAATTTACGACGCTCATCTTCGTTTAACATTAATGTTTAATTGTTTGGCTTTGGACGGTGTTTTTTGATAAATGTTCCGTCACTTACAGTACGATGATGCGCCTCATGTTGATCGATGCTTCGTAGTCGGTTGTTCACAAGATGTTGACCTCGTTCTCGTAGCTGTTTGGCAGGAAATTGCCAGTATTGTTCCCTGTTGTCGTGTTGCTTTGGTTTGCTGTTCTCGTGCGCTCTGTTGTTCCGTTGTAGAAGGTATTTGGTGAGTCTTCGTCCTTGGGTCGGTATGGTATCGTTTGCCTACGCCGCAAATTTTTTATGTCTAAACATCTTAGCGCTCGGTCTACGGTAGGGGCTTGCCTGGGGCTTCGAGCGTCAGATGACGTCAGCGTAAGACCGTGCCTATGTGAGCTCGTTAATATGTGCGTGAGATCGCCGCACGGTGGGGCTAACCAACACTTCCATGCATAGGACCGTGCGGCAGAGCTTATACGCATCGGCGACGCGCAGGCGTGAGCAGCGTGCGTCACCGTAGGGTCCGTGTAGTGCGCGTCAATGTGTGCGTTTGGACAGCTGACTGTGCGGGCTAATTGAGATTTCTACCATCGGACGAGTCACGTGAAAGTAATTTATTTAATATATCTTGTCTACAAGAACAGTGGGTGATATTTAGTGAGTACATGACGGACATTTTTTCCTACTGGAATTTTACGTGGTGTCGCCAACCTAAAGGTAATTACGAACGATGCTCCGAACTTTTAGGTTAACACGTTTCTCTCTGTCTCTGTCTCTCTCTCTTAATATGCTCTCTCTTTCTTTATCGCTCATGTAATATCCTTGGACACGGCTTTCTCTTGTCATATGCTTGCACTGTACAATTTCGCCCAACCCTGGGCAATAATCAACCGCATTTATCTCTCTCTCATCTATCCATCCATTCATCCAACCACCCAACCACCCATCTATCCATCCATCCATCCATCCATTCATCCGTCCGTCCGTCCTTCTATCCATCCATCCATCCATCCATCCATCCATCCATCCATCCATCCATCCATCCATCCGTCCGTCCGTCCGTCCGTCCGTCCGTCCGTCCGTCCGTCCACTCTCTCTCTCTCTCTCTCTCTCTCTCTCTCTCTCTCTCTCTCTCTCTCTCTCTCTCTCTCTCTCTCTCTCTCTCTCTCTCTCTC